>VXAZ01009215.1:1785993-1871044 GCA_013399875.1 Gymnorhina tibicen
GGGGGGGAAGGGAAGGGAAGGGAAGTGTTCCCAGGAAGTGATATTCTCACATTTCTGTGTGCTGCTGTTCAGAGAAGGATGTTTTGTTTTGCTTTATTCTGTTTTCAACACAATACTGGTTTCTGTTGTTGATGTGGCTGCTGTTAAATTCCATCCTACCCTGCAGGCATTGCCTTCATCTCTGACACAGGCATGCCTGAGCCCATCTAGGTGTGCGAGGACACTAGCCTCCTAACACATTTTACCAAAATCGGGTACTGACCTGTAAAATAAAACAGAATCCCAGATACTACATTTTCGCATGGCCTTTGCCTTATCATGCTGCTCCTCCTTGCCCCTCCCATTCTGGTATGCAAGGTAGGGAGGTGCTTGTACGGTCTCTAATACTTTATAATACATCAAAAGTGCTATATAGCAATAGAAGAAGGTACATATGCGCTTGTGTGTGTGTGTGCACCCATCACCCTTGCCTACCAGATTAAATATACATGAGGGTCGCTCAACTGTTTTATCAGTTCTTTCCACTGGCTGAGCCTGCAAAAATGCTCTTGTAGATTATTGGGCAGAGTTGTGTGCTTTGGAGGTAAAGGGCATAAATATTTTGACTGAATCCTGCATGCATATATTCATCCTGAGTATAGTTACACCAATTATTTTACCATCTGAACTCACTCAGCTGAAGAGTTCTCTTATTTGTATGAGCATCTAGTATAGGAAATGAATTTTCTTTTACTCTATTTTGATACAGTCCACTAAAGGAAGAGGTTAAGGTGGTAAACATAGCACAAACTATACATGTGCTCAGGTCTGCAGAAAGATGTGCAGGGAAACGAGTGAATAACACCACCCCAGGGAGCTGCAGGGAGCATTAATTCATGTTCTCTTCTACTGGCTGCTGCCGATCGTATCCCCAGTGGAAATACTCCAGGTCACTGAAGAGGTGAGCCCTTATCACTTCCCCAGAGCACAGCAGTCGCTTTGCATCTCCCTGCTCCAGATGGGGCAAGTCAGAAAAGTCTTGGAAAGGATGTAACTGTCAGGAGCACCAACCTGGTGGCAGTTGAGTTATTACAGGAAAATGGAGTACAAGCCTTGCAATGAGCCCAGTAAAAGCCAAAGAGGAGCATCATTAAAAGGTGCATTGTTACAGACACTTTACAGAGTGATGCTCCCTTGAGGGGAGAAGAGCCCTGACCAAAGCTCTGTCTTTCTTGCCTAAGATGGATTGGCAAGGAGACACAATCTAGAAAAAGTTAGAGCCAAAATTAATAGCAAATTTACAGTTAGTAACTTCAAAGAGCATATCCACAAGATAATTTATGATGGCAAAGGAAGGAAGGGTATGTACCGTGGTAAGTGTTTGTATAAAAGAAGGGCAGTTCTGCAAAACAGGCTTATAAATATAAAAAATGAAAAATGAGGAGATTTTTACGTTTCCATAGTTGAGGAGATTTGAAGGCATGACTCATTCTTTATTTTTTACAGAAACAGCTCTCTCCATTAACTTTTCACAAGGGTTGGTTGCCCCTACAAGGAGAGTTTTTGGATTTTTTTCCTTAGTTTCTTTCCTAGGAATAGAGTCACTCACACCTCAGTGGCATCAGCTTGATGTTTGATATTTGTAAGCAACTGGGAGCCAAAAGTGGACCCATGCCACTTTGCTTTTTCTCTTGGGTGGTTGAGAGACTGACAGACACCAAATCAGGGTACAAAATCTTTCATCGACCAGGGCATTTAGAACTAGAAGGTTTATATACTCGCAAAATTGCTGATCACTTCTTCACACTTCAGTGCCTGCTTTACCTTTGATGGCAGCAGGTTAACCTGGAACATCCTGATAAATAAGAGACACTAGGTGGGTTGATTCAGCTCTCTAGGTTTGCTTGAAACAAGCCTAGTGACTTCCTCTCAGTGTCTCAGGGATATTAAGTCCCCCTTCCCTGTGGACCAGAAGCTCAGGTGAGCTTCTCCTCGTCATGCTCATTCAGCCATGCAGCTTTGAGTGGGGAAGAGCAAAGCAATTTCCCTTGCTAATACTTGTCATTACCCCGGACTTCCAGAGAAGAGACTTTGGCCTCTTCAGGGATCTGCTTGATAGTGCACTGTGGGATAAAGCCTTGGAGAGAAGAAGGGCCCAAGAAAGTTGGTTGATATTCAAGAATCACCTCCTCCAAGCTCAGGAGAGATGCATCCCAACAAGGAGGAAGTCAGACAAAAATGCCAGGAGGTCTGCATGGATGAAAATTTTGCTCCTGAACAAACTCAAACACAAAACAGTAAGCAAGGACAGGTAGCCTGAGAGGAATAGAAGAAATTATCCAAACAGCCAGGTATCAAATTATGAAAGTTACAACCCTGATAGAATTGAATGTGGCCAGGGATGTCAAGGGCAACAAAAAACCTTCTGTAGGTACATCAGTGATAAAAGGAAGAGTAGGGAAAATATTATGAAAAAATTCTTTACTCAGAGGGTAGTGAAGCACTGGTACAGGTTGCCCAGGGAAGCTGTGGATGCTCCGTCCCTGGAAGGGGTGGCTAGGCTAGATGGGACCTTGAGCAACTCGATCTAGTGAATGGCATCCCTGCCCATGGCAAGATGTCAGTGGGTCCAAACAGGACGGGGAGCCAGGACAGACGCTCCAGGAGCTTTTTTATTATTTTATCAGTCTCACATCCAGAGTTGAGACACAGGAGATGATACAAGCTCGCGTTGTCGAAGGCATTCCGGAGAATTCCGGACTACAAAGCATTCTTAAAAGCTTTTCAGCCAATAGCACACTTTTAAAAGTTACAGACAACTGTCTTAACCAATCCTCGTTAGCGCACGTACACCTGTTATACACAATACTTGCTTGTTTGTACCTTATATAACAATGCACGGTATTCCATTATTAAGCTTAACCTTATCTATCTTGTTAAACATATTTTTGCAACTCTAAAAGCTATCTCAGCCAAACCTAGGAACTCTAACCATTGTTTTAATGTCCTTGCTTGATGTATAATTGTATCTTCTTGAAGTTTTTCACAGCCAAAGCTAATCCTAAACTCTTCCACTTTATTTCTGAAACTTGCTTTTATTTCTCACCCTTAAGAATCTTTCTACCTTTTCTTGTGTTTCCCACAGCAGGAGGGTTTGAAACTGGGTGATCTTTGAGGTCCCTTCAAAAACTAACCATTCTATGATCCTGTGGTTCATTCCATGACCTGATGAGATGCATCCATGAGTCATAAATGAACTGGTGGAGGAAGTTGCTAAGCCACTGTCCATCATATTTGAGAAGTCATGGGAGTCTGGTGAAGTTCCCTCTGACTGGAAAAGGAGAAACATAACCCCGGTTTTTAAAGGGAAAAAAGCTTCAAGTATGTGTCACCATCGCTGAACCACAGTGTGGAGGATGCAGGGCTGCTTTTAAGTCGATAAGAATAAGGTATGTGATGGAGCAGCAGTGGAGACTACTCTGTGTAAACACTGGCTTAGTTTAATAGCAGGGAACTAGCTGGAAGGCTGCACAGTGCCTCCAGGTTAGCAATTAGCATGGCAGGGGTCATGACAAAACAGCCAGAGTTGGGAGGATGCTATTTCCAGAGTCCAGCTGTAGATTTCTTTTGCTAAGCCCAGGAGTCAAAAGATTCAAGGATTGCCGGACATTAAAAAGCAAGTTCCTTGAAAGACATGTTCACTAAGCTGTCAGGGAGCTGTTAGCAGGGAAAGGACACGCAGATAGACAGACTCCCACAGGAGCCTGAAGAAGCAGAGCATGCCTCTATACTAGAAAGAGGTCAGAGGAGCAGCTAACCCTGGAACTGTGACAAATCCTACGTCTCAATCTCTTCTACACACGGGCTTTTCCATCCCTCTAATCCTCTTTGTCACCTGTCCCCAGGCCCCTGTTATTTTTACCATATCACTTTTTTGATCTGGAATAACCAGAATGGAACAAAGGTCTTCAATTTATATAATGGCACAAAAATAATACTAAAAATTCTCCCCCGCAGAGTCTGAGGCAACGACCAGCATAAAATAGAAAAGTTTTCCGTGAGCTGCCTGGACCATTTTTTTCCTAAATGGTTACAGTTAATTCAGAACCCAGCAGTGCATATTGGGTAGTTCAAATGGTGTCTCTCAGTGTACATTACCTTGCAGTTGTTCTCTGTCATCTCAATGCCAGCTCTCCTCATTGATTATCAGGGGAGGTACCAGTGCGACAGCTGCTGTTTTCCAACAGGGTATAAAGAGATGGCCATTCTGGGAGTAACAAGGCAGGGATCTAGAGAAACAGGAGTAGTGGACTCTTAGGAAAGCACTAGGTGCAGCTTATGTAGGAAAATTTAAGCGTATTTAAATTTCAGTGTTGCTGTTTTTGCTGTGTTCGCCACCCTCTCCTATTCCCACTCCGGGCAGGCTCACTGTGACTGAGGCACAACAGCGTGCATGCATAAGCGGTGACAATGCCACTGCCAAGGCTTCTGGCTAGACTCTGTCTGGACAAGTGGCATCTTCTGCAGTTCTTCGGTTCCCTTGGTTGGGAATGGCAGCTGTCAGCTGCAAGAGAGAGCCTTCATCTTGAGCCTGGGATGGCTGCGGGAAAGCCAGGACAATACAACAGTGATAAGTCACGTGCTGCTCTTGGACCCAGCAGGGTGATGGGACAGATCTCCTTCCTGCAGTCACCTTATGGAAGCGGCTGCTGGTTTCCCTTCCGTACAGGCCTGATCCTGTCTCCACTGGGAACAGGAAGACTAATTTTCCCTTTTCTGTGTCCTCTCACCTTCTTTCTTCCATTGATGTTGCTAAGTTGTTGGATCCTGCCAGTGATGCCTGCTGTTTGAGGCTGGTGTGCCTGATACTGGATAACGGTAGTAATCCAAGGGACCTTTTCTTCTCCCTTGCTCCACCCTCAGGCCCCTTCTCCACTTCTACGTCCATTTTCAAGCCCACACTTCTTCCTATGCTCTTCCCCCAAGTGATGTCAGAAAAAGGAAGAATATGTAACATGCAGAGAAATCCAAACTATTGACATTGCTGCTAATTTCAGCAGTGACTCTTTTTCAGCCTCATGCTGTGGGAGCTAACTTTTATTGCCCATTATAAAACAATATCTCCTAATGGGGGGGTGCAGTGCTCTACGCTGCCAATAAGAGGACATTTAGCCTGGAAATTTGTGAGTGTAATTTATCGGCAAGCATGCCCCATGCACACACACACAGGTAATGATGGTGTTAGCCGTCTGACAAATTACAGGGCCTTGCACATTTGACCTCCTCCCCTGCCCTGTGTGCAGTATCACATCTCCCAGGGGGTTCATCCTGACATCCCACCTCGGAGCAGCTTCCAGCTGCTGCCATTTTGGATATCCTGCCTATTTATTTCTTTCCAAAGATCCTCCCTGCTCTCACCCCTGGGGTTATTCTGTTTTCACTGCTGCTGCATGCAGGGCTCAGTTGTGTGCCAAGCCTTGCTTGGGGATTGAATACTTACAATTTTACTGATTAGAAATGTGAACTTTATAACAGTGGTGGAAAGGGGAACATCAAAGACTTCTGCCAAGATATTTAGCTTTTGTCTTTAGCTCTCAGTATTCTCCAAATAGCAGACTTCAAAACCAAGATCTTTTTCTATGTACAGGAAAGTTATTTTGGACATTTTCTAAATCACTTTGGATTAATTAAGTTTAATCTTTGTTTTCTTCTGAGCTGTGTATAGTTCACCTTACAGTAACCAGAGCTTGAGAAGTACAGAGATCTCAAATTGGTCCCAATAAAGTTCTAAAAGTGTTTGCAAGTACGGCCAAAATAGTTTTGCTTTAAAATATTCAGTGTATAGTGTCTGATTCAGTGCATCTTTTCTCCTGGATTTTAATACAAGTACTTAACTGCTGAATAGTAGTAGATTAAAGCACATGTTTAAACACTTTGCTGAATATATGATGTTGTACTGCAAGGTTTTTTCTTCACCCATTCAGGGATGAAAGGACACATTCACTAGTGGCCTTGGCACCTGTGACTAAAGGAGGCCTTTCACATTCGGGTGGGTAAACAATTTATGTCACACTATCCAATGTCCTCATGCTCTCCTTCTAGTCGGTTTGTTTATTTGGACAGCTTTATCATAGCACTCAGCAAAATGCTTAATTAGACATGTTTGTATGGTAACATGGTAGTAAATAATCTCAAATTACAGTGCTATGTTTTCAAAATTTCTATTATAAAGATGCTTGCATTGCTAGAGCATGTTAGTAGGAGTCAATCCTTGACATATATTCTAATTGGCATTTTGTGATTTTAATGACTAAAATTTTATAAACATCAGTGTTGATCCTGCTTCTCTGCCTCAGATTGTTTGGTTTTTATTCTGACCATTTGCAGGCTTTTTTTCATTTGCTCCAGCTTCCTTCATTTCTGAGAAGAATCACTTCCCCTTGTCCCCTGCCTGCAAAGCAAAGGCTTCCCTTTGCTCTTCTGAACTTGCACATGGCAATTATAATCAGTAACGAAAAGTCAGCAAATAACAATTTAAACAGTTGCTTTTCAGTAGAATGAATGCTGGATCCTCTTGAGCAGGCAGGGCTGGTGATGAGCCTGTCAGTCAGGAACTCTCATGTTTGGCAGGCCGATTTACCTGCCTGATGTTCCTGCTCGTTCTCCATCATAAAATAAAAACACTTCACTTGTCAAACATCTTCCTTTTCTGGGATGCGTCTCGCACGCACACTGCTCGTCCATTTGAAACTCGGCTGTGCCTCCAGCAGTCAGTCTGACAGCTCAGCCAGACTCTGTCCTAAAGAGATTTCCAAGGAGCCCACTGAAGCATTTCAAAAACCTGGGGCCTGAACAATGAAAATATTTTTTTTAATGCATTATTTTTCTTAACAGAGAATTAACTCTTTGCAAAACAGAACAGGACTTTTGAGTTCTTTAAGACAGGAAAAACAGTCTTCTAGACATTGAAATGTCCAGGCTAATCTTTAATGTCTCCCTCCTGTAACAGCTTGTGTTGAGTAAGCAAATCCAGAGCTGTGCTAATGGTGGATCTGGCCACACAGACTCTGTGGATTAGGTTGCTCCTCAGTGACTGTAACTTTGGGATAACTCTTCAGACCATAGTGCCTCACTGTTTCCTGACTGCAGCCATCAGCATTTGCCCTTTGCTCAGCTCTGAAGCTGATAGCCAAGCCTTGCTGTATGGCCAGGATGGTCAGCCCAGGCTCCTGCCCCAAACAGAGGGTGCCTCAGTAGTTCTTCTCTCATCTGTCCTTCACGGCAGCAAGAAGGGAAGTGAATACAAAGAGGCTCAGCTTATGCCTTTTCTTTCTAATTCAGGGGTAGAGGACTTTGAACAAAATCACAGAATATGCTGGGTTGGAAGGGACCCACAAAGATCATCAAGCCCTGCACAGCACCATCCCCAAGAATGATACCATGTGCCTGAAAGTATTGTTCAAGCGCTTCTTGAACTCTGTCAGGCTTGGTGCTGTGACCACAGCCCTGGGGACCCTGTTCTAGTGCCCAGCCACTCTCTGCGTGAAGAACCTTTTCCTAATATCCAGCCTAAACCTCCCCTGACACAGCTTCAGGCCATTCCGTCAGGCCCTGTCACTGGTCACCACAGAGAAGAGATCAGTGTCTGCCCCTGCTCTTCCCCTCACAAGGAAGTTGTAACTGCAATGGGGTCTCCCCTCAGTCTCCTCTTCTCCAGGCTGAACANGCTGCCAGGGCACTGCTGACTCATGGTCAACTTTCCCTTGACCAGGAGTGCCAAGTCCCTTTCCCTGGCACTGCTTTCCAGTATCTCATTCCCCACTCTGTCCATACATCCAGGGTTTCCCCACCCCAGGTACAGAGTCTGGCACTTTCCCTTGTTGAACTTCACGTGGTTTGTGATTGCCCAGTCTTCTAATTTATCTCTCTGCAGGGTCTCCCAGCATTCGAGGGAGTCAACAGCTCCTCCCAGTTTTGTATCATCTGTGAACTTGCTTAATATTCCTTCCAGTCCTGCATCCAAGACATTTATGAAGGTGTTGAAGAGCTTTGTGCCAGAGAAGCCTCATCCACCCCACTCAGTTATCTTGGTAAGACAGGTACCTAGTGCTTTAAGGAGAGCTCCCAGTCTGGCAACAAACTGTTTATTGAGAGAGTTTCTTTCCAACCCTGAGTTACCAGTGATTGACTTCTGGTCTGGAACCTCAGAGTTTTTACCAGTACCATTAGGATTTTGGAGAAACATGGGCCATAGGGCCAGGTCTGCAAGACTAGAGATTGCCCAGTTTGGTATATATGAAGCTGCAAAAACAGGACCACATCCAAGAAGCTTGGGGAATGTTAATTATTAATTCAACTGCCAACTTTTACATCTTGCCCCTACTGGAAGGATAAAGAATGACCAGGCTGCAGTATGGTCAGAGTTTCTAGTGTACACTGTCCTTTTCCCTAACAGGCTGGACTTCTGTCATTCCTTAAGCTATGCAGGTCTTCCAACTGGTCCCTCCCTGCAGCTGCCACAGCTGCAGCTCTCAGTGAGAAGCCAGTTTTGCTCAGGGATCTGGAAAATATTTTAAGGCCTGAGGTTCCTGCCATGCAAATGAAGGTGTGTTACACATCTTGTTCTGAAAAATCACTGCCGTTCAATTAATCAGACAGTTATTCATCTCACACTGTAATTGTAGCCTGTAAGCCACTCATCATCTCCAGGTGTGTTGAATGAACCAATCTCATATGTAGGAATTTGTCAACAGTATAACTGGATGCAATGATTTTGACAAAGATTTCCCGGCATAGGATTTTACAATGCATGTTCCTTCCTATGACCTGCAGTGAGAGGACAACCTTAATAACTTAAACATCCATGTTTTTCCTCATGTAGTTCATACCTGGGAAACAGAAGCACAGGGTAAATTAAGTGATTTTCCTGTGTTCACCTGGGAGGACAGTTGGCAAGCTGAATTGAAATCCAGAGTTCAATTCATCGGCTCACACCCTGGGCAATATTGTCCACAATGGAGACTCCCAGTGTACATAAACTGGGGTGCAAAAGGGAGAACAAAACTCATTTCAGGAGAAGATGCAATGCTTCTCCAGCTCAAGGCTGATGAAGTAATAGGATAAGCTAACTGCAAAACAAAGTACTGAGAAGACTGAAAATAACCATTGACAATGGTTATTATTATAACCATTGACAAAGCCACCTCTCTCCTTGGTCAAATGATGCTCCAATTAGCAACTGGTTAATATTTAATATAACATATGTTTTAGCATTACAGTAATGTACCAGGACAAAGGGCACCACTATTTTGATAAGTGATTGAACTTTCAGCAGCAGAGAGAGAAGGCAGAGGCAGACGCTTATTTTCGAAGTAAGTAAAAGGATTGGCACACACTGTGGCCCAAAATTTTAATTTCCTATTTTTTTACAATTATTTTAAAGACAAACCAGATGACTCTCACGTTGGCTGAAGACCTTAGCTTATGATTACTCAATTGAAAGCTTTTGCAGCTTAACAAATTACCACCCATCTGGTAAGCCATCCTATCTAGCCCCATGTGTGCTCTTAGCCATCCTGATATCGTGAATTAAAGCACAGCAGCATCAGTGGGTTGGCCTGTCCCTCAGAGGTGCTAATGCCATGTGTTTGGAAGGGCGACAGCACCCTTTGGCCAGGTGGTAGGAGCACACAGCCATCTGCTGAGCTTCTGAAACATGTGGCAGAAAGGACTGGGAGTTATTGTCAAATCTCCACCTTCTGCAAGACAGATCCTGTGGGGTAAGGAAATGACAGGAGCTGCAGTCACAAAGCTTTCTGGGATCTGACCCAGCAATACCTCTGGCAGACACCTACAGTCTCTCCCACATGTCCAAGCCTGATAAATCACGCTGAAGGCAAATAATAATGGCCAGCTGTTTGGTTCACTGGACAACAAGCACTTTTCTTACCAATTTCAATTACTTGATTGTTTTGAGAAGGCCTTTAATTTGCAGGTTGTACCTTGAGTCAGCCTGTTCAGACGGCGCTTGATGGAATCGATTCCCCACATTAATAAGAAGGGGCAGTGCCGTGGTATTCTTGTAGCCTGCACTTTCAGACTAAATAGCAAACATCAGAGAATGGCAGGACAGGGGGGACAGTGGCGTTGAAGACATTGATCTGAGCTACATGTCTCTCAGAGAATTGTGTGGTTTTTTGCTGTAGACACAATCAAATATGCCAAATGGCTGCTAAAATGTAAATGTTAGCAGTCAAGGTCACCTTCCAAGGGATACCGAACAGTGTGCCCCAGGCAGGCCCCATTAGTGGCAGCACTGACAGCATTCTTATCGCCATCTCCTCTCCCAGTTCCTTGCTCCGTGCTGAGAAATATTCCAGAGGCAAAAGTCTTTTCCATCTGATGCTAAAAGGTTGTTCCCTTTTCCCACCCAGCTGAGGCTCAAGTTTAATAAAAATCCTCATTAGTTGTCATCTAAATATGCAGGAGGTGCATGCCAAGTATTGCAGCTGAGTTAGGGAAAGCCAAAGCAGGTCCTAATTAAAGATGGGGCCAGAACAAAACCTTGGGTCACAAGCCTATACTTGGTGGAGATTTGGATCCAAGCCCTGAATGCCATTGATCAGGATGATCTCTTCACTCAAAGCCCTGGGTACTACCTGGCAGCATAATTGTAAACCCCTCAGAGCAACCCCTTGATCCAGCCACCCTGCGTAACATGGTGGAGTTTCTCTGGCTGCTTCGTTTTAATTAAGGGATGGGAAGCTTTAATTAATACAACATGACAGTGAAAATATAATCAGTTGAGTGGCCCCTGTTGTTTGTTCGCATGTTAATTTGGCATGCTTTTTTTTTTTAGCATGCTTGTTTTTAAATTTTGCTCAGTTATGCCTGAAAGCCACTAGCAGCAGCAACCAAGTGTTCCACAAGGAGCCCAGGGGAGCAGGGTGTTAATAAGTGCTGGGTTTGGCACCTGAGGAGGCACGGAGGTGCTTGGAGATTGTATAAAACAAACAAGGTAGCTGGGTTTTTCTGTTAACATGATCATTAGGGAAGGACTGAAAATCAATGATATCTTTTATTTCTGCCTTTATGTTTCAGGGTCAACAAGGTACTGAGATATGAGGGATCAACAAGACACAGGTTTGTCATATAATTTTCCCATGGTTAGCTGTAGTAAAAGTGATTCATTTTTAAAATGAGAATCTCAATTCTGCAGCAAAGATAAACTGTTAAATGGCTGTGAGGCCTAGAGCACAAAAGAGAAATCCTGAATCTGAAACTGTGTGGCCAACTATGCTCACCTTCCCTTGTGACTTAAAATGCAGAGTTCCTCCCTGTTTAAACTTTTTTTCCTGGTTTCTTACTGTGCTTTTGTAATGGGGTGTTCCACCTGCACCACAGCTTCCTTTCTGTCCAGGAGAGCTCTTGGGTTGCAAAATCCTGTGCCTTTGAGCAGTGGAGATGCTGGTGGCAAAAACTGAAGCTGGAGCTTGAACACATTATCACATTTCCACAAAGTCCTCAAGACACAGGTTCATGTTAGCACTTTGTTATTGACAAGATACCATACTGCCAAAACATTTTTTCTATTGAGCCTATGAGTTTTGGACATGCTGAAAGTAATTTCATTGAACTTCATGAAAATTTCAGCAGAAATAATACTTCTCAGCTGATTCTGCTTGCCAGCAGCACCTAAAAAGCTCTAAGAAATCCATGCAAGCCTTAAAAGTTGCTTGTCTGAATTGCATCTGTGTTACACAGTGAAAAAGTAATAAAAAAAACATTTTAATGTTCCAGTGGTCTTAAAAATTCAGCTTCTTTTATCTTTCACTAAGCAATATTTTTCCATTAACCACCTGGCAACTCTTGGTCACAGAATTAGGAGCAGGTTACAGTGGATGTGACCTCCCATGTCTGTAGGTTCAAACAGTGTTTGTCTGAATCTCTGTTACAAGCTCTAGTCAACCACATGCACACAGAGCTATTAGCTACATGCACCACAAAACACTGGGGCTATTGCTAATGGTAACTGTGTGAGGTTGATAGCAGACTAGAACTCCAACAACCTTGAGAAAGCAGCTGAGAGCTAAAAATCAGAGCTGATGAACAAACATTAATATTTCCTTCAGTTGTGTGAGACTCCTGTGAAGATTTACATAATTAATCTTCAGCAACAAAACATTTATAATGCAGTTTAATAATCTGGGTGATAGACAGGTCATGTTAATTACTATCTTGTTTCCTGGTTTTAAAAGCCGTTGTTTCCAAGCTCTTAGTTTAGAAGTGAATGGCTTGTATCAGCTTGAAGACAGCAAGTGTGCAGATGATTAATGCCTGAGTACTTGGCACTAACTGGGGATCTATGAGAGGGGTCCAGGCCCTTGCACTGCCACAGGCTCTACACGTGACTGGGGGGAGCAAGTGGCTCTGGACACAGTTCTGCATTGCTGATATCCTAGTTGCTGATATCCCAGCAACCGATCTCTCTTACCCCAGTTGCAGGTTCCGTCACATCCCTCCTACAAATATAAACTAATTTTGGGGCTCTGTTCTGAAATACATGTGTAAAACTGTGTGTGGGGCTTGCAGTTTTTCATAAGGCTTTTTTTGTTTGATTGCTGGTTGGTTTGGTTTCTTTTAAAGATACTTACTTGAATTTTTTGTTGTTGTTGTTAAATCCTATTGTGTCACAATCTGCTGAAGAGATGGTGACTTCTTGTGAAAGGAAGAAAGGGGGAAAGGTACAGCTGGACAGGAATTCTTGGTCATCATGAAGAACTTGTTGCCAGCCTAACTATATGAAGGCTTTTGTAACTCTCCTATGCAAGGCAAGTGTAGAGGAAGGATTTCAAGGACAAAAATAAGGCATTTTTTACACCTGTTTGGGGACATGCTGTTTGAAACTCCAAGTGTTATCATGGGGGAGAACACGGTCTGAAAGAAAAGGGGCTTGTCTGAGATTCAAAGGGGGCAGCAGAGATGAGAGCCATGGGCAAATGGGAGACAGAAATCACCTTTTAAGTGTTAAAAAAGAAAATGACAGCACAGGGACAAGCAGTATCTTTACACAACAGAGAAAAGGCAGCCGGTGGAGGGATTAACAATGAGAGGTGACATGAGCAAACAGACAGGCTACAAAAATGATTTTTGCAGTGGTGCTCGGAGGAATACTGGCAAGGCAAGATTGTGTTAGTGCTAAAGTAAAGGATGCTGCAAGAACTGAGACCCACCTTAATGAGCTCCTGTTTGAGGGTTTTATTGTGTAACTGGATAAGCAAGTCTAGATTTTACTTCTATTAAAAAAAAAGAGGTGAAGCTTTAGGCTATGGGATGGTTGTGACAAGCTAAAGAGAAGCTCACACACAGACTGTGAGCTTGATGCAAGGCTTAAGAAGGAACCAGCAGGAAAGACTGGGCTTTGACAGGAAGAGCTCTGCTGCAGTCTGGCACAACTCGCTGACATCTCCTAATGAATTGCTAACCAAATAGATATTTTAGTTTGGACAGGAAGAGACCTTTTTTGTGCAGAGAGCAGATTCATTGGTTGAGGAAAGAGTCAGTCAGGGAGTGGTGTTTGCAGAACAGAATATCCAGAATTAGAGGATTGCAGGAAGGAGGACGGCAGGTCCACAGAAATAAAAAGAAGACTATTTGGTCACGATGCAGGTGGCTGGAAAGTTGGGATGGCTGGGGCTGCCCTGGGGATGTGCCAGCTGGGCTGGGAGTAAAGCCACAGAGACAGAGTGGAGCTACTGCTTTTGAGAAAGAGCCCTGAAACATCAAGGTGAAATGGGCTGTATGGCAGGACAGAAGGCATGGGTCACACTAGTGAAATACCACTTTAAATTACTATATCTTATAAGCTAATAGAAAGAAGAATATACTTGCTCTCTAACTCTCATAACCTGGCACTCTTCACTTCCTAGGTGTGTGTAAGCCAAGCTTCCCATCATGGTGGCTCAAACTTGAAATGACCACTATCTCTAAGAACACTAGGAGATAAAACCTATTTATAGCAGTGGACTCTCCCACCAGGCTGTACAACTAGGGCTTTAAAGGGAAATAGAAGGTGGTGGGCCTTCTGAGAGTCAAAGTCTGTTTGATCTTCCTACCTAAGTAAATCTGCAGAGCGCACACTGTAGGAATGATTGTGTGTCTTTGTATCCTGCACTCCCTTGGCATCTCTGCATCAGCGCAAAGAAGAGCAGATTTTCACCCTATGAGAACTGGCATCCTGGCATCAGGCTGAATTAAAACGCTCTTGGGGATAGGTTTTGCTGCAGTCATTTGAGACTAGTGACTGAAAAGGAGGGGGAAAAAATCAAATAGGGATTTCGATAAATAGAATTTCAGATCTTGCATAATACCATTCAATGGCAACAGCAGGTGTTTGACAGTACTGTGAACTTCCTCAGAACGGGATCCTGCCAACATGGCTGTGATTCAGTGCAATGATTCAATGACTGCAGGACGGTATCCTGCCAACCAGCCTTCCAGCAGAAAACTGTTCACCCCACTGCAAACACTGCCAGTCCATTAGCATTTCAGATTTAGTCTATCTGTGTGTCAGTAAAAAAAGTGCATCCCCTCCAGGTAATGGAAGGAGGAAGGGGAGGACAAAAATTCCCTTTTCTCCCAGGGAATAAAAGGCAAAATTATTAGCTGCAACGTTATCTCTGAGGAGGAACATGGGATATGGTTTTTTTTAAGCTCAGAGTTTGAAAAAAAAGTCTTCCTTTTATTCTTCAGCCCTGCTTTTCGTTCCACCTCCAACCAGGAGCCTTGTCAAGAGATTCTCATCAGCTTTCAGTTCTGCCTTCTAAACTGTGCAGAAATACTACCAACATCCTGAGATAAGCAAAGAAACTCAAGGAGCTGTCATTAGCAGTCCCTGTAACAGATATTTTATCAGCTGCTGACCTGCAGCACCAATGCCCTCCCAATGCCCACACACCAAGCCTCCCATGCTCCTGCAGCAATCATGCCCCTATCAAGAATATTCCCAAGTGCATGGCTCCTGGTGCCAGTATAGAGAGGAACAAGACCCACTCAGCTGTCACCCTCCAGCCATGCAGCCCACTAGCCTGTGGCTGAGATACATGACGTGAAACCTCCTTCAAGTAAACCCATGGTTAGGGGTGCAGCATGGAGGGAGCACACACAGTTTGTCTCAGCTCTCCTCTCACTCCATTTTTCTATTGTGTAGCAGAACGAAAAGAGAGAGTGGAGCTGAGAAGCAATTCACGATGCTGCTACTGTGATCTTTGCTGCAGTACAATGTTCTCATCCTTGCCCAGCTCTTTTAAACCTGCTGTAAAATGAATAATGATACAGTCAGCTTAGAGACTTTGTTAAATACTTTGCCTTTATCACAGGTGCTGCGTAAACTTCGGGTATCAAAAGGGGCTCTTTGAGAAGTGATTAGAGCAGGAGTGAAGGGTTTAGTGGTTTAAGCACCACATTTGCAATAATTAGGCTCCCTGGAGTGATAGGTTCAAATCCTAGCAGGGTTGACTCAGCCCTTCATCCCTCTAAGGTAGATTAAATGAGTTTTCTGTAGTAGGGTCTTTTGGACAAGACCTTAAAAATGCACAGGCACATGAGTTTTCTCCTTTTACCGCAAGGATTTATAAACCGGAGATTCAGGTTATTTTACATAAACCTAGCTGTCTGCTCAAGCGCTATTTGCCAAAACCTGTCTTCACCATTGCAGTGACCATGTAGGTCTCCTACTCATCAGCCTCCCTCCCAGAGGGGCTCTTTTGTGGTGAAACATGTAGTGTAGTAAGGGACATAGTCTGGGACTAAGCAATGCAGTTTGAATGTATCCTATAACTGAACACAACCATCAACCTCTAGTTTTCAGTTAACTCTTTAAAAATTAGTATTTTCTACTACATAGTGCTATTCTCTAACTTGAAGGGGACTAGCCCAGTCATGAGTCAAAGCAGAGCATGGGCTATTGTAGTACCATAGGCTGAGGGAGAGTTAATTCTGTCTTGTTTTTAAAAAAATAGGAAAAAATTTCTTTTCCTAAGGTAATTCCTGTTACGGGGGGGAGGCATGACTTTTCCTCTCATTTATTTGGTCTGCTTAGGAAGCAAAGCTCATTGTCACCGAGGAGCAGTTCAAGACAAAAGCTCAGAGCAAGTCTCTGGGGGTCCCCTTCAGAGAAGGGAAAAGAAGATGAATCATGGAATCATTCAGGCTGGAAAAGACCTTTAACATCATTGAGCCCAACCATTAACCCAGCACGACCAAGTCTACTAGTAAACCATACCCCTAAATTCTAGTTGGGTTTTAGCCCCTTTTTTTTTGTCCCTGCACAACCTCGTGTGACATCCTTGCAATCCTCCTGTTGGAGGAGGAAAGGAAAGGTTGTTGTCCCTTCTTCCAAAGGTACTTTTCTTCTTTAATTTCAGCCAAAGCTCTCTGTTAAGCCAGGCTGGTCTTCCCCACCAGCTTGTCTTTTGGCACATGGGGGTAGTCTGCTCCTGCACCTCTAAGATTTCATTCTTGAAGAATGTCCAGCTCTCCTGGACTCCTCTGCCGTCAGTATTGCCTCCCAAGGGACTCTCTCAACCAGGCTCCTAAACAGGCCAAAGTCTGTCCCCTGGAAGTCCAAGGTGGCAGTTCTGCTGATCCTCCTCCTTACTTCTCCAACAATCTCCATCATTTCATGATTGCCTTCCCTAGTTGCCTCACTCACCAGTTGTGTCAGGAACCTTCTAGACTGCTTCCTTTGTGCNCAGGAACCGTCTAGACTGCTTCCTTTGTGCTGTTTTGTATTTCCAGCAGACATCTGATAAGTTGAAGTCTCCTGAGCGATCAAGGGCCAGTGATTGTGAGACTTTTCCTAGCTTCTTACAGAATATTTAATCTAATTTATCAGGATCGTGCCAGCACTGGAGCTGCTTACCTTGCCACTGAAGAAAAGGCCATTTCAGTCTTACGTCCTAGGGCTTCCCTTGGTGCAGACAGAATCATGTAGCCAAAGAACAGGACTGTGCAGAGAGAGATTGTGAAAGAAACACAAAGGAAGGTTTCTTTTAGCAATGAGAATGGGTAGGGGAGAAGGCAGGTGGAGAAAGGTGCAGAAAAGGAAAGAGGTTTACAGGACTGTGCACTGAGCTGTAGATATCTGAGGGAAGAACTGGCTGAGGAAAGAAAATTATGTGAGACAACACAGAAAACAGCCATGCAAAGGTGGAAAAAAGGTGAGGGAGAGGAACTGACAGGTACCAAAGACACAGAAATTACTAGAAAAAAAGTGTTGCAGTTTCCCCTCTTTGATTTTGCTGTCCTAGTGGGGAAGGAGTGCAGTAGAAATACAGGCTGTGCTTGGTGATGAGCTCTCCCTGAGCTCCCTGTCCTCTTGCATTTCTCCATGGCCTGGAGATGCAGAGATCCTAGACCAGGCTGGTGCTTTATTTGCCCATCCCAAGTGTTCTGTACATAACTCTTTTCCAACAAAGATAACTGACTCTCCTGCAATCAATACAGGGGAAAATGAGGAGAGGGCTGCAAGTATGACTGAATAGCAGTCGAGTACATCTAGCTAATTGCAGCTTCATGTAATCGCTTTCATAGCCGCTATCATAACTGTATATATTTCCAGCTCAATTCGTCTATCTTTTCCGGCCTCCTGTCTTTGCAGCTGCCTCCTCTTCTCTCCTTCCTGATGGCTGCAAATCTCTGCTTATCACCCGTTTTCATGCTGTGTTTTGTCTGTCTCTTTGTGTTCATCCCTGTACCGGCTTCTTGGCTGCATGTGGCAGTTTCTTATTTCCTGGATGTTGTGAGAGACTTCAGTATGAACTACTTGCTTCAGTTAACATGTATGACCTTTTGCCTTATTTTGTTTTTCTGGATGATTTAATTTTACACATGTTTACACTAAGGACTAGTTTTGCAAACTAAAGTGGTCAATATGGATGTGCTATTGCTATGTGACTCAGTATTAAAACAATTATTTATTTATCAAATTTCTTTTTGTATGACTGTATCCATCCACTGCATGAATTTTTCATGCAAGCTCATCTTGAAAAACACATTCCCTCCTCTCAGAAAGGATTTGAACCCTTTAGGGAATTCCCCCAAATTCTCGTGTTTTTTTCTTTAATTGAACCCCATCGTGTAAGAAGAGCTCTGTCTACAATATTGATTGCAGAAAAACATGCAGACCTGTCAATCTCTCTTTTCCCAAGGCAAAACTCTCCTATTGTCTTTTCCTGCCAGGGTATAATCTTCACAAAGACAGACTTCAAACAGTTAAGCTTCTTCCCATTGTACTGGGACTATATGTAGTGCTCCATTTTACATTAACATTTAACAGGTTTCAAGCNAGAAGGGAAAAGAAGATGAATCATGGAATCATTCAGGCTGGAAAAGACCTTTAACATCATTGAGCCCAACCATTAACCCAGCACGACCAAGTCTACTAGTAAACCATACCCCTAAATTCTAGTTGGGTTTTAGCCCCTTTTTTTTTGTCCCTGCACAACCTCGTGTGACATCCTTGCAATCCTCCTGTTGGAGGAGGAAAGGAAAGGTTGTTGTCCCTTCTTCCAAAGGTACTTTTCTTCTTTAATTTCAGCCAAAGCTCTCTGTTAAGCCAGGCTGGTCTTCCCCACCAGCTTGTCTTTTGGCACATGGGGGTAGTCTGCTCCTGCACCTCTAAGATTTCATTCTTGAAGAATGTCCAGCTCTCCTGGACTCCTCTGCCGTCAGTATTGCCTCCCAAGGGACTCTCTCAACCAGGCTCCTAAACAGGCCAAAGTCTGTCCCCTGGAAGTCCAAGGTGGCAGTTCTGCTGATCCTCCTCCTTACTTCTCCAACAATCTCCATCATTTCATGATTGCCTTCCCTAGTTGCCTCACTCACCAGTTGTGTCAGGAACCTTCTAGACTGCTTCCTTTGTGCTGTTTTGTATTTCCAGCAGACATCTGTTAAGTTGAAGTCTCCTGAGCGATCAAGGGCCAGTGATTGTGAGACTTTTCCTAGCTTCTTACAGAATATTTAATCTAATTTATCAGGATCGTGCCAGCACTGGAGCTGCTTACCTTGCCACTGAAGAAAAGGCCGTTTCAGTTTTACGTCCTAGGGCTTCCCTTGGTGCAGACAGAATCATGTAGCCAAAGAACATGACTGTGCAGAGAGAGATTGTGAAAGAAACACAAAGGAAGGTTTCTTTTAGCAATGAGAATGGGTAGGGGAGAAGGCAGGTGGAGAAAGGTGCAGAAAAGGAAAGAGGTTTACAGGACTGTGCACTGAGCTGTAGCTATCTGAGGGAAGAACTGGCTGAGGAAAGAAAATTATGTGAGACAACACAGAAAACAGCCATGCAAAGGTGGAAAAAAGGTGAGGGAGAGGAACTGACAGGTACCAAAGACACAGAAATTACTAGAAAAAAAGTGTTGCAGTTTCCCCTCTTTGATTTTGCTGTCCTAGTGGGGAAGGAGTGCAGTAGAAATACAGGCTGTGCTTGGTGATGAGCTCTCCCTGAGCTCCCCGTCCTCTTGCATTTCTCCATGGCCTGGAGATGCAGAGATCCTAGACCAGGCTGGTGCTTTATTTGCCCATCCCAAGTGTTCTGTACATAACTCTTTTCCAACAAAGATAACTGACTCTCCTGCAATCAATACAGGGGAAAATGAGGAGAGGGCTGCAAGTATGACTGAATAGCAGTCGAGTACATCTAGCTAATTGCAGCTTCATGTAATCGCTTTCATAGCCGCTATCATAACTGTATATATTTCCAGCTCAATTCGTCTATCTTTTCCGGCCTCCTGTCTTTGCAGCTGCCTCCTCTTCTCTCCTTCCTGATGGCTGCAAATCTCTGCTTATCACCCGTTTTCATGCTGTGTTTTGTCTGTCTCTTTGTGTTCATCCCTGTACCGGCTTCTTGGCTGCATGTGGCAGTTTCTTATTTCCTGGATGTTGTGAGAGACTTCAGTATGAACTACTTGCTTCAGTTAACATGTATGACCTTTTGCCTTATTTTGTTTTTCTGGATGATTTAATTTTACACATGTTTACACTAAGGACTAGTTTTGCAAACTAAAGTGGTCAATATGGATGTGCTATTGCTATGTGACTCAGTATTAAAACAATTATTTATTTATCAAATTTCTTTTTGTATGACTGTATCCATCCACTGCATGAATTTTTCATGCAAGCTCATCTTGAAAAACACATTCCCTCCTCTCAGAAAGGATTTGAACCCTTTAGGGAATTCCCCCAAATTCTCGTGTTTTTTTCTTTAATTGAACCCCATCGTGTAAGAAGAGCTCTGTCTACAATATTGATTGCAGAAAAACATGCAGACCTGTCAATCTCTCTTTTCCCAAGGCAAAACTCTCCTATTGTCTTTTCCTGCCAGGGTATAATCTTCACAAAGACAGACTTCAAACAGTTAAGCTTCTTCCCATTGTACTGGGACTATATGTAGTGCTCCATTTTACATTAACATTTAACAGGTTTCAAGCTTCAGTGATAAACTAGAAATGTTTTTCCTTCATGACAACTGTTTGACAGTTTTTAAAAATGGATATAAAATGGAAAATTACCCTACAGAGGAAGCATCCCTTTCTCTTCATAACTCAGGCTGAGACATGGCATGAATGGAATAACACACTTATTACATTCTGGGCACTGAACACAAAATGCATTGCCTCCCTCTATTCCACTTGATTTGATAATCTAGTACAATTTAGGTCCCTAATAAATTAAATTGTTTGGAAATTTGGTTCACTGCCTAAACTCTGTGCAAGGCTCTGCTGTTTAATGATGCCTTACTTTCTTTCAGTGTTTTATCTTTGGGATAAATAATTCAGTCTAATAAACCCTGTGATCTGCGAGGTTAATTGACACCCACAGTAATTCCCAGCTTGTGCACAGCACCCATATTTGTCTGTCTTTCCCAGAGTCCCGTCGCATCACCTAATCTGTGCAGCTCACCAGCCAGGTTCCCTGCATTGCCATGAGCCCCAATCATGGCAAATATCACTTCTGCTCCTGAACAGCCAAGCGCCTGAGGTCTACATGCTTGTTCCCTTTCCCCCAAGTGGTTATCTCTCCAGTTGATTTCCAGGAAAATCCTAGGGCAATTGGGACTAGACTGACACAAAAAAGAAAAAAACAAATTGGTGAAAAAGCAGAATGAAAAAATTTTATGAAGATCCACAAATATATTATCTGGGGGATTTATTCACAGGTGATGTGTCCAGCTGTACAGCGGGATGAATGCATTCTTATTAATTATTAAATTGCTCAGATGGTCCTCCGCCCCAAACCTGACATTTATTGAAAAAAAGTAATTGAAAAGGATTTGGCCAGTTCCACTCCCTGTGTTTGAGTGTTATATAACAGACTACTCCAGCCCTCCACTCCCTCTCTCTCTCTGCTTTCAGGCTAACACACAGTTTATTGGGTATCAATAAAACATAAGAATTACTCCTGGTATAACAATAGCACCTCTCTGCAACCTTCAGCCTGCTTAGCTCCCAGGAATAGCGTGCTAATGAGGGTGTGCAGTGTTTTGGACAGATGCTAGAGTGTTATGCTGGGCTGATAACCGCATCTCTTGGATCAAACACTGTTCTGGGATGACTCATGCCTTTTACTAATTTATAGGAGCAGTCTTCCTTGAAATCCCAATGTAAATACTAGCACCCTATTCTCTGTGAGTGACTACGGCCTTGAAGTCAACAAAAATAATGGGCACTCTGTGTGGCGTAACGAGTCACCAGCATATTCCTTTTATCCCCTGGATGAATTTTGGGTTGTTTTGCTTTAGTTTAATTTTTTTTTTCCCCCAGGGGCTGTGTGAACACAAGGACCACATAGCCTGAAGAGGAGAAAAGGACAGTGCTCAAAGCAACACAAAAGGGCTGGACCTTAGTTTTGTAAAGAGGGAGGCTGGAGCTGTATGACAAGCCAGATGGTTTGGATTCATGTCATTCTCTAACTTAAAATCAAGGTTCATTTACTGTATGTGTTTCCTTTAGAAGACAGTCCCCAAACAGGATGGTGTCCTGTTCCCACCTGTCAGGAGTGAGGAAATGAGGGTTTTAAAATTCAGGCAGAACTCAGTACACTGACTTTTCTATTTTGACTGAAGAGGTGTTTGCAAGTGTTTCTGTCTTCCTGGCTTGTATTGTTTTTTATGTCCCTGTGATTACCCTGTGTAAACAAGGGTGTTCATGCACTGACATGCCAAGCTAAAAATATCAGAGAGCCTACTGTAATTTCTAAAGACATTGGGTGAACCTGAGAGTGAAGACATGGTTCATATCTTCCCTCGCTGACAAACACTGCTTTAGCTGAGCACAAAACCAGATTTCCTAACTGTGTGAGGAAAGCCATTTTCTCAGTCTGGTTCAAGCACCTTTGCTTGTAGAACAAGTGAGCGTTGATGTCCCCAGTGTGACATCCCCACTCAAGCTCAGAGTCCTGCAGGACGGGATGGGACAACTCACCAGTCATGGCCCTCTCCACTGATTCTAAAAGGAAGGCAAATGACAAGCTCAGACCATATGCCAGATATTTAGGTAACTAAAAATAGACAAGAAGATCCCCCAAACTGGAACTGATGAGCAGTGAGCTGTCAAGCAATGTGAAGCTGAGATGCAAACTCTGAAAGTCCCACATCCCATTCCTATCATTAATATCACAAACCGTGACCAATCTGTATGTGCTGCCAGTAGTTTTATAAGGTAAATAGGAATCTCTTTTCCCCCATGTCTTGTAAGCCATTTCAAGGCAGATCCCCTTCCCTCACATACTCCAGGCAACCCTCTGAGTACCAGCTTGCCACCAGAGAGGCTCTACTCTTCCACAGCCTATGATAAGGCTACTTCAGGCTTCAGCTTCATTTTAATTCTCTTCTTTTTTTTCTTCAGCATGTCCTGAGCTGCAGCAGTGCTGACACCAGCTCCAGATGTCAAAATGTTAAAGGACTGAAGTAGGTCGGGAAGGACCGACTCACGGCAAAGGAAAGAAGAATGAAACTGGGACCCAAAGCATCTTCAGATCACCTGCTGCTCAACAGCATCTCTGCTGGGTTTCCTTATCTTCTGAAAACTAGCCATGTGCTAGAGGACATTCCCCTAGGAACTGCCTGGTCCTGACAGGCTAACTATCCCAGCATGTGCATGGCAATTTAAGACAGAAGCTCTTAAGGTCCTGGACTCAGTCTCTGAATAGCTCCCTTCTCACAGTGCGAGCGCGGCCTTGCTCTGCGGTAAATCACAGCTACTCACCTGAAGCTGGCTGCAGTGTGTTGCTAGATAAAGTACTTCTAGTCTAGGTGCAGAATGTGTGATTTGCACAAGAAATACAAACAGTTTTTCCCTCTATAGAAACCCCACCCAGTTTAAAGGTATTGTCATGACCACAACCACAATTAGATTTTTACTGCTATCTAAAAGTAGGTTTTGAGGAAATAATATTATGGATCTCTCTCTAGGAAGTGTTACTGAAGCTCCCGCTTTGGGAAACTCTTTCTGATGCACACAATTACAAACTGCCCTCTTATATTTACCACCACTACTGCTCCTTCTCTACAAAAATTCCCAGCAAACAAAACACAGAAAGCAAAGAAGCCCCTGCTCAAACAGCATTTTGAAACAATGCCTCAAGGTTTCAGTAACCCTGTTGATCTCATGTGGATGGTACCCTGGTGTTTGAGGGGGACCACGTGCTGTGAGAATGCCCCAGGGCAGATTGAGGTAACAGCCGAGGTGCATAGTCTTGTGTTACATATCTATCTAGCTGACATGTTTGTATGTCAAAGCTGCCATGACTTCTGAAAATCAGTTTATTATTCCCTTTGAAAGTGCATTTGCCTGTCATCCGGATCTACGTGCTGATCAAGATTTCAAAGTCACCAGAGGTCTCACAATTCCCACTAATGATGAATGGGACAAATGAACGCACATTGAAAAACCTGAACTACTGTCCCTGGTTTTTCTTGGACATGCTGTTCACATATAATTCTCCCTGAAGGTGGTATAGACTTGTGAATGCTCATCTTCCACAAAAGCAATGGGTGAAGAAGGTGGTAAAATGAGAGTCTGTGCTGGAAGGGGGGAGAAAGGAAATGCAGAAGAGGAGCAGCACTGCTATGCTGGGGAATATACCATGATGCATGTACTTGCTTGGGGCTTGATTTAAAAAGAAATCTGTTCCCAAAGAAAACAATGAGATTTTTGTGTTTTGATGGACCAAAGCCTTGATGCTCTTCCACAGCATGGGAGCAGCATCCTTCCTTAGAAAGACATCAGCAGTCCCAAGTGGCTATTTCTGCTTTTGTAGTGAGAGAGAAAATGGTAAGTGAGAGAAAGAAAATGAAGTGCCTCTGACAGGAAAACAATGTGCCAGAAGCAACTCCTTTAAATACAGAAAGGCAAAAGGACAGAAACTCCATTCATTCTCCATCTGTTTTGTGTTTGTTTGTTGGGGTTTTTTACCATCTAATATTTTACCTTGTATTTATTGCTTTTTCCTCTGGAAATATTGTGCTTTACAGTAAGAAATCATAAAACTGTAGAGGTTAGAGATGCAAGAAGCCTATTAGATCATCTGCTCCACTGCTCTTGGCCAGTGGAGAATTGGTCCCTATGGTACATTTTCTAATGTTTTGTCCAGCCTTGTTGTAAAAATCCTGAGTGACCAGTCTTCCACCAGATCCCCCAGCAGCTTTTCTACAGCTGAATACATCTTGAAAGATTTTCCTGCTACTCAGCCTATGGTTTCATGCTGCTAGTTTCACCCCATTTGGCACTTCTGTTTCTATGTTGTAGTCTAAAATGTTACCTCCCCTTTGGCATTCCTATCTTCTGAATCTATACCTGCTTAGCATGGAGTCACAGAAAAACAGGGCTGAAAG
The DNA here is from genome assembly GCA_013399875.1 of Gymnorhina tibicen. Classification (NCBI taxonomy): domain Eukaryota; kingdom Metazoa; phylum Chordata; class Aves; order Passeriformes; family Artamidae; genus Gymnorhina; species Gymnorhina tibicen. The sequence continues at coordinate 1,810,865 of VXAZ01009215.1, forward strand.
GGCCTCTGTTGTTCATACACACAGAGATTTTAAACCTGCTTTGTAAGGCTGTCTGTCTAGATTCCTGATATTTTTTATTGTTTTCCACCCTTCTTGTTCCAATTTGTCCGTGCACAGCAACTGCCCCAACTGGGTGTATTATTCCAGATACATTTGCATTAAAATGATGTAGAAAATAGATCTCTATTCCCTTTGATTCAAATATCAAGGGAACTTCACCCTAAAATTGCATCAGCATTTTTGCAGCCAAACTGTAATGTGCACTTATGTTCAATTGGCCACCCACTCTCATTGCAAAGTGTTTCAGTGTTCCTGCTAGCAGTTTGCCATTGACTACAAATGTTTCAGAGGATTTTGCCTCAGGTATATTTTCATGCTTACAAGTGGAAATGCATCTTGTTATCTTCTCTTGTAATGTCCCCAGATTCAGTAGGTCACTCTGTGTTATTTCCATATTCTGACTCACCTTTCAGTTCCTCCCAGGCCAGGGTCATCTGTGAGAGCCCTTTGTGTGCAGCTCATATTTCCATTATTATTAATAAGGATACTAAATCACAGTGTTTCTGACACAAACAATGTTGTTGTGGGGTTTTTTTTACACACTCTGATGTGTTGCCTAGTGCCCTTCTCTATGCATCTTTTGCTTTCCAGTTCAGATTTTTCTTTCTCCTAGAACAATGATGCTGTCCTTTGTACCTGTTTTCTATTTTCCCCATTATGCTTTTTTTCAGAGGATTTTTTTTTTTTGGTAGACTTTCATGTTTTCTAGGCATATTATTTACAGCCGTATTTTAGTAAGATAAAATTAGAAGCAATGTTCTGGATCACCGAATCCAGATCTCAATTATTTCAGAGAGCTATGCCATGAAATCCCTTTAAAATATTAATTGAGTTCCAGTTTGATGAAACTGTAAAATCAATTAAGTTTTCTGCTTCTGCTTTTTCTACTACACAGCAATTCTCAAGCTATCCTACTTGGACAGTTAAAATCCTTCTTCAGAATTCCAGACTGAATTTGCTTATGACCAGTTTTTATCTCCTGTCCAGGTGACAACGTAGTCCTGGAGCTTCATTATCTCTTGTTCCTCTCAGTTGCTTTCCCTTTCCCACCTTCAGCATATTTATGGATGGCAATCAGATTTTGTCTCAGTATTTGCTTTCTGAGTTTATACATGCCAAACTCTGCCATAAGATGGTTGATAAAGGGTGGTGTGAAAACTGCTGGATTAGGTTTTAGCTAGCTGTCCTGGGCATGGAGTTTTGCATGGGCTGATTTATACCACTTCCTTGCAGGATAATCTTTTCAGGAAAACATCATGTTGTCATAACCATAAGTACCTGAATTTATGGTTCATTACAGCATAAATATAACTTCTTTTAAACTTCACTTGTGTAGCTGTTTCCATTCCCTGGATATTCCTAACAGTTCTTCATTTGCCTGGTCTAGTTTTAAGCTGCCTTCTGAAACATGAATAATTACAGTTGCATGCAAAAGTCCAGATTAAGTCTCTAAAACAGTTTGTACTGTGCTATTTGATACATTTCATGTATCAAGTGGAAATAGCTCAGTTGGCCTGTCTTACCCATGGAAATGCCATAGCTATGATCATCTGACTGTGTCCACCCAGCTCTTTCTTTTTCAAATTTCCAGTTAGCAAAATCCAACTCACAGCTGGGTTTTTTCTTAAGTGGATAAACTCATATGTCATGCTATTGCATCTCTTTCTGTTTCTGTTCATCTAGCCCATCAGTTAACACAGCGCTTCCACTCCTTCAGAAGGCTGACCCGGTCCTCATTCCTAGAGTGATGCCTCCCAACTTCTAATATTCCCTCCTGTTGCTCCTGACGTACTGAATTTCCTGTTTTTCCCAGTGTTTCTATTATTCTGGAGTTCACTGGCTTTGTACAGCTCCAGTTCATGACCATCTCAAATTCAGAAAGCTTCTTTCACAAGGGATCCCACACTTCCTTTGTGGCTGTAAGTCCATTGGTCATAAGCAGCAGTGTCTTGGGTCTACCTAGTAAAGGGCAACTTTTTTGGGTTTCTGCACACGTGATTTTTGAAGTCTAACGTTCTTTTTTTACTTCCTAAAGCTTCTGTGTATCCTACCTACACAGCTATCATGTCCAAGGCTGGTCATGCAACGTGGCAGTGACATGTCCTCATTGTACCACAGGCTCAATAGTGTTATGACCCTATTATAGAATAGGAATCAATCTCCTATTGAATTGTGCTCTTTAAATAAATCATTTGACTATTTGGTACAATCAGATGTTTTTGTGTCCTTTCCCAATCGTTTGTTGCTTTTAGTGCAATTTTACAAAGTGTGTTTGTAAAATAAAAAACTCTTTTGTAAGCAGTATAAAATTTTGTTAAAAACAAAATGCTGTTTTCCCTTAAAAGTATGTAATTGAGCCAGCTACATTACTTGCTTGATAAACTTTGTTGTACAGCAAGGAAAAATGTTAATATTGGTAAATAGTTAATAATTTGTACCCATTTTAGCAGATGTCCATGGGGACTGGACAGGAAAAAAACCTAGCAGTAACATTTTCTATTATATAACCATGTCGATTTTGACAAATTCCAGTCTGAACAGCAAAAGTAGCTCTGCTATCAGGCTATCCTGTTTTGATATTTTTTGGAATTAAACATCAAGGTTTCTAGTTTTGAAGGCATTGTGTTCCTTTGAATTGTTTAATTGTGTATTCTATTTTATATTGTAACAACATTTCTGAGAAACAAAATAAAAATGAAGTATCACTGCTGAAATGTATTTTGAGCAACTTAAATCTTCAAAAAGTTTTTTGTGGAGAATTTTGAAGCGTAAGGGTTTCATGGTGAAAATTTACATGAAGACCTTGAAAATTTACATTAATCAGAATTTCTTTTCTCTGCACGGCTCCAATCTCAACACAAAAAAATGCTCAAAAATTCAGCACAGCCCAGTGTAGCTAGTCCTGGGTTGGTTTCTTACCGAAGACTTGAAGATCTAGACAATAATATTGAAGATTTTTCTGCCTGTCTGTCTAGACAGATGCAGTTTCCTGCCCTAGGATTTGTATAGATTATGCAGCCACACACCCCATCCTGCAGGTGGTTCTCTACAGAGATGAGATGTTTCTTTTCCTAAGATGAGCTGTTAACATATTTATCTGTAATAGCATCAGTAACAAGCTCAGAAAGAGGAATGAGTGAAACTTGTCTGGTGTCAGGAATACATGTTCTACAGCCTAATTCCAGGCTGTGATTCCAACTGCCTCCTTTGCAAGAAAGTTGCCTTTGTCTTCATTTTCACCTATACCTCATCAATTCATGTATCAGGTTCTAGAAATCAAAGTTTTTAATTTCCAGCCCCCACGTGTTTCTGTGGAGAGAACTATTTGCTGAAGGCCTTAATGATGGAAAGAAATCTAAAGCACAACTGACGTCAGTTGCTTTTGAGCCACATAACAAAACTAGTAAGGTTAAAAAACAGAAAAAAAAGATGATGGGATTTAAGAAGCAATTCTTTTCAGTTCTCTCCTGTTCTTTGCCTGAAAAACAAGAAAGAAGTATTAAGTACATATAAATACATAGCTCTCTTTTAAACAAAAGCTGTGAAGAAAAGATTTTCAAGTGTCTTTATTCCCTGTTCTCTTCTCTTTTACTTTTTTGCCTCTCTTGCATGTGCTCTCTTGTGTCACAAAAAAGGAGCTTCTGGTCCCTTCATCTTTTATTCTATTTCACCTTGACATCAAGTTACAATGAACTAATTTGACCGTTGCCATTTAACAGTGACATCTGTAAACACCAAAACCCTAGTGTTACTGTTACTAGGTGTTTTTTTTACATCAGAACAGATTCTTCTCTCTGTACATTGGGGTTCCACCCCGACCCACCAGAGGGTACCCACCAGGACAGCCATTAGCTGGAGGCATCATGTTGTCTCACCATCTTCTTCGTGGGAGGTCAGTGCCCACCACTGTGGTCAACAGCAAACCGAGACAAATCCCACCATCTTTCTCTGCCTCTTTCCCCTTCTACCCTTTCCCTTCTTTATGCTGCAGCCCCATTGCTGCAGAGAGCACCTTGTATGGTTTGTCTTTGTTTTGCCTGCCCAGGTGGGCTCTGAGCTCAGCTGGCTCATGGACCTCTAAAGACCTGACTAGATATTCCCAGCTCCTCAGATACTTTTTTTTCCTCTTGAAAACTGAAGGGGAAAAAAAAATCAGTGAAAGGAATTGGCTGAAATCTGTGCTTTGACTTTCCTCCCCTCCTCCCTGCTGGATAGATATCCCTCTTGGACAGAAGCAGGCTCTGAGTAATGGGGACCATAGTTCAGATGATTTGTAAATGTCTTGCAGTGACAAGTTTGACTTACATCTCAAGTTCTTCTTGTTCTTTCCTTCACACAGCTGCTCTGTGCCTGCAGACTAGCAGGGCCTCCTAAGCCCATCTTGCAGCACCAAAACCAGCCCACGCAGATAAGGTCTTCAACACTTGCCTGATCCAGGTCACTGCACAAACACATGCCAGCCTGCCAGGGTAATTTTTTATTTTGAAAATAACCTGCCATGGTTTCTGCACCACTAATTGGCCATGATCCATTCCCCGTTTTATGCATTCATCTCCCGCTTCTGCTGCTTGGTCCAAGAGATGCATCATTTCGTGCACAGTACTTTGAACTTGGACTTAATGTGAAGAGTATCAGACAGAGATTTGGATTACATTTGAGATCAGGATCTCTTTGTGATAACCTCTGCAATTGTTCTCACCAAATCATCTTACTGCCTGCAGTGATGACACTTCTGGAGTGAAATGCAGGAAGAAAATATATACAACTCCAGGCAACAGAGTTCCATCAGAGATGGCTTTGGACCAAGGACTTATGCAAAACAGATTTGTAAAGTTGCAAATTTGTATTTTTCCTTTCTGTTTCAAGGAGGAAAAAAGCAACAGTCGATACTGCCATGAAGCTGCAAGCCTGAAAGACGGAGGAGTAGAAACTTCAGTGTCTTTAACAATGCTAATCCAAGCTTATGGACCTGTGAACCGTATCCGCAGTCAAAGGCTTACAAAATACATTGCAGTTGGCTGAATATTGTAAGTCCAACACAGGAAAATTGCTGCTAAAATCAATGGGAATTTTTTTTGTTAATCACGTTTACGGGATTGCTTACTGCTCAAAGAACTACTGTTCTTCATCTCTAAAGACCATCCCTGATGGGCTCCTCTTCTTTACCTGCTTCTCTTCTTCACATCTGTGAGATCACTGTGCTACCTTGATGGTGACATGCTGTGTGTATGACTGAGAGAGACTGGGACTCAGCAGTGGAGCTGTAAAGCCTGGTTGGGCTCTTGTGACTGCAGAAGTAAGAGGCTGTGCATGTGCATGTGCCTGAGCTCGGCCTGCACATCATCCCCATTCTCTGACCTGCCATTGCCACTCCATTGTCAACCTCTGATGATAATACAGGCATCTCAGACAGAAACTGCTGCCTCTAATTTTCAAAGAAATTCTGGGTCTGACTTCAGGTTTATTCTGCGATAAAAGTAGAAATGCTCAAACATTTTGTCCTGTACTTGCTTCGCCTGTCCAATCAAACAGAAATTACTACTGTGGTATTTTTATGGCTGCCTCAGAAGCCAAAATCCTCATTAACTCACTCTATTGCTAAAATTAAGATAGCAAACCTATCTAACAGCCTTTTATACTCTCCAGGTCCATCATGTCTCTAGTTTAACAAGAAAAAAAAGGAACAAGAGGGTAGAAGATATTCTAACGGGTAAAGCAGCTACACTTTGCACAAGTGGATTTTAGGCCTGAGCATATGCATTTGACATACTCATTTTCTTGAACTGTTTATTTTCATGGATCTCTCCTCTGTGGCTTACATGCGTGTGTTGGAATCAGTTCTGTTTTATCATCATTGCCATGGTTACCTTATCATCATTATTGTATGTATGTGTTGCTATATTACTATTGCAGATGTCTTACCAAAATTCCCTAAAGCAAAATGATACTAGAACTTACTCTGTACACATCCCAAACTACTAAGCATCAATATTTTTTATAATCTGTTTCCCAGCTAAAACAAAGATGGCTTGAATTTCTCTGCTGAAATAAAGCTGGTTGCCCTTCTTGGGTAGAGAACAAATTACTCCATGCATCATCTTCAGCATAAGCAATTCCTTACATCAAATGCAAAAAACCCACCCTCCTCCTTAACTGGGCCTCTCAGCAGCCTGATTTGCCTTTATTTCCATTACTACACTGCTAAAATTCATAAGATTGTTGATATCTGCAGCAGTCAGCCTCTGAAATGAGGCTACCATGATATAGCAAATACAGAGATCATTATAGCAGGGTAGGGCACATCTCAAAGCCCAGGACAGAGAAAAGTTCAAGTCTGTGATGAAAGAATCTTTGCTGGAGGCACCATGCTACAGGGCCACAAAAATCATCCTATGAAGTCAGGCCGAGAGAGTTGGAATTGTTCAGCCTGGAGAAGAGAAGCCTCCAGGGAGATCTTACTGTGGCCTTTCAATACTTAAAAGGAGCTTATAAGAAAGATGGGGAAAGACTTCACCGTAGGGCCTGTAGCAATCGGACGAGGAATAATGTTTTTAAACCAAAAGAGGGTAGATTCAGACTAGAAACAAGGAAGAAATTTTTTATGATGAAGGTGGTGAAACAGGAACAGGTTGACCAGAGAGGCTTTAGATGCCCCAGCCCTGGAAACACTTAGGCACAAGCAGGATGGAGCTCTGAGCAACCTGATCTAGTTGAAGAGGTCCCTGCTCACTGCATGGGGAGTTGGACTAGATGACATCTGAAGGTGCCTTCTGACCCAAACCTTTCTATGATTCAATGATTCTATGCAGTCCTTCAGAACAGAATTGGGAAAGCCCAGATGCTAACACCTGGTTTGAATCTAAATTATGTATGAACTTCTAATGGACAAATGAATGCAGAACTCTTATTCTAAACAGTGATTGTAACTTAGCTTAGCACTAACTACCAGTTTTCCCACCCTGTTTGTCTTTATTATAAGAACCACTCCTTACTATATTCACAGGAAGAGGCTTTGAATATGTTATGATAATGAACACCATTATGAGGTTAGAGTACAGTGGTGTGAAGAAAGTGATTCATCACTGGGAAAAGACAAACAAATATATGTATTGAATGATACATTGCCAAGATGCACAACTCCAGGTTTATAAACAAGGGGTTATATATGGCTCCACAGCTATAATCTAACATTGCCAAACTGGAGAATACCAAATACACTTAAGATATTTATAATAATTCCAATTATAAGAGAAATGAAATCTTAAAGAAATACAAGTAAGTAGCAGAACCTCTAATAAGAGAGGACATGGTGGTAGTAATTTAGCAGTGAAATTTTTCTTCTTAAGCTAAGGACAACTGGCAATTTGTAGGTGCAGCTAACTGACCACCTTCTAAACTGGAAGTGGAAACTGGGACACAAGGTCATCGTGATACAGCAAGTATAGAGATCATCATAATTTTTCACTAAAGGCAAATAAGACAACACTTGTCTTGTCACGTGTTCAGATTGTATGTCACTACCCAGACCTGACAGTGATCCCATCATCCCACTATACCTGCATTTATGGGGTATGGAAAGAACTACTATTATGTGGTAAAATTGTCATAGCACTTTAGGGATATTGCTCTACCCTCTGCTGACAGCCAGGAAGTTTTCTCTGAATGTTTGTTATAGCCATTGCAGCTTTGGGATACCTCAGATGTTCTGATTTGCTGGGAAGGCCCAGCTGAATGATTGCTAACTTGGGGATATCTTAGCTTTGGAAGAAGGTCATAATTTCAGGATGGCAGGGACAGCAGAGCTCTTTCTGCCAGCCAGGTTCTCCTGGAGCATCACTGAGGGGCCAAGTGTGCAGGGGTAGAATTCTCCCAACAGAGACAACCCTTTAGCTCTAAAAAATTAAATTCCTTAGGTAACAGTCATTTTTGTATCTTTACCATCCATCTGAGAAATGTGGATTGTGTTCATTGTACCAAACAACTTTCCAGGGTCCATGCTTCCTAGAAAACTGCACTGACGTTCAGGCTGGGTTGCCCCTCACTGTAGCAGAAGTTGGATTCCCCAGCTGGTGAGATGCTTTTCTTTCTCCAGGATTCACTGGAGAGAGTACAGAAGAGGGACACGAAGATGATTCCAGATGCACTCCAGTATGCCAATGTCTCTTGTGTACTGGGGAGCCCAGACCAGAACCTAGCACTCCAGACATCTCACCAGAGCTACACAGAGAGGAAGGATCACCGCCCTCAATGTGCTGGCTATGTTCTTTGCAGTGGTACTACTGTCAGGTCCCCCTCCTTTTCCAGCCAGGCTGAAGCATCCGTGAGACAAACTGGTGACTAACATGCAGCCTGTCCTGGTTGTTTAGGAAAATACAGTTTGTAACCTGAATTGAAGAGCTCTGGTGAATCCCACAACATAATAATTGAGTTAAATGCAAATTACTTCATCATTTATGATGTTTCAAAAATGCACATGCTCTTATAAACTAATTGAAATAAAAAAAACCCTGATTTTCCTTGGGTGGTATTGGGCTTTTCCAAATGCCTGCTGCTTTGCACCGTCTGCATGCAGGGTCGTGTGTGATTACCCAGACCCTGCACATGCGGGGAAGCTTTATGAGCTTTGAGAGCAGCTCCAGATGGTGGCTCGGTCCTCTCCTTTTCCCAGCACCCATGGGATGCCTGGCTAGCAGGAAGCGGATGCAGCCCAATGCAGCACAGGGCAGAAGAGGAGAAGCAGGGCTGTGGGCAGACTTGGCTGTGGCAGACCCTCAGGGATGGGCTAGCAGAGAGGCATGAAGTTCCTACCAAAGGTCAACTGCCCCATGCCTGAAAATCACTCAAGAGGGCTTGCTTATTATGCAAGCCTCAAAAGGCCTTGTTAATTATTATGTTTATTATGGTAAGATGCTCTAGAAGAGCTTGGTGTAAAATGAGCTCACTTGTTAAAAGTGACCTTAAAATGTGAAATGCAGAGTCTGGTTCTCATCTCTGCACCTTCTCCAATCAATAACATCAGGGAGACATGAGAGGCCATCTCAGAATGGCAATGTGCAGCATCAGCATCAATGAGCTGGAAATTAGTCTGAGGTTCACAAACATTTGGGACTTGTTTTTAATCACCTTTGGCTTCATAAAATTATTCATGATACTTATTTAGATTATCTCCACTTGGTTCTTCCAGGAGTATGCATTTCATAAAAAGGAAGGGATGGAAATTTACCTAAAATGCTGCATAGAATCTAGAATTATGGCTGTTCATTTGAGTGGGGAAAAAAAAAAGGATGTTGCTCATCTCTATTAAAAGATACGAAGAGAAAAATAATTTTGCAGACTTGGGTTTCACTTTAAAGAACAACTTTTTGGGTGAAAATAGCTTTCGGATCATCCAAGGCTGATGTTTCATGGTCCTGCTGTGCCTATACTGCCAAGTCATGAAGATTCACAGAGGTTTAACCCATGGCTGCAGCTCCTCGAGATGACCAGCCTTGGCAGCAGCTTAGCCTGGCATGTTGGAGCTGTGTTCTGTGCAGGTCTTACTTCCTCATTACAAATTTAGGTAGCTCTATTTTGCTCCATCTTAAACAAATCAGTGACCCTGAGTTTTCTGGCAAATCTCCAGATGTGGTCTTCTGTGGGAAAAAATTTGGGTCCTTCTTGTATTCATTAAAAATAAAGGAGAAAAAAACTTTATCACCGAGGACAGTGGCAGTTGTCAGCTCCATTTTGCAGCTTGCTTAACTCAGCTGAATTACTGTCTACCAAATGGGCAAACTTGAAAGATACTTTTTCCCCCATCTCCTTCAAAAATCCTGTGTTGTTAGACATGCTTTAAAAATGCAGGTAGAAAAAGATCATCTTGTCTCTCCACTTTGACCCCTTAGCTTTACAGAATTCCTTATTATATTATTTCGACTGTTGCCTTTCCTAACATGGCCATACATATCCAGAGCTTTTCATTCAGACAAATGGTGGCATTTCTACACTATTACCTAATTATCCTTATTAACTTATTCTTGAATTCAACTTTCCAGTTTTTCCTCTCACTTTTCTAACTTCCAGCAGAAGTTGTTCCTAAAACTGTAGATGAAATACAGGAACTTCTGGCAAAGAAACATAATAGCCAGAGGGAGGGGGGAATGCCTAGGGCAACTTCTACCCTGGTTGGTGAAGCAGAACTTCCACTGACATCCTGAAACAGATGAGGTCCTGATAAAAACAGTCATGATTGACTGTTGTGCTATCTGGCTGCATTCTAGACTTTTAAATGAATTTGAAAGCAGCCAGGCATCTAATCTTTTTCAAAGGAACAGCCAAGACAGAAAAGAATTTTGCTATGCAGTTTTGGGGCTAACAGTGTACAGTAAACAAAATCCTGATCAAGCACAGTGTAATACTCATGTCCTTGTAGGAGACATTTATATTACCTGTAGGACACATCCATATTACCCACTGCTGCCCACCTAAAAGCTTAACTAGTACTTTACATTCCTGAGGAGGTGTGGAAGAGGTGTGGGATGGACTGGCCTGTGGAAGTATCCATTTCCGCCTGGTAGCAAAAGAAGGTATCCAGCAGAGCTAGGGTAGAACTGGCACTTGGCTTTTCAGTGGCAAACCTGGGAGAAATTAATCCCAGCACTAATTTAATTTTTGGTAAGAAAAAGAAGCAAAGCTCAAGGTTGTTTGCTTTTGATAGAAACATCCAAGTATTTGAGGTGCTCCCAAATCAGTGCTTGAGATCAGTAATATTTTGTGGCAATCATGCTCAGGAGCTGAACATGTAGGTGAGGAATAGGAAATCCTGTACCAGTTTGATCAAGGTTTCCTCCCACACCCACTTGGTATCGTTGAGCTGCGAGTGAGACTGAATTTGGTGAACTCCACAGTGCTTCAGCTGCTCTACACCTGTCTTACCCAACTCCCAGCTTGTTTCACTCTCTCTGTATAAGCTACTGAGTTTCTGGCACCATGTGCCAAGTCTCCGTTTCTTCATACTGAGTCAATGGGGGGCAAGGATGCAAATAAATAATCAGATTCAGATACTTCTTCCTTTATCCTCTGGAAGCCTAATCCCTAATCCAGAGGTGATTGGTGTCAGTGGAGAAGTTTGAAGTAACTGCATCAGACCTTGATTTGAGAGTGATTCTGCTCTTGAACAGGGGAGCAGTACATTTGTGTGGGATACATATCTGCGGCACCAAAAGAATAAGTCCCATTATCTGTCATCTCGGACTCCATGGACTCCATTTTCTTCCAGCAAAAAGTTAAATTCTCCAAGTAAGAAAAATCCTTTCACCAGATCTTTGCATCTAAAAGCATTTGTTAAAGGATTCATTTTAAAACCAGAGAGAACTATAATTCTCTGACCTCTTATTTTGAAGAGAATACACAAAGTAGATTAAAGTGTTCTTATTGCTTGATCAAACAATGCACTTGAATGTTTGTTGGGAGAAAGGTTTTCCAAAACACAGAAAAGTGTCTTTTCATAACACAGTGTCAGACCTCTTGGTGAATTACAGTATGTCACTCAACTGTGATTCCTCTTGCTCAAACCACAAATTGTGGTTGCGTACATTGTGTAGGCTCAGTATTTCCCGGTAATATAGGCGTGCAGAAAAGAAAAAATTAACCAAAATGAAAGAAAACAAGCAAAGAAGACACATTTGTGCTGCCTATGAGGGCAATCAGGACCACAATTATCTAGTGCAATTCTATCCAGATCCTATAAATAAAAGGTAAATTTGTTTTTGGAATAGAAGTGGTTTGTGCTTATGAAAACAAAACATTCCCATGTATGTCTCAGAAGACTAAAAAGACAGAGAGCAGAAAATGTGCAGAATGGGGTGAAAGAGAGCACCCCTGTGCATGACATCCTGTTCAGCAGATTCACAAAGGTTTCCTGGCCACTGCCAGCCAAGCTCCAGTGGGATTTGCCTTGCTTGACTAAGAGGTCTGCAAATTAGCAAAGGTTGATTGTACACTGGAGCTGAGCACCCACAGGTCTCAGTATGAAGAGAAGAAAAGCCCCTCCAGAGGCTGGTTCATGCATTCCAAGGTAGGAGTGTAAAAGAACTGAAAGGATCACAGTCACTGTTACCCCACTGATCATTACAAAAAGTCTGCCATGTGGACAGGAGATGTTTCCCCACTTCAAAGCCAGCTCTTTGAGGCATCCCAACACCTTTAAGCCATATCCTTAGCCATTGAAAGCCTAATAGCTCAAGTCAGATTTCAAAGGATTTTGTATATGAATAATAGGGAATTTGGAGCTAGAGCATGATTAAGAGCCCTAGGTGGGGCTGCAATGTGGCGATAACTTCAGACAGACTTTATTACCTTGCTAGCTGGATATCTCCTTGGTTAATTCCTGCAGCTTCTGCACTTGTATTTGCTGCAGATTATCTGCTTTACTATGCCTTTTATCAGTACGTGATCAGATATTTCTTTGAAGCAACCTTTTTTATTTAGGCACCAGGAACACAGGAAACATTTTCCTTAGCAAAATTTGAAACTTCTTTTTTCGGCCAGAATACTGCCCAAAGAGGTTGCCTGTCTTGTAGCCTTCACCCCAGGCCATGCAGCAGTTTGCTCCACTTGCTGTTTCTAGACTCTAGCTTCTTAAAGGATTTCTTGTCATCTTTTTACCTCTGACTCACAGCCCCAGAGTAGACCCTCAAATATTTGCATTAAAACCACCACGCTATGTGTCCTGATCTTCACACGAGCCCATAATTTTGGTCAGCTACTGCTGAGTAAAGGAGCACTTACTCAACACCTCCTCACGGAAAACTGCTGCTTTTTCCAGTGGTTTCAGTAAGGTTTTGGGGTTAGGCAGGCTCCCTAGAAACCAGTCAAACTTCCTCATAACAGTAAAATACCAAATTATTTTCTGAACCTTACAGACTTCTTGGCGTCAGCAATGTTTCAGCATGTGTAAGATTTATGTGTGATGAACCATGCTAGCATGTAATATTAATTTTGTGGCCCTTCAACCTCTTCCATCCAACCCTTCCTTTGTTTGCCATGCTTACCTGTCCTGTGATGCTTAAAGATAGGAAGAAATCTCCTTAGCTCAGGGACCTGTCAATCAGTTAATGTCTCTAAAGTGCAACACACTTTTAACAGGCCTGTATTAATAATGAATCACATTTGCTTTCCAGATGTGCAAACACTCGAGTTTTCCCTCCTGTGTGTCAGAGGGGGTAGGGACTCACTATATCCGAAGAGCAAGAAGCCACTACTGCGATGGCAATGTCAGCTGCTGTAGCCCAGCTGTGACGGGGAGGACAGGGCTGACCTCCCATCTATTAGCAGCAAACTTTTGTCATAAAAGTCCCTCCACAGCTTCAGGCAAACCAAGGCATTAAAATGGGCATAGAGCCCAGCATGCCCAGTTTTACTGTGGTGGTACTTAGATACTCAAGGTTCACTACATCAAAGGGAAGTTAGTGAGTTATCAGCATGGATGTTTTTCCTGAGGTCAGACAACTCCTATTTCTTCCCCTTTCCTTGCAGAATTTAAAGAACTCAGGCAAGAGCTCACTTCAAAGACAGGTAGGTGAGGAAACAGAGGGAATATTGACTTTTAAAGTAGCTTCTTGCCTCTATAGGATTAAGGAAGTTGGGCAGGTAGATAGTCACCTTGTCTTGCTCATAATTTTCCTCTTCTGAGCACTGAATATTTTTCTCCTCATTTCATCTCCTATCATACAACCCATCAGTCTCCTCAGAGGATGGTCCCCTAACAATGCAAACACAAGGGGAAGAAGAGACCAAGTAAAATCAGCCCCACAGGCCTCCCTGCAAGATGGTTTGAGGCACTCTTACCCTTCCTCTTTATCACCCTGCCCCAGTGCATTCCCAGCTCCAGTGCAAGTGATAGATCGGTGATAAAGACACAGTCAGACCAGGGTAGGGTCCCCAGGGAACAGAGCTGAGAGGCTTCATCTTTTCACCATGATGTGAGTAAGAATAAGGAAAAGAGCAAGGGGTGCTGTCCTAGGTTACAGTAGAAGATGTAACCAAAAGTATGTACTCTCCTATCATCTCTAGAAGCTGTTAAAACAGGTGGGGCTGTGCTCATTATCCCCTACCATGACTCACTCCTGATAACTCCCTCCGGAGCTATCTCTGTTTAATGGGCAATCAAGGACCCACCCCATGACTCACAGAGTTACATCAGCCCATTGTGAGATGCTCTGCCCGGGGGGAGGAACCAAGCATTCCCATCTGGATATAATCTGGGGCTTGGAACACCAGAAGCAGCTTTATTTACTGGATTCTCAGAGCATGAGAGCTACATAAGCACTCCTGGACCTTCTTAGGAGGACCAGACCTTTCTACAAGACCACCACTTCAAAGAGAACTGCAGCCACCACCTAATAGGACTGCTACCACCACCCTGCCCGGCAGGGTGTCAGGTTGTACCCTGACTCTGTCAGGTTAAGCCAGTATATTCTGTATTACTGCCTTGTTATATATACTACTAAAGAACTGTTATTCCTATTTCTCACATAATTGCCTGAGAGCCCTTTAATTTCAAAGTTATAATAATTTGGAGGGAAGGGGCTTACATTTTCCATTCCTCCAAGGGAGGCTCCTGCCTTCCATGGCAAACACTTGTCTTTCAAACCAAGACAGATGTGTAGCTCAGCATGGTTACATGTGGGAAATGTGCTCATCCCCTCTTATGGCAGCAATAGTTTTCCATTGACACTGTTAAGAACCACAGCAGACTCCTGCTCCATTCTTTGTGTTTGCTGGCATTTCACTGGCATTTCCATTTCTGTTGCATTCTGAGACTACCTTGTCTAGTCATGTTTAGGATCCAGCCAGTGCCTGTCTTGCCAGTTCTCTATAACACATTCTGCTTTTATTTTAGCTCAAGTGATTTGTATTTCATGATAACCCCATTATTTTTTGTGTTTAGCAGCTATCTTCTCTTTGAGTCACATTTTTCTGCCTGCTATGGGTCAGTCTCCCACTATCCCAGAGTGCTGACTTAGGTAGCCCAGGTGGGTAACTCTTCCTGTGGGTGGACAAAATTTCCAAAAGAGATAAGGCAGACAAGCACTTGCAATGAGTCCACTATGAGCTTTGAACATCCCACTTTGAGTGTTGTAATTCCTCCAGCCATCAGCTACCTTCAGAGCTTGCCTACTGCCAGCTGTCCTCCTGTCTCTCCTGATGCTGCTGGCCATACAGCATGGGAGCTGTTGGAAACAGCAATTTCAGGAAAACTGGAGAAGTCACCATGTTATTTTAGTCAGACATTAGATGCTGCCTGATGGCAGCTCAGCAGGCTCTCACCTGCATTTCAGCAATGTCACGTCTCCTTTTGCATTTCCCACCATTGTGCATAAGTTCTACAGTGTTTACAAGAGCATGCTGTGAGCAGGAGATAAACTCTTCGTCCACATGTTTGCTATAGCTTTAGGACTCACTCCACTGTGTACTAACAAGAGATTTGAAAAATGAACATCAAATATAAAGATGTGAAAACTGCCATCTGATCCAGAAAGGAAGGTTTAAGCTCTCCCTGCTCTTTCAGCCCCTGAAACAGCCTGAAAATTGACTGACCTTGCACTGTGTGTATGTGTTAATTAACAAACAGAGGCTTTGCTGGCCCAGGGAGGGAAAGGAGCTCTTGAGTATAGTTCCTCAGCCTGGAGATGGATTCCTGTCCTCACCTTCCAGAGGCCCAAACCCATGTGTTTTAGCTAGCTGTGTTAGTAGCTGCATCTCAGCTGATAGTAGCTGCTCTGACAAAACACTCTGGGTAGTATTTTTCATATTATTTTCCTTCTCATACATCCCAAGAGTCTGTTTACCTTTTCTTAATTATGGCTTTTCATTAACTACTCATCCTTATTTCTTCATGACTGATTACCCCAGGTTCTTTCCCTGCACTGGTCTTGTCCACTCATGGATACCCTGTTTTGTATTTGCATCTGCAATTCTCTTAACTGTCCTGAGCCTATACTTGTCATATTTAATTCCTTCCTCACAGCTCCCCTAATTCGTCCAGGTCATTGCAGTAGATCCTAGATTATTAATTACTATCCCCGAGTGTTGAGTCATCACTGTATTATATTTCTTCCATTCTTTTCTATAGCTTTCTCTTAAGTATCTTAAGAAACACCAGGACTCAGTGAAGCCCAGCCCTTGGGCAGGGATGGGGCATGGGGAAGGCAGAGGTAGTAAGTGATTTTAAGAGACGAGAGATTCAATCAGACATTAAGGTTAGTGAAACCACTTCCACAGAGGTAGGATAGAGGCATATCACCAAGAGATACAGCAAACTGAATATGCAAATGGGTGGGAAACGGTGTTCATCAGCACTATTCTGACTCTTCCACAAAACTATATTTAATTGAATTGACAAGAGCAAAAATGTCAAAAGAGCTTCTGGTTGTGAAAGGTAGGTCTGGCCAGCCTTGGGGTTGCACAGTGCCAGCAGGTCCTGAACCACAGAGTCAGGGATGTGTCTTGGTGGTGTGATGAGCCCTGTCCCTCTGGGGAGGGGACACAGCCAGGCTCACCCCACAGAATAAGTGGAGAGTGGGACAAAGCAGTACTCCTGTGGGAGAGGAGAGGCTGGGCCAAGGAGCAGCAGTGGCAGCTCACAGTGAAATGCTCTCGGCCTGCCTGATGCTCGGCCACAGCCCTCACTCTGTGGTTAGCCCTGCTACAGTCGTTGCAGGCAGCTGTCGCTGCTGCTCTTTCCTTTGCTTAATATCCCTCTTTGGCTTTTAAATGAAGCTGGTCACTGACCACCCAAGGCCTTCTGACTCTCTGCCCTTTGCTGTGAGCAGCTCTTTTACTGTGTAAAGCCCTTTCTTGTTGCATAAATTTTCTGTAAGGGTCATGCAAGAGCAACCACAAGAGAGACGCAGGAAAACATGGCTTATGAATTTGAGGGAAGATACGGATAAAATTGCAGTCAGTTGGCACAGCTTAGGAAGGCGATTAGAGAAAAAAATAAAAGCCCTAGGGTGCAAAAAGATTAAGATAGACAAGAAGCAGAGAAGCTTGGAGAGACATTACTGTCCTCTGAGAGCATTCTGAGAGCACACACACCCTTGCCCAGTTGTTCAAGCTATCAGTTTTATTGTGCCCTCAGACCCTCCCATCCTAGGGGCATCAGCTGGGAACTGAATCTCTGCAAAAGAGCTGAGAACATTTCTTCAGCTGGAGCAGGTCTTCCCTGACCTAAGCATTCACACCAAACCCAGCCAAAAGCACCCAAATAAACCTCAAAGGTATAAAAGAGGTGTGAACAGGTCTCCTAAAGCCATCTGCATTCACTCTCCCAAAGCAAACAACCTTATGTCCAAACTGGCAGTACTGTCCCCAGCAAACTCATAGCCATTTGTCTTGGCATGGGTGCCTCAATGGCTCCAATCACCAGTGCATCAATCTACTTCATTCTAGCCTGTAACAATAAGGACTGCAGAGCAAATATCACCTCTTTTCTTTTCTCCTGAGACCCATCTGCCTGGGACACTGCCTGGAGCAGGCACTTGCAGCTTCTGTAGAGTTCTAGTTGAGCCTCACCTGGTATGGGCTGTCAGAGCTGCAAAGGCTCTTGAAGCCACCAGGAGGTACATGCAGAACAGTGAAAGTTGATGTAGTGACCGCCTTGGAGTTGGAAAACTGCAGCTTCTGATTAAGTGGACTAATCACTGCAGGGCTCTTCTGGGAATGATTATGCTAATTACATGTGTACAGTTCATGATGGGACTTGTGTCCTAACAGAGGTTAGGCTTTCACGGGCATGGTAGCTGTTTCCCACCTTTCCAGCTGTAAGTTTCTCCCTGTCCGTGCTGAAGGACAGGCTGGAGCAAGCCGGGAGCTTGCCCTGCCTTGCCTGGTAAGGCAAGTCAGAACTGGCTCGTCAGAAGTGTTGAGATTTCCGTTCCTGAGATTTTCCCGGGCACTGCTGCAGGGGTCACGTATCAGTGACGGACTGGAAATGTGCTCTTCTTGCTTGGACTGCGCTTTTGGAGATGGTGAGGAATGGTGCTGAATAAAGAGCATGTCCATTATACTGGGCAGGACAGTGAATGCCTGGTGTGGAGGGGACACACCGATCAGCGCTACAAAAGGGAGCAGTTTGCTGTGCACTGAATGACTTTTGGCACTGGAGTGCACAGCACCTGCTTGGGACCTTCCCAGCCACCTCAGGGCAGTGGTAGCTGAACCTACCTGACAGCTCCACTGGTGTCCAAAAATCAGAGTCTCTTTCCATTGTTTGTGCTGTGACAGTACCTGAAAGGCTGAGCCAGGTGGTGCTGTATGGCCTGGCACAAACACTGAGTCAGAGACATTTGTCACTATGAGGAGCTGATGCAAGAGCCACCACGTTGGTCATCACTGGGGCTGCTGTCTCTGCAGAGGAACCAGAGCCAGAACCCTGATTCATCTTCTGAGCTATACGTGAATGCTCAGCTCCAAACGCACGCTTGACTCTTACACAAACCATCTGAGAGAAATCGGGCTGTGAAATTTTCCTTGTCCTCCACTTCGCAAGAAGAAACGTTCTGGTTAGTTATATATAGGGTCTCCATGACTAGAAATAGACATGTTCTTTCCTGACTGAAGGAGAGAGGGAGATACAAGACAGACTTATTTGCTGCCTAGTAAACTACGTATTCAACCTTTTCCTTTCACACTGATACAGTAACTGTACGTGTATGCTCCTGCCTCTCTATGAAGGATGGGGTTAGGTCCTTGTCTGCCTTACTAAATGTCTGATGTTCCAGTCTCTTGGAACATGGCAAGATACTCCTGTTTGCCATGGAGACCATCCCCTGTCTCATCTGTCAAGATGAGATCCTCCTGCATGCAGCAGCAAGAAAACTTCTCCATCCTGTGGAGTGCCTGGGGGTCCCTGGGGCCATCACTCTGCTCTGCTCCTAGTCAGTCCTCCAGGGCAGCCCCTGGACAGTGTAAAACATTGCATTGCCTGTTCTGCTGGGATCGCTGGCTGGCGTCGGGGCTGCAGCAGCAGGGTACATTTGTGTGTCAACAGAGGTTTGTCTCTTTCATCCACCTGATAGTGGAGCTGCACATACTGATCTAAGGTGCAGGGCTGACTTCCTTTGGCAAGTTCATGTCCTCGCTCTATGCCTCAGTTTACCCTTCCGATGGGGTGATCACACCTGCCTGCCTGCAGGCTGGCAAATGTTATCTTTTAGTCTTCAGATGGGAGATATTGTAAATGTCGGCTTTAATAATTTATTTGTCACAAGTTGGAAATACAGTTTCAAGTGTTCTCACCAGGAAAAGTGGTATTTGGGGAGTTAGGAAGAGCTGGGCATCCCTGCCGCATTGCTGTGCTCCTTTCCTTCCCGTTGCAGTGATGCAACTGAGGGTAAAATTTGGCAAGGGGAATTTAATAGTGAATTAAAGTGTAGGAGGCAGGGGAAAGAAGCTGAGGTCGCAGCACAGCTAATATGCAATAGCCAGACCTACCCGAGCTGGTGGATAATGAGTTGTCAGGATTATATGTGGCAGCAGAATGGCTTGTTTTGAAGTGGAATTATTGAACTGATTATGGGCAAGTTCTTGTATCTACGTCCTGCAAATAAATAGTGCGAATAATGAGCAGCAAACAAGGCAAGACACACACCAAGCCAGCAGAACAAGGAGACAAAGTACTATCTGTCAGACAGAGACACAAATTGAAAAAGGGAGTCATTAAGAGAAGGAGATAAATCTGGGGAGGGGAAAGAGTGACAAGGAAGAGAGACAGTGCTGCTGTAAAGTGGGAAGCACTCATTTTTTAATGCTATGTATCCCCAACGAGCATCATGAGGATACCTGGCTGCTTTGCTATATCTTTGTATGTCTCATGCCATGATGCTGCTGCACGCACCTTTCCTGGTCTGTGTGTGCTGCTGCAAGCCTGGTGCGTCCCTGTGAGTGATGAACTACTTTCATCAGTTCGCACTAAATGTTGAGAATTAGTTGAGCTATAAGCCATATTTCATGTTAGGTTACAGGGGAAAACAGTAGGAATAGAATTTATGCTCTCTCTATAAATGAACTTCATAAGCTTTTCTTCGCAAGGGAGAAAGAAATTGTGTCTGATAAAGTTCTGCACTGAAAAAAAAATTTAAAAAAGAACATTTCTAAAGTGGGAAAAAAACAACTTTTGTTATCACTGGTGATTAATTGAATTGATGCCTAACTGTTGATCCAGAGCAGTGGAGATTAGAAACAGTGACAGACTATGCCCTAGTGGTCCCAATTCTGCTATTACCTGAAATTACAGTCCAAAGCAGACTGACTTGTGTGCCCCGCAAATTCATAAAAATTCAAGAGCCACTCTCACCAGTCTACTTTTGATAAATTCTTCTTGATTCAGTAACCTTTCTTAATGGAATTTCTCTCTCTCTTCCTCTCTTTTCTTTTACCTTTTTTTTTTCCACTTCGGTCCACATATTTATTATTATCCCTCCTACTCTCCTCCGTGGGAGTGCAGACCTCTGACTAAACATCCATGTTGTAATCTGTACAGGAATTTACTGATGGTGCATGACGGAAGGGACTTAAAGAAAATTATGCATTTCTCAGGTCTACCCTAGGACACACAAATCAAAGTCTCCCCTGAACACTATATAGTAAAACTGAAAGTAGCTACACTTTATATGGAAATTAGATGATCCTAGGATATAACACAACTAAACATATATCAAAACACAGTGACAACGAAGGTGGAAACTACTTTTTCTTTAGTGAGGATATGAACCTCTATTTTGTTTTATTTCTCCTAATAGATGCCTTTTTCTCCGAGGATGAGGAAAAAACCCACTTGGAATGTGCATTCACTGGACAGGCTCTAAACCTCGTGACTCTTTTTTCATTTTCATTTTGCTTTTAGGCCACTTTTATTTTTTACTGCCTTAGGAAAGGTATTTAGAATAGTTCACATGGTAAAAAATACCTTGATCTCCTATGGACTGAATCAGAAAGGGAAGGGCTTAATTGGGGAGCAGGGAGTAATATCTCATGCACTTTTAGGGCAAGGGACCATATCTAATTTTGCTTTCTTTTTGTCTAGGTGCTTGCTTGTTTTATAACAAAAACGAACCATACAGCGTAGTGATGTGATATCTTGTACATAAAGCCTGCTGGTTTTCCTCACACTAGCTCCTTCCTGGGGGATGAGCCATTACCAGCAGAGCCCCTCCAGCTGCTGCTGTTGATGGCTGTGCAAAAGCAGCTGCCACATGCAGGCTCATTGCAGCTGGGGCATAGATTGTACAACATCTGGGTTCGTGTCACTTCCCTCCAGGGCTTCTGCACACCTTTCATATTCCATTTTTTTAATGAAATGGGGAGTGGGGGCTGGAGAGATCCACATATGATTTGTGCAGTGAAACAAAGCAAAGAGGGATGGAGAAGGTTCAATGCCAGTAATAGAATAGATAAAAGGAAGATTGTGTTTATTCCACTAGTACTCCTGGATCAGCATTTAAAGAATTAACTTCCTGCATTCTTTTGTATTGCCGTTTTACAGCATGAAAAATCAGCTCATTTCGAGGCAGCATTAAAAAAAAGGAGATGACAAAGTTCAGCATCCCTTGGGGCTCTCAGTTTTGATGAGCTGATAGATTAACCCTAGTGCTCTCCCACTTCTATGGGTGTGTGGGATCGGATTGCATCTTGCTGCACATCCCAACAGAGTGCAGTCATACAAGTCTTCTCATCCATGAAGGCAACAGGACACCAAAATAGAAGCAGGAAAGAAGAAATAGCCAGAACATAGAGCATGATAGCTGGGCAGATACGGATTCAGGCTCCTATTCTGTGACAGCCTTTCTATCTATAAAACTATTACTTTCTCCATGCCTCATTTACATATTCATAAATTCAAAATGAAACTAGTTTGCTGTCTCACAGGTCCACTATGAAAGGTAAATGATATTAAATATTGTAACCTACTCTAGTGCTGTGATACCAAAATCTTTATAAGACTATTAATCCTGAAAATCAGGGATATTTTATGGACAGTTTCCCTTTGTGTCAGAGGAGACCAGACAGTGATGTCAGACTTCCAAAGGCCAACATGACACTGGAAAAAAAAACATTTACACCCAAGACACCCCCAAAATACGTAGAGTCCTTGAGAAGTGGAAATCCACTGAGGGCACAACTGGAACAAACAAAGCACTGGGACATCATTATGTATCTGCCTGCTACTTGCATATATCATGGTAATATATTCCCATGTGATGCAGGTGATAGCAGTGAGTGACTCCCTGCTGGGGAGCTGAAGGCAAGGGATTATCCCTCTTTACTCATGAGGCCACATAGGTTACTGCATCCAGTCTCCAGCTCCTTGATACATAGGAAAGGCACTGGTACATGGGAACAAATTCAGAGTGCCAGCAAAATGGTTAGGGGCACTGGGCCCATGAGGGCACTTTTTCAGCCTGGAGAAGAGGCAACTTTGGGGGCACTTAGGAGGCCATCATAATGCATTCTGGGGTCCCTCCCCACCTGAATGACTCCACCAGTCCAAATATCTCTAGCTTTGCTGACAGTAAAGAAGGAAAGACACAGTCATCTTCTGCAGAAAGGTATTTGTTTCTGTTTAAAGAGATAACATACGTAGATATAACAACTGGAAAAAGCCCTGCCCCTACACTGTATCTTGTAAATATCTGAGGATATAGAATAAGACCTGTTCAGAGACTGGGTCATATTTCTCAGAGGATATCTTTGAATTTCTTTTACATGGCAGATGAGAAAACGTTTCCCCTTCAGCAGCCCACGCATTTTTAACATACATCACAGGTGCCACTGAGAAATTGTTTTCCTACCATGTTTTCAGTCTTTCTGTTTTGAACAATACATAAACTGTCCTAGTGAAGAGAGAAAAAGGGCTCAGAGGTAAAAAATGCCCCTATTTACTTGAAAGTAAATAAATTAATACTTAATACTGCCTTAATACTGCTGGTATTACAACATTATCATTCACACAAGCAATGGTGTAAAGGAAGTCGAGGCAATAAAACAGAAATCAGAGATGGTGCTTCTGCTAATGAAAAGGAAAATACAGGTACCACAGCAAGTCCCTGGCTGTCCCTCCTGTCTCCTGACCAGCCATGTGCAGATGTATCTGCTGGGTTGAGGAAGAGGAATGGTGACAGAAGAACCTGTTTTTCTGCATGGGAAAGGGAAAGGGCAGTGCACATATCCATCCTGGGGTGACCAGCCTGTACGAACCTGCTTGAGCTCAACTCTGGCAGCAGTGCATGGCTTTCTGCAGTCCCCTACATTCTCCTGCCAGCTTCCCTAGCTCCACCAGGAGCATTAGCATTGTTGTGGCACATAAAGATATGGTCCTGGTTTCTTTATGGCTCAAGCAGGAATGTTAATTCCAACATTATGGCAATTCCTTTCCCACTTCACATTATGGCAATTCCTTTCCCACTTCACAGGTACCATGCCCACTACACACAACTAACACTGGCTTTGGGTATGTCCCTTACCCTTTGGGGGCTTCTCATGTACCCCCCTGTGTATCTCTGTCTCACTAGTGTCACAGACAAGAGGGGAGGATTCACCCATGAATCTCCAGGCAGAGGCACATAAAGGGCTGTTATTTATCACTTCTTTTTGTGTGAAAACGGCTGTGCGGCAGCGCGGACAAAATCCCAGCTCAGCACTTGAAGGATCGCTGATGCTATCCTGCATCTCTATCAGCTGCAAACGCTTCAGTGTCCTGCAGGATAACACCATGCAAGGGGTGTGCTTACAGTGTTCATTGTGCAGGCTAGGTGTAGCTAGGCAGTTTATCATCGTCCCAGAAAATGGCCAGGACAGCAACTCTGAGATCAGCTACCTTGTTGAACAGCACTCTGTAATATGGCAGATGAAATGCAATTGCTTCCCAAGGAGCAAAGCAGATGCCTTCACCATCATGACCTGTCATATGAAGAGTTATAAGCGATGAGCATGAGAAAGATTCAGCTCTCCTCCTTGGCCAGCAAAATAAAATACTTGCTGTGTTTTTGGGAAAGTAAGAGTGTTGTTCTGGGACGGTACAGCCAGAGTGGCTGCTCAGACAAAGAGAGGCTGCCACACAGCTTCTCTGCTGGCACTGCAATGCCAGCAGGACTCTCCTCCCTTGAGCATGTATTTGAGGCGTGTGCGGTGCTTGCCAGCTGAATCAGAGCTGTCGGTACAAAGAAGATTGATGGGAGGGCAGAGGGAGGTAAGTTCACCAGGAAAAATGACCATTTTTCTTTGGAAAGCAGTCCTTTTCTATAGGAGGGGAAATTATAGCAAGAACAATGTGAGGGTTTGCTTAAGGTAGGCAAGGAAAGATGAAGGAGATATAAAGGGGAATGGAGAATTTGGCTAGCAGCTGGGAGGCAATCAGAAAGGCAGCAGTGGGTCTGGGAGGGGAAATAGAGTGAAGAAAAAGACAAAAATAGAGGGCAGGTAGAAACAGAAATGAAGATGTTGCTGCACCAAGTTTGTACAGGCTCTGAGTGCCTAACTCCTCCAGGCTGGGAGCACAGCACAGATGCCCGTGCTGGCCCTGCATGAATCCTGCAGAGCTCTGCAGGAATTACAGGCTGTGCAGCATATCTTCCTGGACTCAGATTTGCACCTCCCCAGTAAGTCCTGCATACATATTGGCAGCCATGTGCTGTAGAGCCCGGGAGCCACTACCTGAAAGGCAATTATTTACTTAATGTTCATAAATTAATATCCAGCTTCTGGAGTCACCTGGCTCTTTAGGCTTTGGTGAGATGCTGTCTCTCTTTTCTTTTTTTTTTCTCCCCCAGTGCACACGAGATAGTGTGGAGCTGTTGATGTGTTTAGTACAAGTTTATCTTGAAGGCATCTGCTTATGCCAAGGGAATAGTATGAACTCCCAGTGACCTGTAGAGCCTGCATTCCTAATTAGCTGAGAAATATTCCATAATCAGGGTATTGCCATTTCAATGGAGTCTAAAGATAGAAAGGTCGTGTTCTTGTCTGGGGTCACAAATAATCACTTCTGACTATATAGTTTCATTCTGACCTAGAGTTAACCAGGTGCAAAGCTGGTAAGCAGCAGGACAAGATTACATTGTCTTACAGAGTACATCTACCCCAAGGGCTTGCCTTATGTTTTTCAGTCACATTTTTTTCTTCCAACCTCTAACAAACGTGTACAAACCCTTCAAGCATGACCGAGTAAGTGCTTTGAAACAATGCCGGCTTTTACGGCTGCTTTGCTGCAGGCCATCAGCCCCAAGAAGGTGCAACAAGCACAAAAAACTGAGAATGTGCCCTCCAGCACACTCACACCACCCCCAGCACCTGCCAGCCCTTCTCGCCACTCACTCTCCATTTGCCTCCTGCCCACCTGTGTGTTGGGGTTTTTTAGTTATTTTATTTTGTTTGCCCTCTGCCTTTTTTTATTCTCCAGAGCAGCATTCAGCTTCTGGAACCACCCAGCCTCCTCCATCCACTGCACTGCTTCACCATAGTAAGGAGGCAGAAACTGATTTCTCTAAGGGCCTCCCACCAATGGACCCTCTCCACCACAGCAAAAGTTTGGGCAGGAGTAACTCTGGCACTGGGAACCATTCCCAGGTTGCTTCAAACTACTGACTGTGGTGGCAGCATTTCAGTTTGGAGTTTGGCAATGTTGTTTGTAGCTTCCCAGAGGAGGAGTTTGGCTACCTCTGGTTTAAATACCCTGTGAGTGTCTTCTGTGGTGCAAACAGACACAAAAGTACTCAGAGCGGGTGGGGGGGAAAGGCAAAGATGATATACCACAATATGCCAATGGGATATACCCTAAATGGCCAGATAGCATGTGTAGGAGAAAAATAAGCAAATGGCCATAGACAGTAACAGAGCTGCTCACCCAGACTGCAGGCTGAAGGTGCTAATACCCTGCTTTATCTTTCCATCTCTCCCAGCCTTCTCTCCGACTGGGCAATCTGTTACTACACATCTACCCTGGAGGACATCAAAAACTGTAAATCTCTGTACCTATGCCTTGTTCCTTCCTCCAACCGAGTTGTTTCAGGCACAAATGTAGGTTAGAACATTTCTCATATGGCTAAGCATAAGTTTGTGTCTGGGGAAAGACTCCACTCTGATTTTATGCCTTTGCTAGAGGGTTTGTCCCTAACTTCAGAACATCTATTTCACAGCAGGGACTGAGAATTGGATTAAGTTTGTGTGATGGATCTGTATGGCTTCTCTACAGAGCAGGCACATAAACCTCAAAGCAGGGCATCTTTGTGTGATTGTAGGAATGGGCTCCCTGATTGGAAAACAGTGGCACAGAAGCCATGAGGAAGAGTTCACCCAACAAAAGAATGGTTCCCAGCAAGCTGTGTGTTGTTGCTGTGGAAATTATAATTACAGTTCAGTTAACACTTGAAGATCAGTGTTTTCTTTTTGCCAGCAGTCAGGCTTCCTGATGTTACCTGCAGGAATTCTGCTGTGGATTAATAAATAGCGTGACATGATCTCAGACAGATAGGTCTCTGCCCATCCTCCTCCTCTCAACTACATGCAGTCCAAACTGTGAAATCCTCCTGGAAGTCCTTGAGAAATGTTCTTGCTTACTTCCAAAAAAATATAAAACCTAGTCTGAAAAAAAAAAAGGGGGAAAAAGAAAAAAAAGGGAAGCATTGGTTGGTGAAATAAGTTACATTGTAAAAAATCCCACTGGCAACTTCTGGGAAATTCACAATGACTGTTCCTTTGTCCAGGGTCTGTGTCTCTCGGGCATGTCCCCTTACAGAGTGCATATGTTTGCGGTTGCTCACTGTTATCTTTGTTGTTTTGTTTGCACAGGGAAATAGTGTCAACATTCCATTTTTTGGGTTGTCTAAAGGACAGTGAAACTGTGATGGGTGACTTAGTACTTTCAGGAGTAGTATTCAAACAGTGATTATTGGAACTGAATAATTCAGAAAGTTTTCAGATAATCTTTGCTTAGGTTCTGATCTTCCCAAGACAATGTTTAAACTTCATTTTTTGCTTGCACAGTCACACAGAATTAAATGGGAGCATGACAGCACATTTAAAGCTATGCCTATCATAAATCACCTTTTTGCGTGTGTTAATAGATATTCAGTGGGGGGAAAAAAGAGTCAATAAGTTTGCTTTGGCCCCATTTTAATTTCCTTTTGTTTTCAGTGATAGTTTGGAAAATAGACCTTTGGTAAACAAAATAACAGTGACAAAAAAAGGCAAGAGGAAACAGTTTTTAAAGCCACATATGGAAGCTCTTCTGAAAACCCAGTTGTATGCTTGCATAAACAAGGATTCAGCCAAGGTATCTGCACACTGTTCCCATCAGGAAGCAGCAGTCATGCATATGATGTATCAGAGCACCAGCAACTACATGCCATGGATATTTGCTCTCAGTCCACAGTGTTAAAGATTAGAAAAGGTATCTGTTGAATTCATTTGAATAGCAAATAGACTGGGGAATCACAATCTGTTCTCAGCTATTCAGTGGATGAAAAAAGTAATTTATTGAATATATCAGTCTCTCAATTCTAGCAATTATTAGAGCAGAGTTAGAGATCTGAAGACAATAATTACAGGTTCTATGTATGATTTCTACAAGCAACTGTTAAGTGATGTTAGAGCATGTACTTCCTGGCTTCTGGCTCAGTCACAAGTAGTTCGTAACAAATCCTCCCCACTCCCCGTTTGGAGGCTGGCTGACAGTGCTCTCAGCCAAGTGCTCTCAGCCAAGTACTGGTGTAAGGATTTATAAGATCAAAGTAAGGGTTAGCTACATTATTCTTGTGGAATTAGATTTTTGACCCCTGTTTGTTAACTCGCAAATTACAGTTACAAAACTTAGTCACCTACAACACTTGCAAATGAATTTCAACAACCAGTTGAACAGCTGAGCTAATCCATATTAGTACACAGGGAAAGGAATCTTGGACATTTGCATTTTTCATAAAAGCATGACTGAAAGTACTTCAAGGACAACTGGTAGAAGAAAAGCACTTTGGGGAGAGGAAAGACGCTGGAGTTGTCAGCATCTGGTATTTCCAGGACCAGTGTTCAATTTTTGCATAATTTAGTCAGAAATTAAAGCAGGTTTTCCAACCCTTTTAGCAGAGAGCTTTTCTCCCAAGTGTCCATCCTCTTGGCAGTCCCTGCAGGGGGACACCAAGCTCCCAGTCATTCTTCCCTTAGAAGCCATTTCATCAACTCAAGTCAGAAGCAGCTGGATGCCTACAGAAGAATCTGGAAAACCAGCATTACATGTGGAAAGAAGGTTAGAGAGTACCAAAGAGATGGTGGATTGCCTTTTTGTACTCACCCAATTAATATGCTCCTTCCTCCATTTGCTCTCTTGGTCTTTCCAGTCTCCATCATGTCTGGTGAACAGATCAAGGGGTGGAGCTGGACTGGTGACTGTCACCTTATAACATCTCTCCTATAAACACATAGTACTAGCATAAGCAGAAGGCACTGTCGTGCTGATCATCATCCTCTGAGTCAGCCATTTGCAACCACCTTCTCCAGGCTGTCATCTTGCCACTACAAATTCAAAATCTGAGTCAGAACCCAATTTAAACTGCTATAATTAACAGTCCCAATTTAACCAAACCTAGCAGTTTGTCATCTTGCATTCTCTGCATAAATCTGAGCATCTTGCATTTGGGCTACTTTGTCCCCTGCTCATCCCCTTCTGCAGCCAAGCAGCTCAAGTCCAAAGAGATCAGTGGGTTTAGGCTCTCATCAGGGTAGAGTCTAACAGCAGCCAAACTATAAAATTCAGCCATGCTGGTTTCATTTGCTTGTTGAAAAGCAAAGTACCAAATGTGATGGAACGGGTGCTGCTGTGTGCTAATCTATAAATACTGATGAGTCAAAAGAGGGTGAAGTTCTGCAAGTGATTTGTCAGTGGAAAAGAGTTATTGTATAATGGAGTGGCCCACTGCAATGAGGCAGCTCTGGGGCAGAGAGCCCAGACTGGCGAGGAAAAAGCCTGGGTGCTGCTTAAGGGAAAGATGGATGGAAGCATCTTGCTTGCTGGTGAGCCCCAGGAAACTTGGACCAGCCAAGTTTTCCATGAGGAATATAATTGTTTATCAAACAAGCTAAACATGAGCACTATTTCCCTTACTGTTTCTATATGCTCATGTTACTAACAAATGCTTCCCTCTGAAGAGGGCCTCTGGTCACTGTGGATAGTTTAGAGTGTCCCTGCCTTTGCTGTAAGGGAATCCCCTGCATTTATTTTTAGGGAATTGCAAATAGGTGACTTACAGATTAACTCATGTTTTTGCAGCCACAGGTGATGCCAAAACTGTGGGTGGAAACATATTTCTGAAAAATGTGTCTTTTTAAGATTCAGGGAAGATTTTTTTCCTCCACTTTCTCTCCGTTGCTTCCTTTCCTTTCTCTCACCATCCAGTTTGAATGACTTATTTGGTCTTTGCGTTTTGGTGGTGTTTGTTTTTGCAGTGCTGTCTTGAGGCCACCACTAAGAGGTTCTGGCTCTTGACCCAAGTGCAACTGGAGAACCATCCGCTGCCCATACGTGTTTACAATCTGCGTCGATGTGAATGGACGAACAGAGCTAATTCATACATAATTTATACAGCAGCTCAGCAGGCAAGCTGGAATAAACTCCACGTCTCCAACTCTGGTTTAAGTACCCTATGCCCTAAACTGCACCCATTCTGCTGTCTCAACACTTTGCTGTGGTCCCTCTCCATCCTGTGGCTTCCTACGGACGCCCACTGTGTGTATCACTCTGCGAACACATCCAGTCGAGCCCATTTCAATGGATTATTTTTTTATCATACTTATACATCGCTCTACTTTCTTACTGAAATACCTACATGTCAAAAATTACAAGAATTGTTTAAGAAGGCACTGAGAAACCCACGACTCCCATGCTGGCTGTGTCAAACACTTGTATTTAGGTGCCAATCAACGTGTGGTCTTCTCATGATGTTCTCATCATTATTTTAGCATCAGTTTCTACAGTGATATACTTATCACTGTATAAATGATCATTATATGTCTTGGGGGAAAAAGATAAATGTATTTTTGACAGTACTTTTTAAATGTCTACAACCGTACATTTCCACACTGCCTCAGGAAAGTACACCGTGCTCTTCCAATCAAACTGTTGTTCTTCACTAGCTATTACAGAATGTATGCATACACATAATAGACATATAATATTATCGGTCTGCATATGTTCTTGCATCTGCAGAAAAAATCCCATGGAGTTCTCATTTATACTCACAGTGACCAAACTGAGAAATAAAAAAATCTTGCTTCATCCTACATCTTTTTACTGCAGTGAATTATTCTTTATTGATGTTGCAAGTCTTAATTTTAAATTCAGTTTTGATGAAAAAAGTAGCTGATCTTTTGCTTGCTATTGTACAAAATATATTTCTATCAAGTGGAAGGAAATATAATTTGTAAAATGATCAATTACATAATGATTACAGTGGAGAAATATATTCTCTAATATAATTTGTTAAATGGAGGAATTTAATATGAAATAGTAGATTTCCAAATTTATACAAATAACACCAGATGGTGAGCAGCTAGTTTTAATTAAATTAGGTTTGATAATTATAGCTGTTTAATTTTTAGGTTTGACTCAGATTAGAAAGAATGTATTATTTTCCCGTAAATTTATTTTTAGTTTTCTTCCAAGGTTGTGGATATTGCATTATTCACCATGGCCTGGAGCAGCAGAAAGCTGTGGTCAACTTTCTGGTGGCTGATTTCGGTTGGCCTTAGCTCTGCTTCAGCAATCCAGGGGATGTGGCGTGCTGGGACCCCCTGATGGGAGTCAGAGGGAGTATTGCCAATGGAAGCAGGAGGGAGTTTCTCCACCAGAATAGGTTTTCACAGGTCAGTCTTTTGACTCCAGAACCTCATTTCAGCTGCTTTTGAGCAAAGGAAGAAGCCTGATGAGAACAATGCCTTTGTGGTTGCCATGTGCAGTTCTGTGCTGTGACTGCAGCGATCCATTTGCACACACACCCACACCTGCACTCCCTGCAGTTTGTGTCCTGCAACACTCCCTCTGGGAGGGCCCTGCGAGGGCTACAGCCTGTCCAGCCACACACAGCAGTAAGGGGATGAGCCCTGGCACTGGTACCCTGCTCTGACACACCCTTTCCCATCACTACTGCTTTCCAGAAGTTCCTCTGGTCTGGTCCCAACCTTGAGCTCACCAGGTCCCAGCGACTCCACTGAGCCATGGCAATATGCCTAAAGATACAAATGTGTCCAAGCCCTTTTTAGAATATGGACAGAGTCCAAAGCCTATCTTGCAGGACCAGCTCCCTGCTAATCAATACTCACAATCCCATGGGAATCACCTCCTGCCTTTGGATCAAGCCAAGTATGATCAGGATCCACCTAATCGAGTCCGTTCCATTTACAGGTCTGGCAGTTGCAGCTACATCAAATGAATGCTTTCATCAATTTTGCAGGTCACAGCTGCAAAAAGGGTGTCGGCTGCAGTGACATCTGTGGACGCTCAGCTTCTCCCCAGCAGCAGGATGTTGCAGGTTGAAAGATCCATGCGAGAACCACTGTGGGGCATTTGCTCAGTGGATGGTCTGATGCTCAGGGGAAGGAGGACTCTTCCAGTGTGACTGAGTTCATGGCACACTTCTCATTTGCTTGAGCTGTTAATCCGTCTCCTGGAGTCTGTACACCATAAAAAGATAGTGGGTGGGAAACAAAGAGGTTTGAGTCATTGTATCATCACAGTTCAAAGGCACTTGGAATATTGTAATTGTAATTGAATACTATAATTGTAATTGAACATATAGTTTGGAACTTCAATGTTGCAATTAAAAGACATGTTCAGGATCTGCCTATAACTTCTGGAAACCTTCAAATGCTTGTGATTTCCAGCACAAAAGTCACATTTTAGGCTGGAAGAAGCCAGCCCAAAGGCTTAGTCTCCATTTCAGATGACATTAAGAAACTTAAAAGTTGGCTTAAATCATCCCCCCCACTTCAGCTTTCTTAGAGCTGGCACTTGGGACTGGCACACAGGCAAGGTGGTGCTGTCCTGCCTCCTCTCTCTAAAGTCCTTTTTCTTTTATCTCAGTTTTCTCTCGGCAGGGTTCTTCTTCCATTATCTGCCTAGTACAAATCCTGTCTCCTGCTCTGCTTTCTCTTTTTGTGTGTGCTGAAAGGCAGCATCCCTGAATTCGGATGATATTGATTATGTAAATCAGCACTTCTCCTCTAGATTGCTTTTTCTTTGTGAACTGGGAGCATAATTTGCAGTCTTCTACCTGATAATTGTGAGGATAATTTGAGCTGTCTCTTTGTGGAGTCATCAGTGACTGTTTTAATTTCCATATGTGAGCGGTGCTCTTCTATTTTTAATTTTTTTTCCTAATCCTGTCTCCTTCTGAACTACTGGATTGATTCTGCTGTTCATAACAGCATCACCTGAAGTCTATTTTGGAATTTCCGCTGCCAGCAAGATTGAAATTTATCTACAATGTGGCAGGTTTTTCAACATTTCCAGAAAAGACATAATCCCATAACTATCAGCTTGACAATAAAGTTGTCTATCTGTAATGGAAAATTGAGGACTCATGGTCATGTTTTTCACTGCAAAAATGTTTCAAAATGAAGTAAAACAATACCATTTTGTTGTGAATAGCACATCTTTCATCAACTTGAAATACCAACTATAGGTTTGAAAATTAAAATAATGAGAGGTTCATGACATATCGTTCTTTTATTCAGCATCGAACACAACCCACTTACAAAGGGCCATGTAGCACATTACACAGCAAATGAGATTTAAGTAATCTATTCACATGGTTTCTAAAGGATAGAAGGAAAAATATAACAGCCTTTTACTGGCCGTTGTCTCAGAAAAGGTGACCATTGCTTTATTATACCATTTTAAACAAAAGCACTGCAAGCAGCTTCTTCCTCCCTTGTTCACATGATATTGGTATTGGCTAAGCACTGAAAAGATGCTGAAGGTTTTAGAAGATACAAGCAAAGAGGAGCTCTGAGCCGAGGCAGAGACCCAAAGGCAGCTCCCTTTGGTGTCAGCAGTCCTCTGGAGTTGGCTCCCACAGCACCCAAAGGCTGCACAGAGCATAGAGGCAGGACTAATGATAACATGACCATGGCTCCCTCTTCATCTTCTAATTTCCAATCGGATGTTTCAAGCCTGACCTCATGGAAAATCCATGTAGGATATGGCTGTGATTGAACTAGTTTCTTTGGAACTGAGTTTCACTAGGAATTGCACCATTTGAAAAAAAAAAAAAGAGAGAGAGAAAAATCTCTTAAGCTGCAGCAAAAGCTAAAAAAAACTCTCTCGATTTTCTCCACAAGAAAAAAAAATTACTCAGGAATTTTATTTTTGTAAACTAGCCATATCGCACTGTATTTTAGTTAATAAAATAGTATCAAATGCTACAGTAACTTCTCTACATGAAAAATAGTTTAGAGGAAGTATGTTCTATTCCAAGTATGTCCAAAAAGGGTCACATCTGACCCAATCAATATGCTTCTTTAAATTTCTGTCTGCAAGAGAAATGTCATGGTAATTAGTACATTTTCATGAAATGGTTCCCCTTGGACAAACTGGCATTTTCTAACAGGAAAATATTCTATTAGAAAATTTCAGATCGATTTTACTGTTGAGAGACTGCTCAGTTGCACCTGCAAACAAAGTCACACATCTGGGCTCTGTTGAAATCAGTCATGATTCTGTCAGAGGCTTCAAAGAGTCCAGAATTACAAATGTGGAAGTATGTGTGTATGAATATACGTATCTGTATCATTTATGTGTATCATCCATCTTTTACATATCTATACCTAGATAATTATAGATCTTGCTATATACACACCAGGAAAATGACTGGTCTAACAGATGGGAGTCCTGCAGGAAACCCTAAGAAGAGCCAGTGTTGCAGGAGAAAAGAGGCAAAGGCATATGTTTTGTTGTAGCTTGAATTACCAGAGAGCTAATCCCCAGGAAGGGGGTATATTTGACCTTCTGCAGCATGGGGAAAGTTAACCTTTAGTATTTCTCAATGGACACATTCCAGGGGAAACTTTCTGATTCATTGCAGTATTAAAAAACCATCAAGATATCTGCATTTTTAGCAAGATGTAGAATCTAGAGGATTGGATTTTTTCAGCACCAGTCATGCAATTTGTCAACACTGTACTAGCTGAACAGTCAGTCAAACAAGACTCTCAATTCTTGAAATGTGGCCAGTTTCCCAAATTTAAACAAAGTGGTCAAAGATGTTTATTTTCATTCTTGGTTAGCTGGTAAATGGTTTGAATATGATATTAAGCATCATTAGCAACTGTTGAAAGGTGAAATGATTGAAATGAATAAGAAATGCTACATTTCAAAATGTATGGGGCTGTATTGCTCCCGTGAGAACTCCCTCATAGATTTAGGGTGTGGAGAGTCAATCCTTTATCATCATGCCTGCCTGCTTCTTAAATATTCTGACATCAAATTGGACACTAAAGTATAATTCTGGAATGTACCATACAAGAAATAATTTAGTGGTAGAGACTTGTATTCTCATAGGAAAAATTTCAGAAGTAGGTGAAATTGTTTGAATGGTAGGATTGGGGGAAAAAGGCTGTGAATGGTCTTTAAGAACACATTTTCAATGCATGCACAGTAGCACTAAAATTTGCAGATACAAATACAGTACGCTAAAAAATAGGCTAACAAATTTTCAACTCATGCACAATAGTACTAAAAAGTACAGATTTAAATACAGTAGGCTAAAAATACAGATACATCCTCTCTGTTAGCAGTGCATAAACACACGTCTCTGTGTCTGTGTGTGTGAGTGCATGTCTGGGCACATACGAATGGCAACATGAAGCAAGGGCATCTCTTTGACATCTACACAGAAATATCTTTCCCCACTAGTTCTGCTTTTGAAAAGTCAGTAATTTTCTTTGTCTTCAGTGTGGTACAAAAATCCTCAGAGATTCACTGTCTGTTGTGACCTTAATTCTGTTAGTCATGTCTAGATACTGCAGCAATCTTTGGGTTAAAGTATGATATACTACACACATCCAGGGAATGGAGGCTTTAACTTCAAATATTCCTGCTTTTGTGTATTTATGTCAGAGCTCCAGCACTGCTCTTTCAGCGGGGAAAGAGGGAGATTATGGGCTTGTTATCTGGCCAGTAGTTTCAGTACTTCAAAAAGTATGGGTTTCTCAGGATAGCAGGTTCTGTATATGCCAAGTATCTGTCTATCTATCCCTCAGCCTCCGCTCTAAGGAATGTACACATGCATGTGTAAATGAGTATGTGCATGAATGTGCACAAATATACATGTGCATATTTGTAATTATACATTATGATAATTAGAGTAACTGTACACAAAGCTGAAACAATGTTTTGTTCTGGTTGCCACATTCCGCAGATTCATACTGGAAGCCCTTAGATTTATTTCATCAACATATCAGACAGAATTGGCAAATGAGGCTTCAAAATGCTGGGCTAATTACAAGAGCAGAATCAGAAAGGTTAAAAAATGTTAATGCGCATCATTAGGGCAGCACAACCTATTGAGCGTCAACTGATGAGAATTTATTGTGGGAGTTCAGACAGGCACATACCACGAGCGTAAGAGGAATTAAAGTGTACGAGAGTGCTCTTTTGTATCCAGTACTCCTGATAATGTTCTCACATGCTCACAGTAATAACTCTGCATTTGATTTTAATAGTTTAGCTGCCTGGACTGTGATCTCTCTGTATCAAGCATTTAGATTACTTATACTCACCAGAGTATACCTCCCAGAGGTATCTGGGAACTCACGGTGGGCATCCACAGATATGTGGTCCGTGAATGTTTGCCATACTTCTCTGATCCTCAAGACCATGCTCTGGGATCACAGGCATGTGGTAGGGTCTCTGTTTGACCTGCACTGGGAGATGAAAGAGCAAATCTTGCTAATGCACCCGTGCTCCCTCTGCCTGGCTAAGGGAAGGAGCGTGGTGTTTTTGTTATAAAAGACTTCGCTGCTTGTGTTAGAGATGGCAGTGAAGTAGCCTGAGGGATATGCTTGTGTGTTGTTCTAACAACATATGTTAGATCTATGCCAGCATCCTCCTCACTCGCTCTCCCAGGTGCCTTAACTACAGCTGAGACACAGAGGCTGGTGGTACCTGCTCCAAGGGGAGAAGAGGTAAATGCTGAAGACATCTTTCAGGAACAGAGAACATGAGCTACGTGTCACGCATTCATCTGGTTTCAGAGCTAGCGGTAAATCCAGACCCCCGGTAGGACCTAATTACCTCCCATCTGAACACTAATTCACAAGCTAAATGCTGTCGAGGCGAGATGGGGACTCATTTCCAAGAACACAGGCACAAACACATTTTTATTGGCCATAGAAAATGGTAGTGTGTGTGCCAATATAGCATGGATGTCTGACTCAGAACATAAAGTGCAGGTGCCAGCAGCAAGAAGATGCTGCTAAGAAATAGCAGCTCTGTGGGACTGCAAAGTATCAGCTGTCTGGGGAGACCAGAACTGGGAAAAAGAGACACTGATGATTGAAAACACTTTTTTTTTGCCATCTCCGCAGGTCCCCTTGAGCTCTTCACCCTGCAATCGGAGTGCAGAACTGTGGCAGTGGGAGTGATGGGGTTGCCCCTTCTGAGATGGATCCAAAAACTCTGACCTCCTCTTCCTCAGGGAAACTTGCAACTACAGAGACTCTTCATCCTCATAGGAGAGGAGTGAGAAGGCAGTGTTAGATAAGTGCAGAAATTCCTCTTCTCCTCACAGGATGTTCCTGGCAATGGATAAGACCTTGTGGCTTGGCTTGCCCTCATCCCTGGAGTCTCCTTTAGGAGGTAATCTTCGGAGAAAAGAAAATCAACAGCATTACTATATTTTGTACAGTGCCTTGCACAGTGTATCCCTGATGTGGCTGGGCTTTTGGGCACATCAAACCTACAGGTAATATCTACAAACAGTGACTGTCTCTGAGGATAGGAGTGGGAAAAGAAATTGTCTTTGGATAAAAATAATTCCTTTTGATTGTGTATTTTCTGCTGGCTCTTTGCCTTCAGGCAATGTATGACAACCTGAGGAGCAGGGGTTTTTATCCCCTAGGCAATGTTTTATTGCTCTCTACCCTAAAGTCAGTCAATATTTGTAATTATCTGTCCACCACGCAGGTAACTGCAGGACTTCTTGGGGAAAAAAAAGAATGAAGATGGCAGCACAATTTCTGACAAGATTTGGAGAAAAGATAACGAAAAGCAGGGCTTAAATCCCCTGCACAGATCTCAAGGACTTTCTTGTTTTATACAAGTCCTTTGTACCTTATTGTTATGCTTACTATGCAAAACCTATCTAGGTGCAAGTGTATGTCTTTCTGTGTGTATGCACTCACATATGACCACATTTCCTTATCTGCATACGTGTATGAATACATGCAGCATGTGTGGGTGGTGACAAGCTAAAGGAACATTTGCAAGGTTGACAAGACCAAAATTTAATCCTCCTTCAACCTGCTGGGTTTTTCTAAGTGCATGCTGGGGCTAAGGAGAAAGAATCCCCTTTTGGGCTGAAAGATGCAGAGACACTGAGGCTGCAGGAGGATAAAAACCCCAGCTCAACAGCCTGGTGCTGAAGAGTTAACTCAGCAGACTGGGTTTTCTGTTAACAGAGTTGTGCTGCTGACAGGCATCGGCAGAATGGTCATCCTCTCCTCCTTGGCACCCAACGTGAGCCAGCAGAAACTTGCCTGGAGACGAGTGTCTCGAACCCTGCATACAGCATCCTGATGGCCTGCATCCCTTGCCAGCTATCAGTGACAGAGCTGACATGGAGAGGCAAGAGAGGGCACAGCTGGCATGCAAAACCCTGCCATCAGCACGCCCACATCTGCTGGATCTCTTGTGAGCAGTTCATCCAGCTGGGATTTTAATACGGCTGCATCCCTCCTTTCGGAAAGTGGTATTTTTCCCCCTTGATAATAGAGATGTGAAAAAAAGAACAAACACCAAATTAAATGTTTTTAGGGTAGCACATGCATGTGAAATTTTAGGCCTGTTGACCTTGGCAGGGTCCCCATAAAAAATTAGTACAAAATTAGTGGCATTTGTTGTTCTGAAAGGCCGTCAGCCACAAAGGCAAAGGCAGGCAGAGGGAGGAGCAGTCTGCTGATACAGGGCCCCATCCTGGAGATCCTGCCTGTGATACTGCTGTGCTCCACAGGTCCGGGTGCGGGATGCTTGGTGGGTGATGGTGAAATGAGGGGGCGGATGTGTGGCACAGTCGTTCTGACACTTCACAGTTCCTGAATTGCAGCTGCCATCAGTGGGCGTTTATAGCACCAGGCACCCCACACCCAAACCTGCAAAGCGCTGCAGGAGCTCACAGGTGCTGACAGCTCTTGTCACCTCCCGGGAGTTGCTCAGACCCACACAGGACCGGCCACACACACACCACTCACACATGCTACCTCGCCAGTCAGCTCCTGACACCGGCTGCGCTCTGACAGGTTACTTTATTTCATGGATGGACAGACAGCTCTCAACTTGACCCCACAGATTCCTTTTCTTTCTTACATGGCCTTTGTATTTTAGTGAAAAGCCTTAAATAGCATTTCTGAAATGATGCTTTTCTGCTGACCCATATTCTAACACAGGTTCAAACCCTGTTGGCAGCTGCTCCAGGTTCAGCTTGTTAAATCCTTCCTGGGTAGCTGGGGAAGCAGAATTAGTTATCCAGGAGGAGAACCAGGCGTTAGGAGCAGAGGAGGCAAATGCAAGGGACGGCCCCCTTCCTGGCAGTGCTGGAGCTGAGCCCATGTTTCTCTTCTGATTGTTGCAAGCCAGAGCCTCGCACTGGCAGGAACCTAGGTGCTGATTTAAAGGTTGTGTGCTCTGCTAGAGACAGGCAAAGGCTTAGGGCTGGTGATGATATATGAATCCTCATGCTGGATTTTGAGGTGCTTGGCTCTTTGGGTCTATTCCAGAGACAAGGCACTGAGTTCCCTGCATCTCTGAATAAAATCCATTTGGGGTATTCCCTTCTTCCTGCCTCCTCTCTTGCACAGTATTGTCATGACAAGCGCTTGGCATGCTAGAGATCCGAAACAAAAACCCTTCCCTCTGAATTGCCACTCTTTCCTCTTAAAACTGGTCACTCTTCAAAACCAGATATGAAATTTATTAAATTTTACTTTCCTCTAGCATGGGGATGTGGGTGTAAATCCTTGCTGCAAGAGGCTCTTTTTTAGGCAAGATTCAAGAGCAGGGTAATCCCCAGGAAGGTGGAAAAATGTGGATTTGAACTTCTGCAGGCAGGAGAGGAAAACTGACCCTGGATTTGCCACAGCTAGAGTGAGTGCCTTCACCACATTGCCAGCGTAATACGACCCTGTTATCTCTACCCCTTTGTGCTAAGAAGCACCTGGAAAATACTTATTTTGTGGATGTCACTGGGTTTAAGCATGTGATAAAGGCTGAGTTGCTAAACTGTGGTAAGGTACTTAAAGATCCTAGAGAATACAGGTGTAAGAAACGTAGGTGTAGCTAAAGATTTGAGGCATCCACAGGCTCTTACTCCTGTACTGGGTTACCAGAATTTGTCCACATTCTTTTCCAGACTTGAACCTTTCCTATTCATAGCACAGTAATAAGGTTGCACTACCAATCAGTTTTAGTAAGTCTCATGAAGTTGCTGAATTAAACTTTGGCTCCAAAGCCATTATGGTATAATAAATGCTTATGTTGTAGACTGGTAATCCCAGAGTGTATGGTCCTCCCAAGAGCAAAATATTTTCTTTTCAGTCTGATAGTTCATCTGGAAGTGTATAAATCTAGAGGGCAATCCCATATTTCTCCAAATAAGAGATGGGCAAGGTGTATACTCTTTGGTTCTCCAGCTGAAAAAAGATGCTAAATTACAGACCTCAGAAAGAACTTAAGCAGCACTGTAGTTGCAAATATGACAAAGAAGACACAATAACAATGAGCAGACCAGAATGGATCCATTAGCAGCACGAACCCATTACACTTCCTTAAATATTTCTAAAAGAACTGAGAGTGGAAGCAGACCAACAGATAACAAAAATCCTGTGGAATCACTTAGGTGAGCTGCTCTGTAGTTCCCAAATCCATCTTTTCATAAACTGGGGAGGAATAGAGCACTGCAAACACTTTTTTTAAAGTGACCATGATCTGATGCTGCAGAGATAAAATATGATCATTCATCCCTCAGTTTAAGGAAACCAGAAAAAGTCTACTCTGGTTTAACTCTGCTGAAGAGATACTGCATAGGGATAGATTTTAATGTTTAATGAGATATTGGACCAGACAATTAATCTCTATCTTTAATGATTAAGATGTGGATAATATTGCCTGTAAGTCATCGGTGTTGGATGAAAGTTACTATGACAGCAAAAGGTAATGGTGTATTTCTTCCTGGTCAATTGCTTACAGAAAAATGCTTTGCTGACTTGCAATAGCACAAATAGAACGCACAAAAATCAAAGTTCTGCTGAACTTCGGGAGTCCCAGCACTTCAGATTTTGGAAGAGAAAATAAAAAAAAAAAAAAAAGAATAACACTTTCGGTTTTGGAAAGAGATAAAGGTTCATTAAACACTGTCTGGGAAAGAGATTAAGTACTTGTTGAGAAGGCAGAACTGCAGTAGAACATTTATAATTCCCTTCCCTTCCCTTCCCTTCCCTTCCCTTCCCAACCCTTCCCTTCCCTTCCCAAACCTTCCCAAACCTTCCCTTTCTTTCTACACATTCATTTCCAATCCAAATAAATCTTTCTCTTCTCATATACTTTCCTCTCAGGAGTTACTAAACATTGTGAGATTTTGAGGGAAGGTGTCTGCTCTGCTCTCTGCTTCCTGACTTTTTTTACAGAGGTGCTACAGGGCTTCAGAAGTCCCCTGCCCTCCTCTTGGAGCAGTCCCTTAGTTCAAGCACTGCAGAGACCACCAGAAGCTGCCTGTGCCAAGCACTAAAGGCCTCTGATGAGATGCTGTGGGCAGAATCTGGAGGAGATGCCATATTGCCCCCCAGGACTGCTAAAATACTGCCAAGGACCTTAACACTCTCCAGAACAGCCAAGGACACAGAGGGCACAGGTGCAATCCGTAACCATATTGGTCCCTTCCGCCCCTTGCCACTCCTCACCTCCCACACACACCCTGCTGGGATTTGTGCTCCTGCAAAGCGACATTACATGCAGACACTTTTTTAATACCTAAATCCCTGAGCTGGACGCACAGACGTGCCTGTCATTTCCTAAGC
Source organism: Gymnorhina tibicen (assembly GCA_013399875.1). NCBI lineage: Eukaryota > Metazoa > Chordata > Aves > Passeriformes > Artamidae > Gymnorhina > Gymnorhina tibicen. The sequence continues at coordinate 1,852,235 of VXAZ01009215.1, forward strand.
TCTGCCATGGATGGTTGTAATTGTCAGTAATTGGCATCTGCCAAGAAGCCCCCTGAGACAGGGGCACCAATAGACTCCTGCCAAGGCTTACGTTTTGTACCAAATATCCCAAGGGAGCATCTCGGCTACATAAAACCCCAATACCTTGAACTTCTCAGAGAAGCCTCCAACACACTGACTGATACCTAGGAGCAGTTATGTGCCCCGGCTACCAAACACATGTAATTATAAGTAACTGCCAGGGTGAATAATGTATCACACATCGTCCTTTGAACATATGGACTCACAGATTCTATGTAATGAGCAATAGTCTGTGTATTGCTGGGATCTCATATAGCTTGGGGAGTAGGTTATAGATTCATGTAGTGTGATGTGGCAGTCCCTCAGCTTATCTGTCCCCACAAAAACACAGAGCTGCTGCAGCCCTGCAGTGATGCTGCTCGATGTAAGGCTGGTCAGAAAGGGAAACTGAAATAAACAACCAGTTTTAGATCATTGTGCATCAAGTCCCTGAGCCCATCCTAGAAACAGGAGTGCTAAAATGCAGCTCCATAGTGTGCTTAAACAAAAACTAACATAGCTTATACCTCCTCTGGTGAAACAGGCCCAGGGCACTGGCACAAGGAGTTTCATGTTTTTCTTGGCATTGTCAGCCAGTTAGTAGGAACCCTGAAAAGGTTTTGATGTGCATTGAATAGTGCTCTTCCAGACAGTGGCCAGGGTCAGAGATGGCCACAGGTCAGACTGCTGTCATGGCTGGGCACTGTGAGGGGAAAGAATTTCATTACTCTGATTTATGCACCTGGCACTCCACATGCGTGGGACCAAAGTATGGCAGCATCAGCTTGGCTCAGCCCTGCAGCTCCTCCATCCCTACCTGTGCTTGCCTCCTGAACTTCCCTGCCCAGGTCAGGCTGCTCCATCAGCACAACAAAGGGCATTGCCTCACCTTGCTAACGTCCCAGTGGCCAAAAAATTATCCTGGAACTGGGGATTTCTAGGCTCAAGCACACACGGCACCAACCAGCTGAATCTGCCGAAGCCAGGTCTGCAGCCCAGAAAAGGCGCAGGAGAGCAGGGGCAGTGAGCAGCAGTGCCTTCAGCAGCTGTTTGTCTGGAAGGGGGAGTGTTTCTCTGTGGGTTGCTCGTGCTGAGGACAAGACACGCACCTCTGTGTCACGCATGGGCAGAGTGACAGCTGTGACAGCTGTGACCCAACCGTCCAGATCTCCCGTGGCAAGGAGCCCTGGCTCCTACCCCTGGGATTCAGGACTAGGAAAGCCGAGGTCTGAGGCCTTAGCGCTAGGAGCAGGTGGGCTTTCCGACAGAGACGGAGCTGGCTGTTACAAATGGTAACCTCAAATATCCATTCTGCGGGGAATTCCAACATTTTCCGTTCATTGTTAGCATAAATGGCCCCCAGGTTTAAACCTCCCATACTGCAGTGTCTGTGAGGAAATATAATTGCCATCAGCTGAAAGGTTTTGCATTTGTTTTGATTTGGAGTGCTTTTTAAATTTTGTAATTTAATTTTTATAAATGAATAGAGCATAATAATAATTTTAATTATAAACAATATCAGATATGGTAATGCAATAATTCATTAGTATTCTAATTGTTAAGTGTTACCGTAACTGATATTTGCTTTGGTAATTGGTATTTTAATTGGTAACTGGTGTTCCAAATGGCCATTGGGGTAATTCTTACTAGTGACTGGTAATTACAATGGAAATTTTTAATTGGTATTCTAATTGGTTTGGTAATTCATATTTGGTTTTTCATTGGTAACAGAGCAAAGTGGTCATTTGTAATAGATAATTGGTTTGGTAATTGATTTAGCAATTGGCATTGTAGAGAGTACAAAACAAGTGATCAAAACACATTAATTTATTAATAATGTAAAATATGTAATATTTTGAAATTAAAGCTAGTTTACAAAACTGGCAATCAAATAATTTCAAACCAAAAATCTCTTACTAAAATATTTTAATTTTAGAAAAATGCCTAATTTTAAGAACTTATTTTTAATAATGGAAATTTATGAGCATCAGTAAGGTCCTTTCAATGTTTCAATTTTAGCAAATAGTTATTTTCCATCAAATAAACATTCTTCTGGAGAAGTTTTGGTTGGTTTAACTCTACCATTCTGTGGCATCAAGACCCGAACCTGCTACAGAGCTGGTCTGTCACCTTCCTGCTACCCCTGTGGGATAACATAGCGTGATGAAGCATCTCTGCAGGTAAATGGGCAGTTTTGTAGCCCCTTACATCACTCACAAGACCATGGCATCAGCACAGCAGTCTCTGAAGATAGTCCAAAGTGCTGCTGAACCAAGGGCAAGTTTACAGGGGCAATGGGTGAGGCAAGGCCTCTCCTCTCCTCTCCTCTCCTCTCNCTCTCCTCTCTCCTCTCTCCTCTCTCCTCTCTCCTCTCTCCTCTCTCCTTTCATTAAGGTGTTTTGGCATGTGTGAGATCACATACCAGGGGATCAGTCCCATGACTCAGCTGGTCCTGCTGAAACCCAGCCCCAGCTGTACCCACCTGACATCCTGGACATGGTCTCCAAAGGAGCATTTCCTTGTTATCCTGCTTTGAAACACCCGCTCTTGAACTAACATCTGAACATCACATCAGCCTGCAGATATGGCAGAACTTTCCCCAAGACTGGTCTTCAATCAGTATGTTTAATGCTGTATGAAGTCAGATATGGTAAAAGAAGCTGGGTCATCAAACAGGTTGTTCCTCATCTGCCAAATATACATGGTGATTATTTTCTATACTGGAGGTCCTTCGTTTGACATTCTGCAATACAGGAAATAGTGCAAGCCACTGGGTGGGAAATCATGTGACTTTAAAAAAGAAGACTTTGGAGTGCTGCTATGCTAATATCATCCATAAAAAGACAGCAAGACTAAGATGTAAAGGGAAGAGTAACTAAAATTGCTCACTACAGCCTTTGATGCAAAAAAATACTTGGTTGCTTATATAACGGATGGTACAAATTTTCACAGAGAAATATCCAGAGCTGCCAGCACTATTTCTGTCCTATTATGGCCTTTGGAAAACTATTGATTTTCTTTCAGATGCATCAAGTTGAGCATCCAATGCACATTCTTCCTCTCCAAAATGCTTTGCCCAAAGATGTTTGAATATCTGGCTCATTAGACTGTGTGTTTCCATGATCAGCATAGAAATCCAAGATAGAAAATACCCTTTTGGTCATCCAACCCAACCCTCAGCACTGTGGAATTGTTCCCTCTCCCTCTATACACTTTTGACTGTTTTATTCAGCCGTTATAAATGACTCAGATAATGAATTCCTCTGGAAAACTGCTCACCACCAGTGTCCACCACTATTATGAACTGGGACTGGGATAACATCCAGTTACAAGGAGGACGATTTCAATGTGATATGTACAAAAGGAAAACAGAGGAAGCAGCCAAAAGAAAGCTATGAATTTATTACAAAGAGCCTGTGTTTCAAAGTAAAAAAAAAAATATCCCACCACTTAACAAGAGAGTATAATTTTTGAGACTGTGTCTCTTTCAGACAGTTAGAAGTTAATCTGGACCTTTAACTACAAACCAGAAATTCATCAGAGTTGGGTGAGTTTTTTCCATTAGCCAAAGGTCCTTCAGAGGGTGGCAGGAGTTTTGGTAAGAGTTCAGTTGTTAAGACTGGCATTTTGAGGGTCTAACCTTCAAACTGTAAAAATTCTGCTTGTAGTGTAACCTACCTGGATTCCAAGAAAAATTTCCTTCTGTCTCCTCTACTTCAAATAAGAACAAGGACAGGGAATTACTTTTAAAAGGCTCCTTACAAACTGGAATATGAGGGTGCATTTCTAACATCATTTTTGAGACCACCTTTATCCTTCTTAAATTAATTTCAAGCTCTATGAGGGTTTCAGCAAAACAATTCAAAAAGCTTGTCTCCACTAACCAGTAATTCAAGGATGATTTGTAAATCCTTATGTAATGTTCATGGATTTTGTGGTGTGCAATTACATTTTTTAAATGCTTCTCCTTTCTTATATTCTTTTCCTCAGTCTTTTAGTTTAGCCAATCAAAACACATTTATTTCTGATTTGAAAATTAGTTAATGCAAATCAGGCCTGGCTGACATTTGCAACTCATTTGCAAATGCCCTTATAGCCTGCAGTCCCTCCTCTTGCCTCTTCCGAAACCACATTTATGCATGTCTCTGTGAGATTGATTGTGTGTTGGGTATATGCTTTGAGATACATCAAGAAAAAGAAAACATGATATGTCGCTGTGGGTCGGTACGTGTGCCACGTGTTAATTATAATTCACATGTGAGAGTTTTGACTATGTCTACATTGGAGATCACAGCAGAGACTCCTTCAGAATCAATGATGAAGATACCTGAAGTTCTTCCTACACAGCAAAGACTCTTGTTGGGGTCAAAACCATGAAGTTTTGACTTCTATGCACCACTGTGCCTAATAAAGTCCATGTGCACTATTCTGGTTCCACGCTTTATTGATGTACTGTATTGCCTTTGGAGCCAATACAAAAATTAGTGTGGGCAAATCACATTACACTCCTTTGCAGGGGTAGGCTTGTCCTTCATTCAGCTACAGCCAGTGTGGGAGGATTTGCTACCTTATTTCTGCCACCAAAAAGAAAAAAAAAAGCAAGCATAAGGACCATAAGTCTTATTAAAAACCCTAACATTAAAAAACTACATTTCTATCTTCCCCCATCTTTCATGTTCTGAACTAACCTCTGCCCCAGCATCACCAAATGCTCATCTTCTGTCTTTTTGTATATACTTTTGAAGTTATTTTAAGCTTGAACGTAATCTTAAAACTGGTGGCCCTCAGCTGCCTCCTGCCAGGGCTGCCTTCCATGCTAGTAGCAGTGGTAGTCAATGATTGTCAATGTTATTAATTTGGCACTTTTTCTTTTTTTTTTTTTCATTTTGCTTCCATCTCCTCAAGAGAAACTGAAGGAAAAATACAGGACATTTTGGGTTGAATCCTGTCTCACATGTTTGATAGTTTCACCACCAGATAAAAACTCAAAAGGTTATCTCCTGCAAAGTGCAGTAATATCATGATTCCAGAGAATGCTCAACATGAAACATTGGCCTAAGGACCACCACCCTTCAAATTCACTCCATTGCAGGCATCAATGCAGCATGAGGATATCACACAGGCTTAAGCACATTAGCTCAGGTACTGGAAGTTGATTTATTGCAGAGGCACAGAGCTCTACACGTACTAATTCAAGTTGCTTCTCAACTAACAGCTGTGTCCTTGCAGTTATTGCTATGCCTTCTATCTGTTGTTTTCTAGAGTCTCACTACAACTTTGGTGTGTACATGCAGGTGTTTAGGTGTTAACCATAGGAGTCCAAGCCCCAAGCTAACTCAGCAGAGAGGCACTCAGTGCAGACAGTGGAATTTTCAAAGTATTTCAATTAGCTGCAACTTACAAACCTGTTCACAGGCCACCATGGGAGGCCAGACAACCCACACACAGCACCTACAAGTACTCAGTTTCATTTAGGTCTCTTAATACAGAGCTGGCCACACACCTCCCAGTGTGTGATCCTGAAGAACATCACAGTGATGAGCAAATTTGCTGCTGTGATGACCCTAAGGGACAAATGTATGCTTCAGCCTGTACTGAGGAACCAGACCAGTCATTTCCTGTTCTGGTGCACAGCAGTGACTCAGTACACAAAAAAAGTACTGCACTCTTCCCCCTTCCTTCCCTCTCAGGCCCCCAAGATCCTTACCAACCTCACCTCTGCAAATACTCACACAGGTTCAGGCTCTGCTACAGAAGTAAATTACTTCCCTATTTCTGCTCTTAATGTGTTGTGTCCCTTCCCTTATCTCCCAATATCTAAAATCTCCCCTTCCTTACCGATGAGGGAAGGAAAGTTTTACTTCACGCCCTTCATGTGTAACGGCCTAGCCTCTAAATAGAAGAGATGACAGGCAAATGAGGGTACAACATCCACCAGCAAGTGGGTAGGGGTGAAAAAGGACGTGAGCAACCAAAAAACAATGATGCAGCACCTCCAGTTAGACTCATCTTTGCCAGTGAGGCTCAGGGAGGGGGATCAGTTATTAGCAGCTTGTTTTCTTTCTTGCCTTCTTTCAGTATGAGCTGTCGGGTGTCGAGGCAGCTGGCGTGCTGTGACAGCTGCTTGCCATGCTGCTCATAATCGCCCCATTGATACCTTGAGCTGCCTCTGGCTGTTTGTTGTATCCACCTGTTGCCTTTGGTCTGGGCTCCTAAACCCTGTATTAAAGGGGCTGTTGCTTTCCAGTGTGCTCTCTCCAACCCTGCCACGGGCCCCTGTGTGCTATCACAGGGTGAGTAAAACCATTTTTTTTGGCCTTGTGGCTTGTTACTAATGTACTATTTCACCATCTCCCACTGCACTACTGTCAATGGAAAGAAAAAAAAGTAAGAATAAAAAACAAATTTATGATGGTTTTGTGAGCACTTTCTCTTAAGTTCCTGTGTCCATATATTCCCAATATAGGGCTCTGCAACATTTGCAGTCTTAAGATCCAAAGAGACTTTCATCTACTTCTGAACACTGCCAACTCAATGGACAGATTGATTACACTTGGGACAGGCAATCGCACTATAAAATACTGTGTTTCATAAAAATAAGACTTCTCTTTTTTTCTTCCACTTCAGCCAAGTTTTCCAGAGCATATTATCCAAAATTATGCAATAAAAGCAATAACTGGTTTTTGCAAGAGACATTGCACCAGTGGTCATTCTGCATTGCACTCTCCAGTTTATCAGAGAGGGAGATATCAAAAGGAGGGCTTTTTTATATAACATGAAGCTTCACAGTGACTCTACACACAGTTCAAATAAAACAATGAGAAAACCAATATTCAGAAAATACTGAAGACTCAACAGAAAAGCTCTGGTTTGTGTCATACAGTAAAAATCTGAACCTTTCCATGAAGGGTTTGCCCTTGCCAGCACGCGTGTGTTTATCAAAACATCATGTTCCTGGAGAATTTGACCTTGACTGTGGTTCTTCCTGGGGAACAAAGGCCTACAGAAAAGAAATCTAAAGTAGTAAGTAATACAGAAGCACAGAAACTCTAGATAGGAATGGATCTCTGAAGGTCATCTGGTTCAGTCCCCATTCAAAGCAGTTGTTACAAAAGGTAAAGGTAAGGGCTTTCCCTGGGCAGCTTTAGAGTACCTACATGCTCTCTGCAAAGCCTGTTCCACAGCTTCACCATCTTCACTGTAGGAAAAAAAAATCCTAATATTTCATGTGAATTTCCCTTGCTCCAACTTTGCCTTTTTTAACCATTTGTTAAAAAAGACTGAAAAATCTTTATGTCATCTCTTGGGAAACAGAGAAGGATTACTCACCTGCTAGACTGAATAACCTGGCAAAATTTTAGGCTGATTCCCCAAGAAAAAGAGGTTCACAAGATCACATATTCAATGTTTTTATGCCTATTTGTTCCCCACCGATACTTTCTGAACCTGATCGTTTGTTTCAAGCAAGCATGATGGAGCACAGCAATCTCCCATAGATTTCTACAAGTTTGATGAAAACCATTTTGTGGGCAGATGAGAGAGACCATTGTCAGTACCCTCACTGACAAAAAGCTGCAATTTGAACTCAATTGTTATTAGGTACCTGAGAATCCACATGGCATAAAGGCATTCTGAATGTCACTGCTAAAAGAAAAGATGTGATCAGACGGCTAACATTGTATTAGTCATCAGAGAATCCAACCACAGGCTACAGATCCATAGGGAACTAGGCTTCATTAATTCTGCTACTCATGAAATGCCTTGGGTTTTTTACCTTTACTCTTATGCTTCAGCCGAGCGGTCATAAATTCCTACGAGCAAAAAAAGCTCCTTCATATCATCTCCCTTTATATATCATCCTTCTCTTACATGAGGAAAAGAATGGCTAAGAATAGCTGGTCAGATGATTTACTATCACAATTTTCTGTGGGTATATGGGATTTCTGGATGTCACTCAGCTGCCCTTAACAATAGCAAGGACACAATTGTTTCCATAGTAATACCCATTCCAAAGGGGTGAAGGTGTGTGTGTCGGAGGGGACAGTACAAAGCAAACAGAAGGCACAGTTACACAGACTTGCATATAGGACAAAAATCGGGCACAACAGAATTTGATTCTGCAACCCTTGCTATAGAAATTCCTTTTTTAAGGTCATCCAATTACACTGAAATCAGCAGAAAACTGACCTAGCAAGCGTGCAGGCAAAACTCTCTCACAGTTTGGACAATGTGAATAGGTGAGAAAGCTTTTTGTCTTTTGTCACTCTCCGGTCGTGAATAACTTAACCACAAATGTACCACTGCTAATGAGAGAAGGCACCCCTAGTTTGTGGTGACAGCGTAGTACACCTTGCCACAATATTTCATTTCTTACACAATGCAATAGCTAAGCGTGGTCCCGCAGGACAGCCTCCTAAATAACCCAGTGGGCTAAAATAGATGGTTTCTCTGTGTTGCTGTAAAAATGAGTTAACCAATAAACAATTTCCTGACAAACAAGCTAAACGTGTCTCACACCTTTTCATCTAAAAATACCATCTGAACAGAGAAATTCTGCTGCTGCAGCATCTGTCAGGGCTTTTCTGTCGCTTTCTAGTATTCTTGGTCACCCTAAAGGAAACAAACATAGCAGAAACAAAGGAAAGCCAACTCTGAAAGTAAAAAAAGCACTTCTGACTCTTTTGTCTATGGTTCAATAGAAAATGCTCATCACACGGTCTCCCAGCTGCAGCAGGAGAAGCACCCAAGAAGGTTTTAATAAAAATAGCTTTTATAAATGGCTGAGGGAAGGGAAGATATTGAAGAATTTATCCATGATTCCATTTATCCAAGATGGCTCCTGGTGCTGGTGCTAAAAGCCCTGTTATTGACTCAGTCAGTTATCTGACTCTTTGAGCTGGAGCCAATACAGACCAGCAGAAGAAAAGCTCAGGCCTCAGAAACAGGAACAGGGAATTGGATCATAGATAATAAAATAGTTTAGTCCATGTCTTAGTCCTTAAATGACACTGTTGTTTTCTAATATTTTGCAATATGAACTGTGAACCCAAATATTCGGTAGTTATGAGAAAAACACATTTCATTTCTAAATCTCCTCCCTAAGTTGGAGTTCAGAAGCCAGCTTTCCCTAGCCAACCACAGAGAATACTTCCAAGACAGGGCTCTCTTAGGGACACATCATGCTCTTAATTATCCTTGTGACAAAATATATTGTCTGTTCCTTAGTTTTTTAAGTGTTTTCTTCATAATGTGAGTGTATAAAATGGTTTGGATTGAAAAAGACCTTTTGGTTCCAACCCCCCCCCACCATGGACAGGGACACCTCCCACTAGACCAGGTTGTTCAAAGCCCCATTTAGCCTGATCTCAGTACACTTCCAGGGATGGGGGTCATCCACAGCTTCTTTGGGCAACCCATTCCAGTGACTCACTGCCCTCATAATGAAGAATTTCTCCCTAAAATTTAATGTAAACCTGCTCTCTTTCAGTTTAAAGTGATTGCTGGATCATCTTTGCTCCAGGTAACAATGTGCTGCATTAGCTGTCCTGGCACCTGAAGCACACTGGAGCAAAGAGGCAGACATTAAGAGGCAGGTAACATCCCTATTTTTGTGCTTTGGTGTATTACTTCTTCAGCAATCACCTTGCAAGCACAGTCAAAAACACATGTCTTAAAAAGCAGCCAGAGAATCACTACATGGCACAGAAACCCATTCCAGGATGGAAAATGAAACTGTCATACACACACGTTGGATTTCTGAGATGGCTAGGTGGACACAACCTCCAGCAGGAACATTACTCAAACCCCACTTCTCCACCTCAAAATGATGTGAGAAAATCTAAGTCTTCTCAACAGGGCTGCAAGATGGGTGGTGCCAAAACACAATTACCTTGGAAGAAACCCCGTCCCACTAGCTGTTTGTCCCATTTTATTCCTTGTTTTGATCCTGCACGGTGAGCCGCACAGATTGATCCCAGGCTGATCTATGTTCAGAATCTCACTGCCATTGATGTGAATTTATTTTGTGGATCCAGGGACACCGTAGGGCTGTGATGTGAACAGTTAATGGCGTTCAGTCCCCCCTTGTTCCAGCAGAGACAATGCTGAATGGGCTTGAGCTTTGTGGTTTGGGTTTTGTTGTTCAAACAAGCAGTTGTAAGGCACACACATGCACCCCTCCCTGCTTCATAGAGCTCAAAGTGCTAGTGACCTCTGTGTCACACAGCTGCCACAAGATTTCAGGTGAATATTCTGAAGTAACAAAACCTGAGCTGGCAGCCTTTCTGTGACCAAAGTGTTTTATTAGTAAAAACAAACATGCAACTATACATTTTATGCTGAATACTATAAGACACTACAACGAATTTGTGGGGCCAGAAGGGATAGCATTAGCAATCTTTGACCCTATGAACAAATGTAGCCACAATGATCGTAACATTTGTGGAAAAGGCATAGAAAAGCTGGCAAAACAAATAGCCACACTGTCTCTTGAGGACCAGACTATGATACAGCCTGAGGACTGGCACTGGAAGAAGAAAGACAAATTTGTATTTCTTTCTCTTCTGGAGTGATCGCATGTTTCTCCTGAAATGGGGGTAAGTGGGTTCTCCAGACTCACTATGCTTCCCTGTGCAGGACAAACAGACGGGAAGACCCAGCCTGGGAAGGGAGGGGGACCCTTAAGTACAGCTGCACCTGTACACTGTGCAGAGTGTGCTGCAACAGGGAACAGCTCCACCACAATCCTCTGCAACCTATGGGGAGGGATGAGGAGGTAGGTGATGAGTGCATTTTATGCTAGCTGAAGTTTACAGTCATTACAATAGCAACTGAGCTCTCTCCCTCACCCTCCAATAATGGCCTCATTTTATTAAGTGCCGTGCAAACACATACACAGAAAAAGTGCCTCCTCCGCACAGCTACATCTCGAACAAACTTGAGCTAGAAAATGTGCAGTTCTCATCCAAACTAATTGTTTCTCATTGCTGGAACTGAACATCTATGCCATGCAGACTGATATATACTGTCCCTATTTAAAAAATGACATAATGGGTTGTTTTCATATCTAGCAGGAACAAGGAAAATGAGAACAAAAGTCAAGAGAGAAAACAAATCTGTATATTTCCATTAAAGAACCAATCTATTTTAGAGCAATCTTAGGCTGTGTTTTTGGTTGGGTTTTGTTTGTTTATTTCTTGGTTTCTTTTGCCATACTGACGAATTATATTGATTTGCATCGCACAGAAGTTACAGATACATTCCTGTGTCTATTTCCATTAAACATAGCATTCAGAGCACCCAACATCACTTGGAGACTTTCCTGACTTTGATGCCTGTACACTAGCAAAGGTAGAGCATCAGGAAAAAGCTTTGTCATCTTGTTTTCCTCAATTCCTTCCCTTCACCACACAGTTTTGTTTATTTATTTGTTTTAGGAACACACTTTTTTTATACTTTGCTATGCATATTTATAATGATTAGATGATTTGTGTCCTCATTATTGCTCTATTGCTCAGTGATGAAAAAACATTAACAAAGGAAAATGATTTTCAGTCAGCTCATAACGTTCTATGTAGGTGAACTAGAACTGTAAAGAGTATGATTCAATGAAAGAAGGTGCGAAGATTAAAAAAAAACCACTAATAAGGGTGTTTCTCTGCATTGAAAGATCACTTAGGAGCAGAGCAGTGATTTCCTTTGTGTTAGAAAAATACAATGCAAAGGTTCAAAAGCAGCATCCCCAAGTTCAAAGAGGCCCATCCTCTCTAACACAGTATACTCACTGTCCTCCTCAACAACCTCCTTTTTCTACCTGTATCAGCATTTTGTAATTTTCAGATAGTGGAGAGAAAATAAACTCATCTGTCTCAGCAAGCTTCTAGTTCTGAAGGAACATGCAAAAATGCCACAGAAGGCTCTCAAAGCTCTGTGCACCATTAGTGAACATTTACCTAGAGCTGCAGCCACAGATTCAAACTGCAGAGAAAGACACTCCAAAATCATGATCTTTAAAATGCTCACGAGATTCCTGCCATTTGCTCTGGAGACCTGCAATGAAGGGTGAGTCAATACCAAGCCACACGGAGCAGAGCACGTGGTGCCGAGCGGTTCAAAGCACAGAGCCAGTTAGAGCCACTGGAGCCAAAAGGTGCTGCTCCAAATAGGAGCACCTAGTCATGGCTTCACACTCGGCACAGCAGCTTCTGTCCAGTGTGCCAGAGCCGAGACTTGTGCATCATAGAGAGACAAAGAGGAAGGAGGAGTGTATTGGTTTGGCACGGCCTGGTTTTGGGTAGCAGGGGGCCACAAAGGTGGCTCCTGTGAAAAGCTGCTGGGAGCTTCCCACCATGTCCGGCGGAGCCAGTGGCTGATGGCTCTGAAGATGGACATGCTGCTGGCCAGAACTGCTCCAATGAGAGAGGCTGGTAACACCTCTGTGATGACATATTTAAGAAGAAAATCAAAACAAAGTCACAAGATTTTGGGATTCTAGTCAGAGAAGAGGAGGAGGTGAGGACATGTGAGGGAAAACAACATGGCAACACCAAGGTCCTTGGAGAAGGAGGGGGAGGAGGTGCTCAGGCACGGGAGCCGAGGTTCCTCTGCAGGGCGTGGTGAGGACCATGGTGAAGCAGCTGTGCCTCTGCAGCCCATGGAGATCCATGGGGAATGCAGAGATCCACCCACAGCCCGAGGGGGAGGTGCCCATGCCGGAGCGGGTGGATGCCTGGAGGAGGCTGTGATCCAGTGGAAGACCTGGTGGAGAGAGAGGGCCCTTGCTTCCAGGCTGGAGCAGCCTGTCCTTGGAGGACTGCATCCTGTGGGAAGAGAGAGCCATGGTACAGCAGTTTTGGGAGGGCTGTGTGCCCGTGGGAGGGACTCACGCTGCAGCAGATGTGGTTTGGCTGCTGCTTGTGAGAGTGGACCCACGCCGGGAAGTTCACGGAGAACTGTCTCCTGTGGGAGGGACCCCACAGCCTCACAGGGAAAGACTCCTCTCTCGGAGCAGCAGAAGGGAATCTCGGTGATGAACTGACCAAATCCCCATGCCCTGCCTCCCTGCGCTGTCGGTGGGAAGGAGGGAGGGTCTGGCGGGGGAGGAAGGTGTTCTAAGGACTTATGTAACTTCTCATTATCCTCCTCTGATTCTGTTAGTAATAAATTCACTTCACAACTTAAGTTGAGCCTTTTTCGCCCTTGAAGTGTTTCTCCCGGTCCTTATCTCACTCATGAAGCCTTCGTTAACTTTTTTTCCTTTTCCCTCCTCTGCCCAGCTGTGGCAGGGGAGGGTGAGCAAGCAGCTCTCATGGGTGCCTGGTGCTGGGTCAGCGTCAAACCACGACAGTGGACTTCAGCCGAAAGGAACGTTTCTAAGGCTCCTTCCCCAGGCATCAGCAAATGTGTGACAAGCAACAGATGTCAGATCAGCAATTCCTCACCTCTGAATCTGGGAAAGCCTCTGTTTTAAAACAGAGGTTTCTCCTAGCAAGTGCTCACCCATCTTCTGGCTCTTCTTTTCTGTCATCTTTGTCAGGAGTTAGTGGAAGGAGTGTGACACAGCACAGTATCATTGCCATCAGAGCAGGAGAAAAACCTTGTTAGTACCCTGCAGTGCCACCCTCAACAGAAAAGGCAAAACATCACAAAGTATCAATAGAGCAAAAGATTAAGCTCAACTGCACTATGACTGGTATGGCTACCAACATCTGTCAGCAGTAAACTGAGAATTTTTTAAAAACAGGCATTCTTAACCATGTTACATGTTTCTTTCCTTAATTCATTGAGTTCATAACTAAATTGCGCAGATCAGCAGCCAAATTGGTTCATTGTTGCTCACCTCCAATTTAAAAGGACAAAGCAAGAAGCTGAAAAGAATAATATTTGGGGAACTAGATAGCTTCAGGGGATAGTTAATGATGGGATAGAGAGACTTGAATGCCTGCATCACTGCTTTTAATTTGGTTCAGGGCAGTAGTGACATAAAGTCAGTACTGTATGAGAGCTATTCGTAGGTCCTTTGTGTGAGATGAGGTGGTGGTCTTGGTCTGTTCCCAGCTGGTGGACACCTGCTTTACAAAACTCAGCAGCACATCTCTCACTCTCAGCAGCTGGCAAAGTCAAAAAGCCAAGGTCAGATATGGGGAAGGAGCAGGGCCACTGTACTACCCAAGCAACAGGCTGAAGTGTGCTGTGGGGACAGCCCGTAACAAGGACGCTGCCATGCCTCATCAGTGACACAAACAGCGACTGTCCCCTGGCAGCTCAACCCTTTCAGAAAAGACCAACATTTGACTAAATATGGAGCTGGGCAATTAGCAAAGGCCCCGGGTAACCCACTCACTTCTCATGGGTTCTGTCATTTCCTGGACTCTTTTTTTTTTAATTTGCTGGATGGCAGTAAAGCTGCTCCTGGACAATGAAATTTCTGATTGGGTTTTTATTGTTATCATTTGCAATGTGTTAGTGCCTGCAGGTCACAGACAGGATTATGACTTTGTTGTGATAGGTGCTCGCAAACCACTAGTAAGAGACAGTTCTCACTTCTATGACCTTATAGTTTAAACAGAAAAGCCTGAGAGTGAAGGAAGAAAAAAGATATTACTATCCTCATTTTATAGTGGGGGAGCAACTGCACAGAAAGACAAACAGCAGTACATCCTGAGGGGCTGAGCTCATGTTGCTCTTCCTGAACTCAGTGAAAACTGTGGGTGTTCAACAGTACAGAAAAAAAGGGGCCCACATCACATAACAAGTTAAGGAGCAAAATCAGGACTTGGTGGGTCTCAAACAGACCTTGCTTGTTTAACGGCTTGCAGAGAAAATGTAGAACAGCTGAAAAATCATGTTGCTTTAAGAGTTTTTCTTTGTGCTGCAGCAGCACCTGAACTTGTCGGTTCCTCAGGCTCTGTGGTCTAGGAAGAGAAGGCTACCACAAGAAATGGCCAAGGTTTAAGGTCTTGTTTTTCAATCCTTCATTCTCCTTGTCCAAAAGAATTTCTATTGTGGTCCTCAAGGTGTGCAGGGGCAGAATTGTATTTACAGTGAAGACCCTCCTCAATTTTCTCAAGAGATTGTGATGCCTGTGAAGTGGTGGAAAGGATTTTGTGCACCCATGGTGCTCCTTGCTATCATAGCAGAAAAGTTCCTTAAAATAGATAGATAAAGATGAGCCCTTGGGATAAGAAGACAGTCTTCTAAATTAAGAATTGGACATAAGAACAAATCTTCTCTCTCATTTGAAAATTATTTAAGAAACTGACACATAAACCTTGTGAAAATCAATTTGCCAGGACACTGGATAAGTGTTAGAAACCAGTGTACTGGCTTCTTCCATATGCACACTTCCAAGTGCATCATTTATGTCTTGTTTGATAATTGGCTCTGCCTATGGATGAAGAGATAAAAGTGAGCAAGACTTCTGAGTTTATATGCGGCATCATTCTTGACAAGAAATGATGGAGAAATCCTGAAAGCAGTCATGGTGCTACAGGGTCTGTAAAACTAGGAAGCAAGTGATCCTTCTGAGATAACCAAAGCATCTAACCTGATTGTTGTTCAGATTTTTCTAAGTAAATCATCAAGGTCACTCATTACGCACCTCTAATCAACCTAAATAGATAACTAAAATACTTAATGGATGAAGGAAAACATTCCTGACGTGGTAATTTTTCATAAAAATATAAAATAAAAGCATTTGGAAAAAATATCTGACTGAGAAGGCAAGAATTTGTGAATTAGAAAGAGCATAGGATCAGCTGGATTATCTCATCTGTTACCCCCTTGCCTCTTCTTCCTGAAATAAGAACTGAAGGAAATCCCAGTTGCAATATGTCGTGGTTTAACCCCAGCCAGCAACTAAGCACCACACAGCTGCTCACTTACTCCCTGCCCCCAGAGGGATGGGGAAGAGGATTGGGGGAAAAAAAAGCAAAATTCATGGGTTGAGACACAGACAGTTTAATAGGACAGAAAAGGGAGGAAAAAATGGATTTACAAAACAACTGATGCATAATAATAACAGCAGTAATAATAACAATATAATTAGAGTATACAAAACCAGTGATACACAGTGCAATTGCTCACCACCTGCTGACTGATGCCCAGCCAGTCCCTGAGCAGTAACGCCCAGGCAGCTTTCCCCCCAGTTTATAAAATGAGTATGGCATCATACAGTATGGACTATCCCTTTGGCCAGTGCAGGTCAGCTGTCTTGGGTCCATGTCCTCCCAGCGTCTTTTGCCCCCAGTCTACACACAAGTGAGAAGCCGAAAAGTCCTTGACTTAGTGTAAACACTGCATAGAAACAACTAAAACATCAGTGTGTTATCAACACGATTCTCATACTAAATCCAAACCACAGCAGTGTAGCAGCTACTAGGAAGAAAATTGACTTTATCACAGCCCAAATCAGGAGAAAATAGTACTTGGGGTGGTCAATCATGCACTTTAAAAGGCAGCTGTGATGTGTTCAAGAATTCCATTATGTGGTTGAGAGGCCAGCAAAATTCAGATATTCTAGTTTCACTAGGTGTTTGCAGTCTAAAATTTTGCTCCAAATCAGAATAGCAGAATTCTTACCTCGAGAAAGCTGTGGAGAACATTAATTTCAGATTGATGGTAGTAAGTGACTCAGCTTTTCAAATTTTTGTATTATTTTGCAATATATAACATAAAAGGAAATATTTTGAAACCAAAACTAATTTTGAAGGAAGAAATTGAAACGTTTAGCTTGGAAATGTCACAACGAGACATTCCCACACTGTTGGAACATCCCTCCACCATTTACTCTTTTTTAAATGACATTTTCAGTGCAACCAACACAAGTTTGTAAAGTATTTTGATTTTAACAAGGTTGCATTTTCCAGTGGAAAGCCATTCTTTCAAAGGTTTTCCAACCAGCTCCACTGGGAATAAGTGTCACGGGATTGCAACAACCTTCCCTTTGCAAAATTGCTAAATTGCAAGTGGGATCCTGGAAGAGGGGCTGGGGTGTGCCAGGCATAAGGGGTCACAGGGTGCCCCATGGTTATGAAGGCTGAGAACCTGCTGCTTGAATCACTTCTGGCTACCCACACACCTTGTCTCCTGTGGAACGTGTAGGCTGAACTGGCAGTAGCAACTGTGCGGGATTGTTAGGGGGGGAAAAAACCCCTCAGTATGTGGGCATGGCTACATGTTCAACCCTGCAATGTCCTTCTCCCCCATCCAAGTTTAGAAGTGATGGAAAGAAGGATTATCCCGAGATTGGAGTAATGCTTGGTTCAGGATGGGAATCTTTAGCAAGCCAAGAATGTGGAGGTAGAATAAACAATAACATGTTCCCTTAAATTCCCTCTGAGGGCTGATTTTGGTCTGGCAATGTCCACTTGATGTGACTTGCAGAGGGGATGTGTCCCTCCACAAACATGGAAGAGAAGTTTAACTCGGTAGGCTCACACTGAAAGCAAAACTACTCACTCTTTCAAAGAATTAAAGAAAAAGTCTTAGTCCTCTGAGAAGTCAGTACTTTTTGAAATGCACAGCTAAAGAGAACTCTGATCTGATTTAACACAGTCCTGAATAAAGTTCTCTATACATACCACCACTTCCGAATGACCAAACAGACGGACTAATACCAGAAACTCAAGCTGGGCACAAATGAGTTGGCCTTTTTTTTCCCCTTCCACTTTTCTCACAGGGAGTGCCATTTGAAATTATCTCCTTTCTTGTTAATTTAACGATTACCATCAGAAAGAGCCAGCGGCTGAAAAATTATAGGCAGTAATTATGATCTTGCAGACTCGCTCTGGGACTCAATGCAGGGAAAACACTGGATTGTGAGAATGAGGCTGTGCTCCTCGGCAGATGCACTTTGGTGGATGCAGCCTGGAGATTTTGGTTGTCTCAGACCTTGGGGGCCCAGCTTGAGAAGCCTTCAGGAGGAAGAGTCACTGCCAGATGGCAGGCACATCTTGAGTTGGACACCCCTAAAAATACAGCCACCCAAAACCTTTATCCGTCACTTGTGAAGAGCTGAGTGTTTCTTTAACCTGATAAACAAGGAAAATCACATATTCCTCCTCCATGGCTGGATGTACCAGTTCAGGTAAACAGTAGATGAACTAGTTAATGCCTTTAGACACTATGTCAAATGATAAATATTTATCATGTTTCTGTACTAATTTGTGTGAAGACAAATACATATGTATGGCACTGCAGAGGCAGAAACACACGATCAAAGCCAGCTGGATATTACAGTGTTTAGGAACTGTTGAATAAAGCTCAGCTTTCCAGTTATGCCCATCGCCTGTCCACCTTCGGAGCCATGTCGCCCCTCAGAGATGAGGGAATCCCCAGCACACCTGAGGCCTGCCGTGACGGCTGTCGCGTAAGCCCCAAAACACCGAAGGCGGAACCCAGGGGTAGTGAGAAAAAGGGACATAAACTATGTCAAAACCCTGGTGTTCCAGGTGTTCCAGGTTTCCTGGTGTTCCACAGGAAATACCGGGACGGGAAAAGGACGCCCCACGAGGGCAGCCACAGCCGCCAACCTCCGCAGCCCCGTGGGTGCGCCAACCCCGCGGCCCGGGGGCGAGAGCGGAGCCGGCGCCCGCTGTCCCCGCGGTGCCGGCGGGTGGCCGGGCCGGGTCCCCGTGGCGGGGATGCGCTGTCCGCCCCCCCGGGCCGGAGGAGGCGCTGCCTTCCACATTGGCTGGGGGCCCGCGCACCGCCTCCCCCGGCCCCGCTTCCCCACGCCCGGCCGGGGGGCGC
>VXAZ01009215.1:1871618-2060254 GCA_013399875.1 Gymnorhina tibicen
CCCCCTCAAAGTTTGTTGGCGGCGTGAGTGGGAGGGAGGGGGGGTTTCGGGAATGACACCGCCTGCCCCGACGGCGGAACGGGCGGAAGGGAGGCGGCTGCCTGCGGAGCATCCTTCCCCGTGATCCGCCGCCGCGTCCCGCGGCGATCGCGACCCACGCTGCGGCGAGGGCCGGGGACCGCGCGGGTCTCGCCTCTGCCCCGGGCACGGCCCCGCGCCGCCGCCTCGGGCGGCTGGGGCGAGTTGGAAGTAGCCCGGGGGCCACCCGGGAAAAGCCGGTGGTCCGAGGAGCGCTGTTTGACTTCGCGAGCCCGCGCGGAGGAGGGGGGACCCGGCGGCCGAGGGGAGCCCGGCAGCGGGCGGGGGTGCGGGCGGCTGGTGGCGTTATGGTTCACACGCGTCTATTCTTCTGTGCGCGGAGCCGGCAGCCTCCCGGGCTCCTACAGGACCTTATCTGACATCGGAGGTTTCTCCTCTCGTCCTGACCCACTGGTGATTTACAGCGGGTGGCATTCAGCCCGGCTTTCCTGTGCACTTTTCCTCTCAAAACTCTGCCTTCGAGGCTCTAACCGAAATAAAAGGCGGTTCGCAATTTTGTGCGCGATGGTGTTCCCTTAAAACATGTCACTTAGTCGTCCAGCATCCTCAGAATATCCCGGTAGGGTTTTTGGTTGGTTGGTTTGTTTTTGTCTGAAATTCGGAAGTCTGGGGGGGAAAGAGCTGAAAAAGAGTGAGCCTTTTAAACTTCACACAGCGTTTGTCATGTCAAATCTTCATCTGTCGAGAAATAATTTTGAGTAACCAGATGGGCTTATTTTAAGTGGGCATCTTTTTGTCTCAAAGACGTCTGCAAATCTCCATTGAGAACACCCCTGGATGAGGTATGTACCAAGCCTTTGGTAGGAGAGAGCTCATTACTGTGATTGCAGTTTGATTAAGTAAAATGGTGTCAGAAGATGAAGTCTGTAGTTTTCCTTCTTTCTCTAAAATTGTCATCAGTGTTATTTTCTGTATGGCAGCAAATGATAATATTAACAGTTTCAGCACATGTTTTCTTCTGTCAGAAGATAAAGGGACATATATAAGATAGAACCAGATAGCAAAATGCTCCTTGAGTATCTACTAGGGTTTTTTTTTAAAAAAAAAACCAGCAAACACAGTGTAGCTTTTTTAACCTGCTAAAGGTGTAGTAATTTCTAAAAATTTTTTTCTTAGATGTCATGTTGTTTTCATTGCTATTGTTCACCCTTTCTTAAAGGAATATGGCATTCTCTGCTGGGGGTGGCATTGCTGTTATTGCAAAGAATCAGAGTGATACTGAATATGATGTTTAATAACAAAATGTCCAACATTGCAGAAATTACTTGGCTGTGCTTAATTCTTTCCCAATTATACCTCATATCAACCACCAGCATGGGCTTTTCCTTCTCAAGAAGAGAAAAAAGACCTGTGACTATAGCAGGAATATTTATTATGCAGGCAGAGTTTATTAAATCAGTCATAAAAGAAATGAACGTAACATCTTTAAACAGTTCAGAAGATGAATGTGTAATTCCTGATTTGCTTGAGGTTAAAATTAGTTTTGTAGCAGCTTTGCTTTATTATCTGTTGGTCTTTGGAATAAGAGGCAGAACCATTTGAATAAAACCATTTTAAAGCAGAATTGCTAAAAGCAATAATTGTTTGATGGAGCCAGCAGGCATCTATTGCCAGGAGGTGAAAAAAAAGTTGGCTAGGTAAAGAAATCGACTTATTTGCTAAGAATTTAGCTCGCTGACCATTCTATGATACCTAAACTCACAGGAATGGAATCAAAATACCTATGAAACTCAAGGTGCAGGTGGAAGCAGGTTATAGTATTGCAAGGATGAGCCGGTGGATGCCTTTGATCCCGGCTGTTGTTCTTTCATGAATGATGTGATTTCAGTTCCATAAAGGACCCTGTTAAAGGCTTTCATGCTCTGTTGAAGGATTGACAGGTTTTAGCCAATGCAAGCCTTTCTTTAACTTCCCCTATTACAAGTTTTTGATTGGGCAGCAGAAGTTTAGAAAGAAATAACTTTTTTCTTTCTTTCTTTTTGAAGCCATTTGTGACTTTCAGCCTTTAATGTGGCCATCTCAAAATGTCATCCCACTGGGAATTTTGGTGCTGAAAGTGCTGTGCACTAGAGAGTGAGAGCTGACATGGTTTTCTTTTCTATTGAGTAGAGGTGAGGTAGGTCAGGAGATTAAGAATCCAAACTCGTATATTAATTTAGTATTGCCCAAGATTTTTATGAATACATTGCCATTCTTGGTTCTGTGGGTCTCATGCATTGTCTTCCACTCACCTAATTCCTCTAATTCTGGATGGTTTAAAGAGAAATTACTGTAACTTCTCAAATGCAAACTTTGTGACCTCTCTAGTCATGTAGTCACCTACCTAGGCATCTGCAGAATTCATTTTTCTCAGTGGTGATTGCTCTTCCTTTCTTTCCAGATGTCTATTTTGTCTTTATCTGACAGTCCTCATGAAGCAGTAAATGATTTTTTTTGCTGCAATTTCCCAAATAGTTTAGGCTATGTAACATGATGAATGTTCTACAAAACCACTCGTCGACCGTTTAGGTGAGAATTTGGAGATTTTTCTCTTCTCTAGCAGCAAATTCACAGTCTGCTGCTGATTTAAAATCCATACTGTGGGCGACCCTAACACTGGGATTTGGCCAAGTTCAAGGCAGCTATGCAGATGGACACACAAAACACAAGACAGAGGGAAATAGACCCTTTTAATCATAATAAGGCTGCTCTTGTTTTCTTATCTACAGTGGAAATGCATGCAAGTCCCTTGTACCTAAAAGCAAGCTTGCAAATGTGCCAGAATAGACAGCAAGAGCATTTGTTATTAATGCAAAGTTAAAAATGTGTCAACCTGTCTTCTCAGTACTGCTCTGTATGTCTCCATTTCTAGACTGAGACTGTACTGCTGCCAAAAGTGCACATCCCATCGCTGTTGGTGGGATAAGGATTTCCCCCAGAACTCACACCCTTTGAACGTGTGTGGCTTTGTTAATGATCGCTGAAACCAGCTATGATCTGTCCTTTTGAAATGGCTATAATGACTTATAAATCAATTTCTCGTTAGAAAGAACTTTTCTCTTTTTTTTCCCTTTTTCCCGAAGGTGCCATTGTTGCCCATGAAAAATGATTGGGTTTGCAACATAAGGTCGGAGCACATTTTATTCTGCCATTTGTGCCTCATGCAGGGGCATTACGGTGACGCACACCCCAAGCTTGGTTCTGCCTCTCTTCAGTAGGAACATCCTTTCTTGGTGAAACTGGCCACATCCAAATTACAAAATAGGTATTTCATTACATTGTGTGTTAGTATAATGGTCACTTCTTATACCTTGGCTGGACTGTTGGTGAAAGTGGATATTTTGTACAATTCAGATGTTGTATTGTTCGTGTAGATTGAGGCTAGATGGCATCAAATACCTCATCCTGTGTTAACCTCTTTTATGGCAGTTCTGTATTCTTAAGAAAGGTGTGTTTACTCACTACAAAGTACTGAGTGGGAGCAGGTTCTGTACTGTCAATTCACTTTCAGCCCTCACTGGAGTCATTTCCATCTTTCTGCATTTTAGGAAACATTTCAAAGTTTGTGTTTAGGATCTTGGGGGGCTGCTACCTTCCTGTTCTGTTGAATATGTGAAACATGCTCTCAGAAATCACTGGTTTTAGTCAGTTGTACCTGTTTTAAGGAATGCAGCACTGAAGTCCAGACTATGTACATGCCTGGAATATTAGGTGACATATGTATATATACATGTAAGATAACTTTTACAGGATCTCAGTGATAGATATACTAGTTTTAGATTCTTGCTTTTAGCCAAGAAGGCTGTGTATAAGGGAATTCAAAAGGATATTCAGCAATCATCTTGCCTATATTTTTTGTACCTACACTTGTAGCTTGTCTGCGTGTACTCTAGCGCTTGAAATTTGAGCTTATGCGTGACATACTGCAGGGTTTGTGAGACTTCAGTTCTTCCTCTAGGCATGTGGTTTTTTTGTTTATGTCTATTTGTAAGTTTATGCGTAGAAGTATACCTATATATATAAAGTCATAACTCATCCCTCAGTATATTTTAACTATTTCTCCAAGTCTAATGTAATATTGGTTGGAGTGTCTCCACAATTTGTTGTTCTGGCTACTTGGATATAAAATTCTACTGTAATTCTTTCTCACTTCTCCTCTTCCCTCCCTCTCTCCTTTTTTTAAAAAAAGAAGAGCATCTGCATATTTCAAAGACATACACCATTGCCAAGCAATCTGGTGTAGTGGCTTAATATGCTGGCAAATAATTTCACAAGTTATTTGTGTGTGTGAAGGCAGTATATTTGAATATCATTATATTGTGAATGTAACTATGAAGACAGTTATCTGAGATTATTTAAATCCTAGGAAAGGCCAGACAGCTCCAGAAATGAAAGAATGTTTTTCATTTTTTAATTGGGAGTGCGTGCGTATTTCTGTCCATTGCTAATGCTGGTGGCACGGGACATCGCAGCTGCCAAAAGCCTTTTTTTCCTAGGTTTTGAGCATTGCCAATATCTTATGGCCTAAAAAAAGTTTGCAGGGGAAGCAGACTCTTGAAGACTGAGGCAGAAGGGATGTTGCTTTGCAGTGTGTTGCTGGCCTTCTGTGCACTAACTTTTTGTCATTGTCTGTGAATCCCTTTTTCACTTTTGGTGTGATTATCTGCTGTGTGGGTCATTCAGTGGCTCCATTTGAGCACTCTCTTCCTTTCCACCTCTGAAGTCCATATCTTGTACGTCATTTTCCTTAAGCAGTTTGATTTTTGTTGATGTCCCTGGCCAAATTTGCTCAGCTAAGCTCTCCTGAGTGTCCCCAGCCTGGTCCCAACTGGCAGTGTGTACAGTGCTGTCCTTTTCCCTGACCTTACCAAGGATGGCTTCTCAGAGCCCTGTGCATCTTCCTTCATCGTTTGAATACAGATCAGAAATGGACTTTCAAAAGAGCAACTCATTGCCTGCAGAGCGAGCAGTGGATCTGTTCTTTCTTTATGGTGAGATCTGAAAAATCCCACTAGCTATATCCTTCAGCTTACGGAGGTGTCTCTGAAGTTCGCACAGCTCAGAAGAGGAGGGAGGTTTTCTCTCGTGAATTTTCTCCTTCACCTGCTTTCCTCCAGCCTATCACAAAGGCAGTTCTTCTCTGTCTCTAAAATCTGTATCCCTGCCTCACAGAGGCACTTCCACTTGGGTCTTCCTTTCTTACCTTTCTCCACTTCGTGCCTGTCTCACCCAGAGATGTCTTATTCCCAGTATGAGGG
The DNA here is from genome assembly GCA_013399875.1 of Gymnorhina tibicen. Classification (NCBI taxonomy): domain Eukaryota; kingdom Metazoa; phylum Chordata; class Aves; order Passeriformes; family Artamidae; genus Gymnorhina; species Gymnorhina tibicen. The sequence goes on from VXAZ01009215.1 coordinate 1,876,955, forward strand.
CAGTAGTTATCTTTCCTCTCTCCTACCAAGCCTCACCACACCAACAACTTAACCCACATTACCTTTGCTCTCAGCATCTCCTTGCTATCTCGTGTTTTCTTTAATTAAAACTTGTTTGAGCCAGTTTGTTGCAGGGGGATGAGAAGGCAGACATACACTCTGTGCAGTTTATGAGAATTCTCCCTGGAGCCTGATGTTTTTGCTATCTTTCTGTCTCTAAACCTTACTCTTTTAATAAAATTCACTAATATTTTCTGCTGCAACAAATTCGTGACCTTCTGTGTTCTGCTCTGGCCATTGCATGGAAACTATTTTCTAGGAGTGGTTCTCTTCCCCTCTCTCTCATTTCTTCCTAACAAATGTTGTTTTCCTCCAGTTTGGTCCTCTAGACATTACATTCTTCTGGAGACCTTTAGCATTTAGCATCCAGTGAAGCCTGGTCTTTTATGTCCTGCTCTGTTGTTTCAGATGACTTCTCTCCCTTAAACTCCATGTTGTGTACTAAGCTGCCATTTCTTCTAGGTACTTGCAGGAAACTGAGTGTTCAGCCCCCATCTCTTTTGCACCTGGCTGGGCTTCTCTGTCCCCATTTAACATTTATGTCTATTCTGCTCAGCAATAAGTGCCTGCACCTTTTGGCATTATAGATTGGCTAGAGAAGAGGCTGGAAATGACAGGATTTCTGCTGGAATATTGAAATCCAAGATGAACTCTTGTGAAAAAGAAAAAGGTTGAGAGTTCAAAATTAACCAGGTTAATTTCTCTTCCATTTTCTTTAAAATGTAAGTACCATAGCATTGTATCAAACTTTTCATATTATCTATTCATTCTGCTTTATTGGAAAAGAAGAATACAAAGTCCTTTATTGGGAAACCGGTCGCTAAACCGGTCGCAAACGACCAGGTCACAATTGCTTCACTGTTTCCTTTCATCTGAGTCTTTCATACTTCAGCAAGACTCCTCATCCTCTTTCAAAATTTCTATCTTTATATGAAATTAAGGTAATATAAAGTCAACTGTGAAAGATCTTTAAATCCTACAGTTTTACAATAGCCACCTCTGCCTTCCGTCCTTTCTCCCAAAAGCTGGGCAGAGCAGGTAGCTGTAGTTTCCCATTAATGTGACCCTGATGGTCCCCTTGCTGGTTTGTGACTTCAATACTTCATCTTGTCTACAACTTGGTAGGAACTGTGTGTTTAAGGAGTTGTATTTTACAAGCTGAGGGGTTTTGGGTGACCTCAGGAGTTCTAGAGCTTTTTCACAGGCAGACGGGGCAGTTGCCCCCGCTCTTCCTCCCGTGCATCTGGGTGGGATGCAGGAGGTGCATCCTTGGTTTGCTTAATTCAGAGAAAGGGCTTCAAGCTAAGCCTCTCACCAGGCGTGCACCCTGCCTCCTGGAATACCAGTTGGTGCCTTTACTTCCAGATGTTTAGCTCTCAATCCAACAGCTCAAGCAGTTTAGAGATGGGCAGCAGGATGTAGAGGTTGCCAGCACACTCACCTGGCTCACAGAGAGCGGAGTTTGGGTCTTTCACCTGCACCAGGAGAAGCAGGACTAAAGCCTTGCTTTTGAACCTCTCTGATCTTAGACACGTGTATATGCTCTGGCTGTTCGGGACACAAGGCACAGCCTCCTTTTCTCTGTACTTGCAAGTCACCTGTGCTAAAACTGGTGCAGACATCTTGCCAACAAAACTTTTGGGGGAGGAAATAATACTATTCCTTCTAAAAACATTGTCCATCACTGATTAACATGCTGTTTTCCCCCTTGTTTTGTTTTTGTTGTTCAGGTGACCAGCTGCTGGATACTGGGGGGTGTCACATAGGAGCCATTTGCCCACAAATTGGAACAGTCTGGCCCTTATCCTGCTAGTGTGCAAACGGTATGTTAATTAACATAAATAACCATGTAGCTGTGCCTTCTTGCTAATTAAGGTTCAACTTGCCAAAGATATGATCATGTTACATAAGAACAAAATTTGGTTCATTACTTGCATGCCCTAGTTTACCCCATAACTGATAGTGCCTTGCCGTATCTAGAAGATAACATCCCTTATTTGCTCCTCTCCTAGAGTCTGTGCTCCTTCCCAATCCCTCACGCAGAGAAAATTCTGACTGAAATGGGTGCAAGTTTTCCTGAATTAGGAGTGACAGCATATTTGCCATTTTTAGCCTAGGAGTGGCACAGTTTTGGAGATGGAGTAGTAAACCAGTAAATAGGATAGGGGTAACATTGCCTTCACATTCTTCTCAACATGTGTTTTTTCCTTGCTGGGTGTTACTGAGTCTGAGAGTGCCATTTTTCAGTCTGCACATTTCTTTCTCCAAGGCTTGGAAACCTTGTTCTGTCCTCGAAGCTGGATTGTTCATCACCATATGGGATAAGGTAATTATTAGCCATATAAATTTTCATTTTATAGGACAGCTCTAATTCCTAGAGGCCAACAGTTACCATGGTAGATCTCATTTCTCTCACAGTTTTACAGCTGACTGCATATATAAGTGTAAACTGCTGCTGTTTCTCCTGTGGTAGTACTTTGTGGACCCAGTCTGGGAGGAGTCCCGGTGTATTGGGCACTGTGCAAACTTATCAGAAGATAATGCCCTTCTCTGAATGCCTTAGAACCCTATAAAGTGTAAACAAGGAGAGTGCATTTCTATATTTTTATGCATTCAAAAACTGTTTGAATTCTTCCTACTTGTCCTTTAGCCTGTTCTTAATTAACTATGATTATCATAGAAGAAATGTATAGACAAGGAGATCAAAATATTTTCTAAAATGGAGGCCAAAAAGGTTTGATTGTGGATTTCCCTTTCTTGTTTTGATTCCTTTTCTTGCTATGTCAACATTTTTGCAGTTATCAGTATCATCATTGTATTGCTCATAATTACTTTCTGAGGAAGAGAATAAATATTCACGGTTTCTATTCAGGCTATTAAAATTGCTTTATCAATCATCCTGATTTGAAAATTGTAACAAATTCAGCTCTCTTTATAGAAAATGATAAAAACTTTCCAGCTCTCCTTCTACCCTAGAATAGCAGGAGAAGATAGGTAATAGCATTTTAATGAAGTCACGTTCTTGTTCCCCAAGTGAGCTGGTGTTGTGGACCAACAAGAAGTCCAGAGGAGGTATAATTCTCCCTGTTGTCCTTGATGAGTTAACAGCCTCTTGTGTACTACATATTTTTTATTTTACCTGAAGTGTATTTATATTCTGATATCCAAGCATCTTTAGGGCTGTATGTAACCACACAGTGAAGGGCACTAGTAAGACTTGCCCCCTCAACTCATCACTAATTCTTTCACTTTGAAGGTAAAGCCTTACAAAGTTGTGTCTTCAACCTTCGGGTGATGTTTAACACCTCATACGTTTGATCCCTGGTAAAGGAGGCAGGGAAAAAGGGCCGGAGGAAGTTGAATGCCTGTCGCTGCAGACAGCTAAGTCGGGAGTTTGTCAAAGCCACTCCATCTAGTGGCAGCCACTTCGCACAACTGGTCTGGCAGTGCCCATCCACAGCTGCTGGATGATGGGAGAAAGATCTAAAATGGTGTTCAGCTATGACAGTTCTGGTCTGGTCTTCAAGATAAAAGATCCTCGAAGCTTTTCTCTGTTGTTTAATTCTTATCCACAGTCATAATTCAGTACTTGCCGTGAATTGCTGCATGCAGTTGTGGAAATACATCAAAAACTTTGAGTGGCAGTGTCAGTGCAGCCTCTCCTTCATATTTAATCAATGTTTCAGTCTTTTAAAAGCTGTTTTAAAATGAGTGAGGTAGTAGAGCTCATTTATGGAAGGAATGAAGCTGAGAGCTTTGAAAACTCAAAGAAGTTGGAAGAGTGGATTCTGGCAGGGCAGGAGAGTTCTTGGCAGAGCAGGGAGTCTCTCCATTTCTGCCACCCTGCCCATGAGGGGAGCTTTCTGCAGCACACAGCTGTCACTCCAGCCCCGTGCAGAGAGGATGAATCTGTGTTGGGGAATGCTTATTCTCTGGGGAGGCTCTGAGAATAAGCCAGAGGGGTTCCTGGAATATTTCATGTGGAGATAATCATGGCTCTTGGGCAGTGTGGGTTCAGGCTCTTGGGGGGGATTGTGGTTTTGGGTTGTGTTGAAGCCAACTGCAAAGAGCAGTGTGGCTGCATGGCGGGGGGTGTCTGTTTTCATGGGTGGTGCCTGCTCACCACTCCAGGTTCGGACAGAAATGCTCAGAGCCAAAATGTGCGTGGCACTGGCATGTGCACCTGACCCTATGAAAAGACCATTGCTTCTGCTACTGGCTTTTCTTTCTGTGTCAAATCATGCAGCACCTGTGACCTGATAACTGCAGTGCCAAAGGTCCAGTCTTGTTTTCACCAGACAGCTATGGAAAACCTCACTGATCTCTTCAGTGCGTGTTAGTAGTGAGCTTATACTGGGATAAGCTAGTATCTAAATTAAAGTAAATGAATTTCCTGTAAAGTGTAATTCCACATCAGGCAAATGGTTGTTTTACTGCAACTTTAATAAAAATCAACTGCAGCTTGAATAGGTGCATGCACACATACTGCTAGAAATTTCCAATTAGGATATTCCCAGCAGCAAACAAAAACAAAATTAATGTCAGCAGCATCCCCCAAAGCCTAAACTACACTACTAATGAACTCCCAAGTACTCTCAAAGAAAACTCTCTTTGCAGAGACAATAAGGTAAAAATTACTGTAATAATCTCAATGTAAAAATACAGAGCGAAAAAAAAAATTGACATTCAAAGTAAGCCTTGTCTCTCCTGATCCCATTAACCGTGTTGTTAGCATAGCATATGCATGCGTAGTGATACTGTCACATAACTGACTGCCACCTTCAAAAGAGCACACAAGAATTCGTGTTCTTTCATTTGTATTTCAAATAAAGGTAGGGGTTGCATGGCACCTAATTCTGAGGAGGTCTGTACTTGACACGACTCCAGCAGGGACCAGCTACCTGTTAACAATTTGTTTGTCTGTCTAGCAGAAGTGCTCAGTTGAATACAATTTATGAAGCTTTCCTCAGATGTAATTTTCTCGACATGGGGCTGTGGCTTTACTCATTAAAATGGTTGCCTTTCTTCTGTCAAAAATAAGCTTGAATAGCAGAGGATACCACAGCAATCTTTACATATTTCTAGAACTACTTGTTTTACTTATTGGCTTTTTTGGATAGTTTTCAAATTAATAACGCATTCTTCACTTGTGTTTTTAAGATGGTGTTACAATGCCAAGTTTAAAGTTGCCAGACTTGACCCAAAGAAGGGTCAGCAGAGCCGTCTTTGCAGCGTGTAACATCTGCAAATTCTCTAGGAACAGCTGTAAAACACCTTCTGGAAGAAAAGTACCTTCCATATTAGATGGTTGCTGTTCATTTTTAATGTATGCTTCAGTGACATTTCCCTCCCTCACTGCTCACGCCCTCAAAATTAAATTCCTTAATACTGTCTGTCTGTCTAATAATTGTTATTTGCTGAGCAAACTGTGTCTGCAAAAGCTGATGCAGCCAGTGTATTTTGTGTGTTGCGACTCTCCCGGTAAGGGTTGTTTGTACTCATACTTCTTTGTAGCACTGGAGTTGCAGTGTCTTCTGAAGGTCTGAGTTCATATATTTCCTTTAATAATCAATGTCCAGACCTGCTTAATAAAAAGCAAAATTTTAAAGAGCTGTGGTAAAAGTCTTGAGTGTTCAGATGCTGTAAGGGCAGTATAAATATATCATTAGCCAAGTGATCTCTGCTTTTTTTGGAAATGCTCACGATTTCACATATTTTTAAATACTGCTATTGTTGTTGAGAGGCATCCTTTTCTTCTTTCCTATAGTTTTCATGGGAAAAGAGAACTGTGGTACCTACTGTGCAAGTCTTCTCTTTAGGAGTTGAGGTGATCAGTACTCTGATTTTGGCAGATAGACTCTTATAGCCTTTCTGACCATTTATTGTCAGTTGTGTAGAGTGAACAGGTTAGTCAGTACAAGCCTGTAAATGGCATCTGGGATTTCTTGAGTGCAACAATTTCCTCCATACTAAAAGCAAGAAGAAGCTTGGTTTGCTCCTGTTGTTGATTAATCATTGAGATATCCCATAGCAGATGCAGAATATTTGTAGCACACAAAAGGAGTGATTCTGGCTCTCATTTGTATTCAGACCACTCTCATCCATTGAGGTGGTGGAAGGGGGCCCTAAAGCAGATGTTCAATCCATATTCAAGGCATTTTGTATTGGCAAAATAATATAAAGGAGTACAGCATAACAAGAGCTGTAAGATTTGTCTGACATGTCGATGCATGCTCAGGTGCTGGTGGGGGTCCTCTCCCAAGGGAACCCTGACCAGGAGTTGTTCCCCTCAACAAGTCACCATCCGTGAGCAAAGGCTGTACTTGACAGAACTCAGAGACTGCTGGCTACCTGGGGACCTTCTTCTGGGTCCCCCCCAGTTTCAGAGGGGACAGAATGTTTTCGAAGGTGTCCCTAGGGGGACGAGTTACATTACAATGCTTCTCACAGAAGCAGTGGCTCCTGGTCCCTTTTGCCTGGAGTTTTGGCCACTGCTGCACCCTGATCTAAACTTGGTGCCATGTTTATCTAGGCAAGCTTGCACTGCCATATTGAGGCTTCTAGTCTACACAGAGCAGATCACTGATTCTCTCACTGACTTAACAGTGCTGGTCACCTTTCCTGAAACAGTGGACAGAGCTGGGTAACAACCCACCTCCCTCATACTGCTCAAACATTCCAGTACCTTAGTTTGCTTAGCAGAAGGAAGGAATAGAGAAATCTTTGTATATTAATGTAATGAAGCTATGTATTTATAGATTAAATACCTTGCTCATAAATTTGCAATAGCAAAGTCAGGATGTTAGTAGACCTCAGATTGCTACAGCAGGATAATAAGAATAAACAGGCATACTGGGTGAACTGTGAAATGTGGAGTGCATGGCTCTGTCCCCGTTGCCTCTCTGTTGTCAATTTTTTCAAAACCCTCAGTGCCTTTTGAAAGAAAAGCAGTGAAGGTGGTGACTCAGTTTAGTGATGCTCCTGCAGTGGCACTTGGTATTATCTAAATGAAGCAAGCCCAAGGAATATTGGTGTGCAAGGTACTTTGCAATCAGAAGCTGAGAAAAATATCTTTATGGTGGAGCAGCTCAGAAGGTTTTGATGAGAAATGAAAATTGCTTTCCTGTGAAACACTCAATTCCCTGTGCCACTGTTTTTCACATCGCTTCTTAGTGTAATTCAGTTCTAGTGAAATCCAGGTGATTTCTTTCTAAGTGTTCAACCCACCCTGATTTCCCACAGTGGCAAAGTCTAAACCTGCACTGAATACCAGAGGAGGGTTGATTTTGTTTGACAGAGTTCAGCTAAGTTGTTTGTGGAGTTTGTCTCCCTGTTTATGTTAATTAAGTCTGGTCTTTTCCCCATACAGGATTTCCTCCGATGCATTTTTCCATCCCCCAAGTCTCTCTGAAACCAACAAGACTGGGGTTATGAAGTCAATTCTAGATGGCCTCGCAGATACAACTTTCCGAACAATCACGACAGATCTCCTTTACGTGGGCTCCAACGATATCCAGTACGAAGACATGAAAGGCGACATGGCATCCAAGCTGGGGTACTACCCCCAGAAGTTCCCTCTTTCTTCCTTCAGGGGTGATCCTTTCCAAGAAAAAATGACTGGAGGAGATGATTCTCTGCTGAGCATTATTCCCTCAGATCAGGTCAACATCACAGAGTTTTACAACAAGTCCCTGTCCACTTTTAAGGATAATGAGGAGAATATACAGTGCGGGGAGAACTTTATGGATATGGAGTGTTTTATGATCCTGAATCCCAGCCAGCAGCTGGCCATTGCCGTGCTGTCACTCACCCTGGGCACCTTCACAGTCCTAGAGAACCTCCTTGTTCTGTGTGTCATCCTCCACTCCCGAAGCCTCCGGTGTAGACCCTCCTACCATTTCATTGGCAGCCTGGCTGTGGCCGACCTCCTGGGCAGTGTGATTTTTGTCTACAGTTTTGTGGATTTCCATGTTTTCCACCGGAAGGATAGCCCCAACGTCTTCTTGTTCAAACTGGGTGGAGTTACAGCCTCCTTCACTGCCTCTGTAGGTAGCCTTTTCCTCACGGCAATAGACCGGTACATCTCTATACACAGGCCACTAGCATATAAAAGGATTGTTACCCGACCAAAGGCTGTCGTAGCATTTTGTGTGATGTGGACCATCGCTATTGTAATAGCCGTTCTTCCTCTGCTCGGCTGGAACTGCAAAAAGCTCAATTCTGTTTGTTCAGACATATTCCCTCTCATCGATGAGACGTACCTGATGTTCTGGATCGGGGTCACCAGCGTCCTCTTGTTGTTCATTGTCTATGCCTACATGTACATTCTGTGGAAGGCTCACAGCCACGCTGTTCGCATGCTGCAGCGAGGCACACAGAAAAGCATTATCATTCAGTCAACGGAGGATGGTAAGGTACAGATCACTAGGCCTGATCAAACTCGTATGGACATCAGGTTAGCCAAAACCTTGGTCCTTATCCTAGTCGTTTTAATCATATGCTGGGGCCCTCTCCTCGCCATCATGGTGTACGATGTCTTTGGGAAAATGAACAAGCTCATCAAGACTATCTTTGCCTTCTGTAGCATGCTCTGTTTGCTGAATTCAACAGTGAATCCCATCATCTACGCTCTGAGGAGCAAGGACTTGAGACACGCCTTCCGCAGCATGTTCCCCACCTGCGAAGGGACTGCACAGCCCCTGGATAACAGCATGGAGTCTGACTGCCAGCACAAACATGCCAACAACACGGGGAACGTGCACAGGGCTGCCGAGAGCTGCATTAAGAGCACAGTTAAGATTGCCAAAGTTACCATGTCTGTCTCCACGGACACAACTGCTGAAGCGTTGTAAGTCAGAGACTTCTCAGTGTTGTGAGAAAAAGGAGTTTAAGTTTAAAATAAAATAAAAATTTAAAAAATCAACAACAGAGAAAACCAAACCCATGGCTTAACGTGTTTGTACCCTCCTGTAATATTTTTTGGTTTGTCATTGTAAGCTGAACGATGACTGTGTTAAGAACATTACCATCAGCCAGTTCTTCAGGTTTTACAATTAGGGATTCTAGCTAAATTTTCACAAGTTTTTCTCAAAAGGTGTTTACTGAATAATAATGTTTCCTGAAAGAGCACAGAGAAAATACCAGGTTAGCAATCGTTCCTTTGGGGGTGTGAAGAAGAATTGTGAAACCTAATTGAAAAATAACCCATCCTAGACCAATACCATCAAATAAGAAAAAAAGCCTTGTAATCATGCTGTTCATTTCAATGTGAAATGTATTTCGTGTCTGTAAGTAATAGGAGTTTCTGATTTTTTCCAAAAGCAGCAGTGCTGAGTTTAGAGGTTTTGTAAAACGTGTCGTGTCCCGTGAATTGTGTGCTGTTTTATTATGTGTTATTGATATTTGTCTGATTAAACAAAGTGATAAGGTAGAATTCCGTGGAAATAACGTGAAACGTGATATGTAAACCCCATTGAAAACACTTGCTGTATTTGAAGAATTCCTATGAGGTATTTTGGAAATTTTACACTTTTAGTGGTCTTCTGTGGACTTAGAGGAGAGGCTTTGTGTTCTTCTACTAAAATGATTTCCCCACTGCCTTTTACTTTCACATGCATATGAGACTAACAGCAACAGAGGAATAGAGGAGGAATGTGAGAAAGGAATGCACTGGTTCAGACTTTTAAATACCACTGCATTTATACAGAAGGATGTTTGTGGTTGCACAGACTACTGCCCTGCTCTTGGGCATTGAGTGAATATGAGCACTGAAAGGCAAAGGTCCTGGATATTGGCTCCTTTAATAGGCATCTAGTTTTAAGCCATGTGCTGGTGTTGGACAACTGAAGACAGCATGTGTCAGACTCAATGTGTGATGTTACCACTGTGCAGTCGATGTATACTTGAAGTGTGTCACATTCCTGTATCCCAGGTCTAAGCAGATTCAGAGCCTGAGATGCCAAACTCCCGTCTTCACTAAAAGAGGAGGAAATATTGTCAGACTTAGACATTTTCTTATTGTGTGAGCGTGTATATAAATAAATATCTCCGTGTGTGTACGTGTGTGTGCGTGTGTGTGTGTAAGTATACTAATCAGTGTGAGTCATGGTAGCATAGCTAAGATAGGACACTATGACCAAATGTAACTATTTCTTGTTGCACGCTTTGCACACGAATTCTGTTTCTAAAATTGAGTTCTTCCAATTGATTACTGATGAAAGTACCGTATTAAGAATATCTCAATCCACGCTGAGATGTGTATCCATGTGCTGGAGGAAGCAACCTTTCAGTTGCACTTGAGAATAAAGGGAAACAAGAGGCAGAGAGCATGGAATGAGCCCAAACTGATAAATGCTGCAGCTGTTGATGGTGTTCCTGAAGACTGAGAAAGCCCAAGCAAATGGTAGTTTGTTTTAAGGCTGTGAGTATTCAAATCTGATAGCTTTCAATGAGGTGCATCTCACTGAAACCACTGACAAGGTTTGACACTACCAGGAAGAAGTTACTGAAGGAAAATAATGACTGTTCCATGGTGGGACAGTTTCTGCAGCCTGGGACTGTCACAAGGAGCATGCTACCAGATAGTCTTTGAGGCGTGGATATTCTGTGATTCTGTTCTGAGTCATAAGGTCTGGGATCCTCTTCTCTGCTGCCTTGCTTTTTCAGACCGTTTCCTCACCCTTCTGGCTGATTTCAGCCAAAATAGCTGCAAACACAAAAATAGCTTAGTCCTTTAGCTGCCTGACACTTGCCACAACAGGGGTGACTCTCCGTGGCACAGGGCGAGTGGAATCAAATCCATACTGCCCTGCCACCCATCGTTGTGCTTATGTAGGGAGAGAGAGGGGTCAGCAGCGCAGGGTCTCTGGCTCCCTCAGTGGAGGCCAGAGCAGCGGGTTGAACCATTACCTAGCCCCTTTCAGCCAGTGCCTCTGTGGGGGGTGCAAGTGGCTCCCAAGTTTAGGCTTGGTGAGGGGTGGCACGTTTAAAAGGTAAGATCAGATCAGGTGAGGTGCTGAGCAACAGCTGGATGAGACAGGGGTACTTTCCTCCACCCACCTCTCCTGCAGCTCACCTGCATGACAGGACAGGGTGCCATGCTCTCGAGGGGCCCACTGCAGTCAGCCGAAACCAGTGGATTGCAGAGGATTCCCAGAGGATGTCAAGTCCTCCTGAAAGATGTTTCTTATGTCTAGGTCTAGTCCATCCTAAAGCAATCCTCTTGGAGGAGTGGGGGAAGGCCCGTTTGAAATATAAGGGTATTTTAAGAGCCATTTTTGAAACTGTCTTCTTGTGAATTAAATGCAAACTTTGTGGAATTTTGTTGTGCATTCAAGTTCTAAATTTTACGATAAATCATGGGACAATGGGGCTGTCTTGGCACTTAACTTGGTGCTTACTGATATTATAAGAAATAGCATCCTGTGAAATGTTATCGTCTATCATCAGTATCTTCATTTGCATAATGAGTTTTTCTAAAGCTCTGGGAACTGCATTGGTTCACTTAGAACCATTTATTAAAGAGTTGGCAACAATTTCCTTACATGTTGCACACTAAGTAGAACTGTTCTTTCATTAGAAAAATCTGCTGCCGTTCCAAGATAAGCTGTTCTTACACTTCAGCTTTAGGTGTTCATAATTTGCAGTTGCCTACTTTCACTTAGTGACAGCACAGCCAAACGATACTGTGTTCCATGGCCACCCACACCATCATCATCATCATCATCATCATCATCCACCCACCACCGCTAGTTGCAGTTACGTGTATGTACCAACTCCGAGTGTCACGTACCTACCGAGAAGACCATCTATGTCACATGTGTGCAGAGTTAGATTACCCGACAGTCTAATTGTATATTTGTATACTATAATCTCCTCAATGCTGTGCAGTCACTATCCACATCTTGCACTGGCCTTTTGATGAAAATTTTAGTGTGTCTATTGTGAGATAGACAGCGCATTCTACTTGCTGTTATTGGGCTGAATGTATGTAAATAAGTGAAAAAAAAAAAGTCATCTGTACAAGCAGTGGCCTAAAAAGTCTGTAATTGTGGACTAGGAAAATTGTTGAAGTTGCTGTGACATCTCAAATACAACCTTTGAATAAACTGTTTACAGGGTCTCTTGGGATGCTGTTTCACAGTGAAAGGAAAATCTTTCCTTGTGATAATATGAGGTAAAGAAATTGGATTACCTGAGCTTTTTATTTCCAGTGTTTCGAAGTGGAGAACATAACTCTTTATTGTCTGTAAATCTAACATTATTACTTCCTCTTAGAAGAATATTGTATCATTAGATGTTTGTTTGATCTGGTAACATTCTTGCAAATGTTGCAATATTTTTCATTAGCAACCTGTATAATAGTTTGTACACAAGTACTGTTCAGATTGTCATGAAAAGTAGCTTTGACCATTTACCTACCAGTAGCAGAATAGTATTTCTGTAAGGTTTCCAGTGTATTCCTATCATATCACATTTTATTTCTATAATGTAATTAAACTGTTATTTATTCAAGGAGAAAAAGTATTCCTCTGCTTTTTTGTTTTCCAAATTTTGAGATAACTGAGGAAGCCACGTGATGACGCTGCCTCATCCCACGATCTGGTGCTCTACGTTTTGTTTATAAGTTTGTCTGTCAGATTCTGAAACAACTGCTTAAACAACTTGACAACAGGTTGTCAAGCTTTGTGGGTTTTAATTGTACGTTGATGTGTTTGAAGGAGGAGGTAGATCATATATTTTATATTTGTGTATTCAGTACTATGGAGACAAGAGAGAAATGACAGTTAAAACTGCATCTCCTGTTTCATTATGTAGGCAATTTCCCCTTTCCTCTGTATTAGCCAAAATGCAATAAATTCCTTTTGCCTTCCTCAGATGCATATGTTTGCTCAGAGATGTCACATTAAGACAAACCCATATACTTCAGAAAAACAAAACACAAAAGAAGAAAGGAATACAAATTAAAATAGTGCTGCCAGCAGCAGTGACAACTTAAATTAGTTATTGGGGGTTGTAAATGTCATCAAAGATTTGAGACAAACAAAGAGTTAGTCCAGTTTTGGCCAGTGCCAATGGGGACAGAGTTGATGGGTGTAGGGAGTGGATGATGAAGTGGTCCAGCAGGGATTCATTGAAGCTGTGCAGGGAGAGCAGGCTCAGCCGTGCCACTGCCTATGAATCACATTAAAGTGCTCCCACTGCTGCTCATCCACATCTGAAAGGAAGGGTTGAAAAAGCCCACTAAATGCTGTAGAAAGGTCCCTGCCTGTTTCAAAGGATCAGTTTTCCATGTGACTTAATCTCAGATTCATGTTACTTGGGCAGTTTTCCTTCTTCACATCTGTGGTTTGAAAACATCCTAAGGGGATAAAGCGAGCATGTCATAGAATCATGGAATCATTTAGGTTGGAAAAGACCTCTAGGATCATCAAGTCCAAACATGAACCTCACACTGCCAAGGCTTGGGATCATGGTTGTGTCACAATATTTTTATTTTTAAAAATTGGGTCACTGGTGAATTGAGAAAGCCTTGGCAAAGCAAAAGCAACTAGAAATAAAAGATTAGCTCTTAATCTTTAGCTGCATATTACATTTAAATTAAGTCTGAATATTTCTGCTGAAAGCTGTCACTTTCAAAGCAGCCAGGAGACAATTCCCTCTGTATTTCCATGCTCATTGGAAGACAAGGGTTATGCTGCCACAAACCAACAGCTCTTCTTGACAGTAACATCTGGCTCTATTTATAAGTCTGTTCTGAGCAACACAAGAGGAAATAATGACAACTTTCCAAGCAACTGCTTTCCCACACTATACCAGCTCAGAAAGTATGCGGGCAAATGTACCGTCATCGTTTCAGCCCTTCACATTAACATCTCTTATTGTTTCTGCTTTTCTGACAGCTGTTTCAAGAAGTTACAATATCATCATGCACACACATCATCAATAAAACATCTTCAGTTTGCTGGGCTTGTTGGGTTAGTGTTTTTAATGTTTTGTCTTCAATGAAAGTCCAGCTTTGGCTTGTTGAAAAATTAAATCATCATATCAGGGAACAGTTTAAAATAGAAGAGTTATCAGTTTAAAATAGAAGAGAAAAAAATAATCTTTCCTGTGTTTAAGAAAGCATAGGGTGGGGAGTGTATCTGACAGTTTAGAATACATGTCTTCCTCCATTCTGTTTTTATCCATTGGTCTTTTTAGGTAATCAATATAAAGACTTTTCTTTAAATAGCAGCACAAAATATGAAGCACGATTGCCTTTAAGAGGACTCCTTAATATGAGCAGCCATCTAATACTGATCTTTGAAGTTCAGTTGGGAGAAAAAGTGATAACGAGCCCAAGGTAATCTTAATGATGAGGTATGACATGTCCTGGTATTGCTTTCCAATAAATCATCTTGTGTATTTAGGGCAGCACTCAGTTTAATGCTAAAGCATTTTAAGGTATTGAATCCTGTCTCAATAAAGTCCCTCTGAATTTTTTATTAACTTCAGCAGAAATTATATCTTACCCCAGGTTTTTGAACTATCAGTTTGTACTTGGAAAGTGCAATTTTATACACCGGTGTGTTTGCGTTTTCACTGACATTAAAACAAAGATGGGACAGAATAAATAACAGCCTCTCTATTCATTGGGGGTTTTTACCTCCAAGAAAATCTATTTTGAATTTTGGTGGGTCAGTGCAGAATCGTAAAGTCTGGCAGGAGTTCAGTGGACTTGTCATATGAGTGAAGCCATTTATTTATCCCTATGTGTGCAGATGGGGTGGAGAACATCATGAACGAAGCTGCTCTCAGTAATGCTGACAGAGTTGCTTCCTGACTGCTTGCACTGGTGCTGTTTTGAGGCTGCTTTCTTTCCTTCTCACATATGTGTATGCATGGTGAAAACAGGCTACGCACATTCAAAATCTTTCCCTAAAATAAAGTAGTATCTCTACCTGTATTTTTTTGTTTTTATTTTAGTAATATTAATAATATTTATTTATATTATTATGGGAAGCTATGTTGCAACCACTGATTCCATGAAAGGGAAGCCTCTCCTGCCATTTGAAGCCATATCTGTATGGATCAAATCCTAACATTGTTATCTGAAGCATTTCTTATTTTTCCCCATGGAACTCACTGAAAGTCCTTCCAGGGCTCAGCACAACAGGGATACCCCACCTTCCATCAAGCTGAAGAGAGAGAGAAGGAAAGGGAGCTGGAAATTCCTTGGTCCTTTTTTGTGCCAGGCTGTTCCTGGAGCTGCTGCATGTGTAATGCTGTGAGAGTCTCTGGGGACTCCCCCACGGTGTCTGTGCCCTCCAGAAAGGTGGTTGCTGTGACCTGGCTGAGAGCAGAAACTACATCAAGAGGGGTGAAGAATAATCTTTTCTGGTTGAAACCCCAAAAAGAAAGGATTTAAGACTTTGCAGTGTAATGAATCAGAGATGGGGACCTGCTATGTGTCATTTCTTAGTAACAGAACAAGGATTAAGGGTATCATTTTAATAGAGGAATATGGGAAGTTATACTGGCTATGAATCCATCCAGTAAACATTCCTCCCAAACATTCAGAAGGGTAGTAATAAATCCTGTAAGGCCTTTCATCAGCTGTCTGGGGAAAAAAAATATAATCATTGTCTCTGCAATGCTTAACTTGCAACATAATTCAAAGCAATTTTAAAATTATACACCTACCTGCTACCAATGCAGTCTGCATTGGCAAAATTAGTAACAGGCATGCTCAGTAAATCCAAGGTTTAAAGCTTTAGCTAGAATGTTAATATCTAAATTGAGTAATACTATCAGTCATGAGAATTACAGTTATCTGCCTCCTTATCTTTTCCTATTTATTTGAGGGGTTTTATTTATTCTTATTATAGCACTTGCAGAACCCGATAGCTCTGGCAGAAGGAGAGGCAATCTCTCCACATGTGGCCACTGGTGCTGCTGAACTGCCTGATGCAGCAAGTTCAGGGCACCCAGGGAATGCGAAACGCTGATCTGGACAAGGAGGCAAAGAGAGAGGATTTGCTACTTCATAGCTAGCCTAGGAGGAGATTAAAAAAGAGCAAAGCCTTCTGGGGTGCAGCCCCTTACAGCTGGGAGATGCTGGGTGGACACAGTCACAGGGGTGGGAAAGCTCCATGTTTTACTCCCTCCTTGGCAGCAGTTGTGCCGCAGCTTCCTGCCTGCGCTGACTGTGAATTGTGCCTCGCTTGAAAGCTGGACTTTATACTTCAAGTTGGTGTTTAAGAAAAGCTTCCACTTGCACCTTTGGAGTTCCTCACTCAGGATCCTGAAGCTGACCAAAATGTGGGTATGGACATATGATAAAAAAACTACACACGTCTACTGTTCTTACAGATAGATTGCTGGAAGAATAGCTTAACAGCAAAGTGTCACAAAAGACCAAAAAAGGCCACATTATACACCAATAAACTAGTAATTTAGCCCAAATACTTTTCTATGCAGGTTATATATGCAGGTAAACCATTTATCTCATTTTCCCCTGGGAAAGCTGAGGATCTACTTTGACTTACTTAAAGGCTGAGTTGTCTCCCTCAATGCCAAGGCAGGCAGTGATTGCATCTGTTGCTGGAAAGGACCATACAGGGACCAACAGCTGACCTCCCAAACAGATACATAAGCTGAGAATGTTGGGTTCTCTCACCCAAAATATTCAGCCCTGATTTGAAGCGAGTGTCCATAATTTCATTTCTTTTTAATCCCATTCAAAATAACACTGGGCCCTGCAATGCTTTGTTTTATTGTTGCAGACATGATGAAGCTACTCCTGTCATAAGAAGGACAGGGGAGCATTCAAACTCAATGCTGCTCTATGCTCATGCTTTAGCTCTTTGCCCTTTCTTGCTGATTACACAAGGTTTTTAAGTAGTTATTTGAGATCTAATCTTAGCTGCTGTGTCAGCTGGCCCCTGCTGAGGCTTAAATCCTTCTGCTGACCAGGAAAGTGTAGACTGCAATTTCAAAAAGGTGTATGTTGCTTGCCTTCTAGACAGCAGTGTGGAGGTGGGAATGAATAAGAAAGTGTTTCTCCCAGAAAAGTGAACAATGGCAAGGCATGAGAACATGGGCTGATGTACATTTTCTGTGGTCCCATGCCCTCTGGCAATTTGTTCCTTCTCTCTGTGCTGCCACCTCCACAGTGCCAACACAAGTGCTTGCATGCCTGCCTGGTGAGTCAGATCCAGCTGAACTGATCCAGCTAAAAAAAAAAAAAAAAAATCTGTTTTGGACAAACTATGGCTGCCAAATCATGTCCAGACTATATGATCTGGGTTTCAGAGCTGGAAACTGAAGCAGAATTTGTCACGCAGGCAACTCAACAGCTCCATCAAACCTGGTTCCTGCTGTGCCAAGCATGTAATGGGACTTTCAGGGTCTGTTTTTCATTATCAGGACAATCTAAAAGTGTTCTGCACTTCCGAACAGGAGCTCTGAGGGAAACTTGAGTTTCAGAGCCCATTGAAGCACCAAAACTGTAGGGACTGCATCTGTGTCCTTCATAGGCAAAGCTCCCAGCAGAGGAATGGGCAGAACAGGCAAGTGCAGCTCCCAGCCACGTGGCTCCCAGCCACAGGCTCACTTTGCTCTAGGCATGGCCTGGTGAATGCCTTTCCACACTGGAACACAATGTCCCAGGGCAGGCAGGGCGAGCGTGGTGGTGCTGCAGCAGCACTTGGGTCACAGTGTGAAAACCCCTTGGCACAAGTGGCCACCACTTCTGGGGCAAACTCCTCTTGCTACCTCCTTCAGGGGGTCCCTCTCTGTACTGCTGTATCTGTTCTGTGCTGTCACGATGGGGAATCAAAGCAGTAAGTTTTGGAAACTTTTGGAAACTTTGGAAACTGGGAACTGAAGCATCTTGTTTCTCATCGCTGCAGAGAGACACGGAGATGCTCTGCAGGAGCTGCTGGCCAGTTGGTGGGTAGTTGTGGAAGCAAACTACATTTCAGGTGCATCTGCAGCACTCAGGCATGACAATCACCACAACTTTTTCAGCAATATGAGCACTTGGTGCCTTTTCATTTCTCAAATTTAATTGAATCCCTATCAATGACAACATGAGCACTTGGGAAATGTTCACTCTTGGAAAAAAACAAGTCAAACTTCGATTACACAGGCCTGTATTGTTAAAAACCAGAAACTGCCTAGTTCTGTATCAAAAAAATCAATCTTCTCCGAAGGCTGAGTTGGTAAATAAATCAGGAGGGGAAGCTGCTGTAAATTAGAAGAGCTCTACCACATTCACAAGCAGAGCAATAGAGGCCAATCATGCATGAGTCAGTCACATTTCTGAGCTGTGGATGTGCTTACTACCCAAAAGTAATTGCAACCATATCCTTTCAGAGGAGGGCAAAGCACCCCCCATTTTCCCTGATGTACAAAGACTCACGTGGGAAGCTGGCAGTCATCATCTTCCCTGGCAGTCCAGACTGTAACTCTCCTCACACTGACATGCACCTTGTGTACCCTTGAGCCACCCTAACCTAAACTGAGCCAGACATTGCCAGTAATGTGTAAGCTTTCTGGCCAAAGAGGATTAGATTCATAATATTCTCTTTTGCAAGTCACTGAGTTAATGGTCTGGTTTTCCTTATATTGCAGTTACACCTGGCAGCTCATGATAATAGAGGCTTGAGGTATTTGTAACAGCACAAAAAAAAACCCAACAAAACCAAGAACAACAAAAACCAAAACAAACAAAAAACCCCAAAACCAAACCAACCAACCAAACAAAAACCAAACCAAACCAAAACCAAACCAAAAAACCCCACCAAAACTACCAGCCATTATCAAACAATTCCAGTGAGGGAAAAAACCAAAAAACGCAGCATTGCATTATTAAAACAGTATTTAGTCTGCAGCTAAAAGGCCACAAAAAGCCTTTACTTCAACACTGCTAACTCAGGTCTCCTTAAGAGACTCGACTGGGATTTAAAGGGTAAGTATTGTGGAATAGTCTGCAGATGAGAGAGCAGAACCCTTAATGCTGCCTTTTCAGGACATTATTCTTTCCATTTGTATAGAGACAATTGCTTCAGCTAACCTGCCTGGCCTGTACCCTAGGCAACCTGACATATTAAAACTGCCTAATCCATCAAACAAATGGTTTGTCCTAGCTCCATCAAAAGTAAATAAATAGCTATCCCCCCTCCCTGAAAAACAAAATGTTTCAACGTCAAAAAAAGCTTCTTCCCTGCCTCATCTTTCCCTTTCTGCATGCCCAAAGGGAGGATCTTACAGCATGGCCACGAGGTCTGCAGAAGAGCAATATCTAAGGACTATTACTTAGCACAGACATTTCTAATATATCCTTGAGCTCAGGGATCTAGGGGAGACTTGTTCATAGAACTGGAATATCAACCCCTTGGTGTGGCTACAAGATTAAAAACAAACCTTGAGGCTGATGGCTTGTCATCAGCCTCAGATCAGAGTCTTGCAGAGCAGTAAGCATCTCTTCCTTCCCCACTGTCTTCAGCAGCCTGCAAACACAACCTTTCCCAGTGCTCCTCACAGGATCTTTGTTTTGAAAATCTGAATTTATTTACTGCCTTTGATTCCCTGGCTGGGGATGCATACTTGGAGCCTGCTAATGAAGCTGAAAGAGCAGAATCAAAGCACTTTCTCAGTGCTTGCTGGCACAGGTGGAGGAACACTGGCCAGCACCAGTCACTATCCCTGCATGCTTGCTAGAAGACAATGCCATGAAACACTGCACAGCAGGTATAGGCACAGGGCTGGGGCTGTGTGTCCCTGCACAGGCAACTCAGCCTGATGCTTTCCTTGTCCTGTACTGTCATGAGCCATAAGCAGATCTAAATTCCACCATATGCCAGGCATCCTAAGCCTCGTTAATTCAGCATGGTTTGACAGCATCTAATTTCTAAAGGCACTTAAAATCTTTAGCAACCACCATTAATACCTCCATTATGGAGCATAAGAGCTTATATGCACCTGCACAGGAGCTCTGAGGTGGCACCCTGGTCCTGGGCTGAACAGGTGGACAAAGGATGGCTGCCTCAGTCACCTGCCCTTTGTCTTAGGCTGCAGGCGGGTCTCACCTCTTGCAGCAGCTGCACTGTGTTCTGCAGCAGGCCCGATGATGGGTATCACTGGTGGGCCAGGATTTAATTGAACACAGATGGAATTGAGGCAGCCTGAGCCTAATGCAAAGTGCTTCAAGCCCTCGCTTCTCCTCGGGGTCCACAAGCCATAAAACCAACAGCACTTCCCAGTTTGGTCATAAAACTTCCTTAAAGCTATTTGCTGCTTGTTTTCTGAAGCAAAACTTTCATTATCTAGAAGAGACATTCAGAGACACTCGCAGCAACTTATCACTAATAAAAATAAACATTAGGCCTGGACAGGCTAGGTACATCAATTCAGGAGCTGCTTCTACCTTGCCCAAGCACCAGATGGGAACAGCCACTCAAAAGCTTCTTCTCTGGAACTACTATTATTTGCAGTGAAGTTGCCAGCTCTTGGGGAAGAAAAATGCAACACAAAAAACCAAAAGAGGTTCTCCGTGGTGGATGCCTGCCAGCTCAGCCAAGGGACCATGAAGCAGCATGGCCCTTCTTTCCAATCTCATGATGGGCTGGGAGGGCAGGAGGCAGGATATGCATCTGGATAAAGATTGTCTTACCATCCAAAGCCTCCTTGTCCTGGGAAGGACAAGATTTAATTTTCAGGCTGTGCTGGACTGATTGAGAAAGCTCACCTCCCAGGACTGGGCCCAAGTGTATGTTTATGCGTGACCGTGTCTTGATGGCACCTGGACTACATTCTAAAAGGACTGAGGGAAGACACCAGAGTTTACTCCTGCAGATCACAACCAGACATACGAATGTTATTTCTTGTGAGGGAAGTTTGAAAAGGGTTCCGAAAAAGCCATAGAAATTATTTAAAGCCTTGAGAATCCATTTTTCTATAGGTACCTAGCTTGTAACGTGGGGTTTTATCAAAGAGAAGACTGAAAGATAACTGTCCTGGAAATATGAGCTACTATAAAGCTCTTTAACCAGCAGCAAAATGTATAGCAAAAGCCAGTGACTGGAAGCTGAAGCCCGACAAATTAAAATGGGAAATAAGCCATATATTTTTAAGAGTGGGGTTAATTAACCACGGGAACAAATCCTCAAGGGAAGCTGTGGATTCTTATCTCTGGAGAGTTTCAAATCATGGCTGGATGCCTTTCTAGAAGATGTACTTTAGCCAAAGAAGCTATTAGGTTCAATACATGGGTAATTGTGTGAGATGTAATGGCCTGTGATATACAGGAAATAAGAACAGATGCTTTAATGTTTCTTTCTGGCCTTAAACCTAAGAAGCTATTCATCTAGATGGGAGGCCTGTGCCTATAGCTGAGAATTTGATCCAAGCCTCCGATTGCAACATTTATAAACTGGTGAAAAATGAGTGTATAAATGCACCAAAGAGAATAGAATCAAACAACGTATGGGAAGCTAAGGATGAAGAAACACACCAATGACATAATTTATTTCTATTTTTTAATGAATTATTCTGGAATGCAATGACACCAATAGAAACCAGGACTCTGAGGCGATAATTTACACTGGAGAAATTCAAATGAAACAGGAAGATACGAGACTATGTTTGGAGACTGCCAGGTTTCTGTGATAAAATTGCATTAGTAATTAATAATCTCACAGAAAAAAAGAGAGAGAAGAGAGATCATCTGCTACCATGTGTCTATTAGCAGATAAATCCAAAGTGAAAGATATCCCCTCTGGGACTATTTGATGGATTATATTAAATTTAATGGTAATGAAAGGAATACTGTAATTGGAAGATGCTGGAGGGAAAAGATATTGTGGGAGCAAGAGAAGGAGGTGCACTGCTGGTACAGAAAGCACCATGGTATAGGAATGGGCTCAGTTCCTGCCAAACTGCACCAAAAGAGCAGAAGATGCTCCATTCCCCACAGGCAAGGACCAGAAAATATACAGGATGATCTCAGCTAATATGGAAGCCAATCTGTAATATCCCCAAGGGAGGTACATTTGGCAACTGAAGTGTGGGAAATAAATATTAGAAATGCCAGAATTTTTCTGAATCTTCGAGTACATTTCAGAAGAATAAAATGACAAGTTCAATTAGGTTCCTCGAAGCAGAGGAGAGAAACTGATTAATCAGGCATGGAAGTTCCTAAGTAACCAAAACAACTGTGTGGGCTTTCTCCTCTTGACTCATGTTACAGGAGGAGGGTGTATCTATTTGAAAATGGAATATATTTCCACATGCTCTATAAAGGAATGTCCAAACATATCTAGATAGAAAACGGTCCCTATTATTTAGGTCTCTCCAGAGCCTCTCATAGTTTGTGCTAAGCTCTGGAATATGTACAGGATTTTTAGGGTGTTTTCTTTGAAGATGAAGTGGCTTTTATAAGAATATGTGGACTCAGTGCTATCATCCCAAAAGGGCAATATAAACTTCACAAGTAGACTTGTATTGAGCACAAAGATAACTACACCAAATGGCAACTTAAATTAAAATAAGACAACAAAACATTTACAACATTTGAAATCCAAAGGCTTCTTGGAAAAATAGCCCTGTCTGTCAGAAATGCACAATGTGTAGAGCCATATACCTGCCAGTTGTCAGCAGAATAGCAGGAGCTGCTGTCCTCGGCCAGTGAAACATCACATTATTATTGCATCTGAGCTGGCTCTTTCCCAGAGCATTGGCTACCGTCTCTACCAGCCTCGGAAAGCTGCCTTCTGCAGATGGGCTTTTTCAGAGGTGTCGTACACCTCACCGCTCACGGGAAGAGACAAACAAAAGCCAACGCATGTGACACACAGCTGAACCATGCAAATAATATCATGCAAGAGGATGCATCCTGATCATAAAGCTACAGGATGTCTGCAGAGAAATTCAATTTTCCTGTAGTGCTTCGTTTGCTCACTTTGGCTGAAGGCTGAGGGAGGGGGAAGGGAGCCCCCACTAGTCTCAAACCCCTCATTTTTTGGAAGGGATTTTGGGGTCATTTTTTCTGTAATTTCTGGTAATAGCTGATTGAATTTGATCATGACAGTGAGTAGGAGGGTGACCAAGGTGGAGCTGTACTCTTTGGTCATGAGCACAGCAGAGCACAAAGCCACTGACACAGCTGCCGCGCTCATCTTGTTTTGGGCTTTTCTCCATCTCCCGGCACCCAGCCCTCCTCTGCACCATGCTCCCGGTTCTGTGACACCCGGATGCTCCTGCCCACCGCTGGAGAGTGTGGGTGCGTGGCCTCCCGGCGTCACAACACATTCGTGGGTGTTTGTGTCATGAGCAACTCAGGCAGCATCACTTATCTGTGTATCTCCTCAACAGCACCAGTCACTCCAACCTGGGGATCGCTGCTTTATTTTTATGGAATATTCTGTTCGTACGGACTCATAGCTGCTTCCCACAGGACAATGTCTTGGAGCAGGAAACGTTCCAAATAACATATGAACTGGGGAGAAGTGAGAGCTAATAGATGAAGCATAAAGCTCGGCACCAAACACTCACGGTGCTTAACCCTGACTCTGCCAATGACTTGCTGCAACAAGGGGGGGGTGCGAGCTTTTTAGCTAATGTCTCTCCCCCCTGCCCCCCGCAGTTATTATAAGGATGAATTATTCAATGTGTGTACACAGCTTTGATGTTGTATGCACCATTTCATATGTACATAAGTGATAAAGATTATTGGGTGGTTCTGTCATCGTTAGAACACTAAACATGCATTTCTGGGCTTAATTAGGTGTGTAAAAATGGCTGTGCACAGCCACACTGGAAAATGTGAGTCCTGATGTATAAATAATTGTGAGGCCATGGTAGAATACGTCTCAGCAAGGGAAAGCCCATCTGGATTTAACCTTGGCCAAAGCCTGCTAAAGTACCCCTTGTGGCCTCTAAGCTCCTCAGGCATCCAGAGAGTATTCCCATCTCAGTCCTTTCCTGGTCTGTCCTGTGTGAGTTTGAGCAGAACAGGATGTTTATTTCATGTACAAAAAAAAAAAGAGGAAAAAAATCAAACAAAAACCTGCCCAGAAGGTTTTAAAGTATAAGCTCAAATCTTGGGCTTATCAGAAGTTTCGAAGAGAATTCTGTGTACTCTAGGAGGGAAGGTTGTGGGCTGTGAGTCACCTGGCCCGTGTCTGAATGAAGCCACCCTGAAGCACATTTCACAGCTTGACTGTCCTCTCCACTGCTTTGCTTGAGGTGTGATATGTCACACCCAAATTTGTTCTAGCCGCTAGCCTTTAGTTGCCCTGTAAAAATGCTCCCCTTGCAAAGCCAATATATTGACACTGGCAAAACCCTTTATGCAAGTCACATAATCATAGAATGATTTGGGTTGGAATGGACCTTAAAGATCCTCTAGTCAAACCCCCTGCCACGGGGGCAGGGATGTATGTCAGCAAGGCACAGCAAGCTCTGATTTGCATTTGTGCAATTTACTGCTGTTTGGTGGCCAGCTAATCTCCACCAGTGCAAATAGCAGCTTTGACTGTGTGCACTTGGGGACAATGATGACAAAGCTTCATCAGTGGCTGTCACCAGTGGCTGTCACCAGTGGCATAATATGGCAAAATCCCCAAACCAAACAAGACCTTAATTTCTCATTGAGTTTCGAGTTTCCTGAAATCTAAAGTTGAAAGAGGCTTCATCCCTTGCTCAAGGGGTAAAATCGTCTGGTGAGAAAAGGTAAATAAAGGTTCACAGTGCACAGGCTTTCTGCAAATAAACGCCTGAGAATCTCACCAGTGGGATCAGTGTGGTGTAACTGCAACAGCATCTCAGCCTCATCTGTGTTGCAGGACCTTGGGAAAAGCAAGTTCAGCTTCTTCTGATGAACCTATGTCATCACAGGAATGTGTTCAGAGTACATTTTTTGTATGCTAATAGTTTCCACATTATTATACTGGATCTAATTATGCTTGGTTTGCTAGGAGCAGCAAATCATATTCACAATCGTGTTTTCATTAAAAAAAATTATTCCATACAAAGATTTCATTAAGATGTTAATTGCTACCAGAATTATATGCACATAAATAATAAACAAGAATACCTTCACATTATTAAAAAATAATTTCTGCATATATCAAGCCGTTTACTTGAATTTGTTTTATATTTTAAGTGGGAAGCAGTGTGCCTAATCTACCTAGTGCCTAGAATTATCAAAATATTCTCTGTTATGAAAACATGGCTTTATTTCTTTGTCTGCAGAGTGTGACTCTCCAGACCATACTCAAAGAATAGGTGGTGCCCTTTTAGCATCAATAAAATGAATTGGTCCCTGTATTTTAACCAAGCAAGAGGAACCTCTGAACCTTCAAAGAGGTCTGAATGGGGCAACCATGTCCCTTGCCAGAATCCTTCTGAATTTGCTGGTCTTTCTTGGCAGAGAATTCACTGTGAGATGGAAGTGAACTCCCTGGCCCGTGTATGACCACCAGCTCCCAGACAGCAAGCACGGCAAGGACACAGTTGTGGTCATACTCCTAACAGGGTGCCCTTCCTCCACTGAGGTGGCAGCAGCTCACACAGGTGAGCTCAGTCACATCACAGGAAAGCATCTGTGCTTGTTCCTATTGGTCTCCAGATGTAATGACAAGACGGGGTTTATTTTTGGCCTCTAGAATGAGAATTCCTTGCTCTTGCAGAGCACAATGGACTCTGAGATCAAAGGTGCCCTATGTAAGGTCTGCTGACATGCCCTCTCGGGCAATAATCATCTTTGGTGACACAAAAAGAAGACTGAAAAGGAAAATACAAAAGGTCTGGCAGTATCAACAAATTCTCCTTTCTGTGCCTACCCTCTCGCACCACAGGCTGACTAAGTGTGCAGGAACGGAGAGCTTTCACTTGGGAGAAAAGTGGAAAAGAACAAGAGGAATGTAAATGCCATGTGAAAACACACTCAGAATTATAAAGAGTCTCTTCTTCAAGAGCCACAATAGAAGCCTGAAAGCCTGAGCAATACAAACTAGGAAATAGAGAAAGGAAATTAAATTTTTAAGACCCTGGATGTTTAGATAGTGTTATCTTCAAGACAACAAACAGCAAGGGGCCAGGAAATTCCAAATTAAATCCAACACTCTCCTTATTTCCTGATTTTCTCTTGTTAAGGATAAAAAGCACAGCCAGGATCAAGTTAACATTATATTTCCTGCCCTGTGACTCTACTGGCATAATTTTTGTTGCTAGGTATACATAGACTGACCTACTCTGAAATTAAAAAAAAATTCATTTCCTTGGCATGCAAAGAGAGGTAGACAAGAATTTCAGTTCACAAGAAACCTAACAAGCCCAGCTGGTGGTCCCACAAGGTTTTTTGTAAATCCAAGGTGAATGTCTCATGGATGGAGTTCATGACTGATGACATTCTTTTGTTATTAGATGACATTTATTGATCAGTGTGAGCTATTTGACAAGTGTTTATCCTACCAGAATTTAAATCATGGAGCTCATTGCTGTTGCTGCAACACAGCTGCCATTTTCTGAAGTGCAGGAATTCCCATGAGTTGGCTATGAAAGGCAGGAGGAAAACTTCGTGAATTCACCCCACACTCCTCTGCACCCACCAGCTCACCAGGGCTGTTGGTTACTTGAAGCTCTTGACACGCCCTGCTTCAGGGAAAGATCATCTGGGGTCCAAGGTGATGATCTGGCTGGCAGTAGGAACTGCTGAGGGGAGCGGCTGGCATGCATGAGCCCAAAGAGTGGTGCAAGGAAACCTGTGCCATCCCCAGACTCATCCTTAGCATGGGGTGAAGAGCCCGAAGAGGGAGGTCTGTGGCTGTGGCCTGCAAAGATCAGCAGTAAGAGCAGCATGTGGAGGATACCTGGGTGTGAGTTAGTGCCAATGCAGCTTATTTGCCAGGCAGAAGGGATTTGAAAGGCAACCGAGTGGATTACAGATCCCCAGCGTGCCACACACTGTTTGGCACAGGCTTGGCACAGGCAACAATATGCCCAGTTATAGGCTGGCACTGATCCTACCCTATTCCTCTCTCTGCAGCCAAGGTCCTTCCAGCCACCAAAGCTCAGCACAGCCTTCCAGTACCTTCCTTGTTACCAGGAAATAGTTTGGACTCAGACCTTATTAACAACAAGGTTCTGCCCCCATGGGCTGTGGGGGCTCAGCAGCCTCGTGGGCTTTCCTGAAGTGCTTCCCTGCAATAATGCTGACCCTGAAACAAGCCCCTTCCTTTCCATTTTGGGAGAAGTCCATTGCTGGCCCGAGGGCAAACAGCAGCCAGGAGGTGTTGCAGATCCCACAGGAGTAGCTAAAGCTGCCTGGTTCCCACTAGCTTGACCTGAGCCCTCCATCAGTGCCTATGCTTCCAGCATCCAGAGGCACGCAGGTCCCGAGGCACAGCCCAGAGGCTCAGCTGTGGTTTTCAAAGCAAAGAGTTAGACTTTGATTATTACTTTGAGATTATTGTTATGGAGCAGTTTTAGTCATCATGACCCGACTTTTCACTGATATCCATGAAAACTGACTCAAACTTCTGAGCTAATTCTGTGCCTTTAGAAACTATTTTTATGATCCTGGAATCCTCAGAACTGAGACAAAGAGGTGGCATGACTTTGTCCTTTCCCCTATGCCAATTTTAATTTTAAAAACTGCCCCTTCTCATTCAAAGTCAACAGTTCTGGAAAGGAACAAGGGAGGGAGAGAGGGAGGAACAGAGGAGTTCAGGAAGGGATGAAATGGGGAAGGAGGGAAGAAAGAAAAAGAAAGGAGGGGAAAAGGAAAAGGTAGAGACAGAAAGAAGAGAAGACAAGAGAAGAGAAGAGAAGAGAAGAGAAGAGAAGAGAAGAGAAGAGAAGAGAAGAGAAGAGAAGAGAAGAGAATGTACTTTGTAGCCAGCAAGGTTAGGAGAATTACACTTGTATTTACAAGTGACATTTGAAAGGAAGTGTCAGTGATTGAAACTTGGACTTTGCCGGGTGGGGATCTGAATCTGAATCTGGATCCTGGATCTGAATCTGGATCTGAATCATTTATTCAAAAAAAACGAGCTGGTTTTATACACTTCTTTAAGGCACAGTATTTCCTTACATGGCAATTCTCACGATGTGACCTATCCCGTGTTGCCACATCAGCAATGCACCTTCAAAATGTCCTTCTATGGGGTGATCATGCGCTGTTCACCCGCCTGTCAGCTTCCAGCAGGCTCCTCCCTGCAGGGCTCTGCCCAGTGACACCTCCTCCCCCCAGGGTCTGTGCTGCCATGTGCTCCTTTGTGCTGCCATGTGCTTCTTATCTCTCCCTGTAGGAAGGATTCTATACTGTGTTCTGATCCTTCAATTTTACTTGCTATTTAATATTTTTTCATTCATCTTGGAAAAGTTTAGCAACACAGTTTGCATTTCAAGCAACACTGTGAATCAGTCTGCCAGAGACCGGATGATACGGTTCTTTCTCTGCTAAGGTCTGGCATCTCACTTCTTGATGAACCAGTCTTGCCAAAGACAAGCTGAAATTTCTGAGCATCACTGAAGGGTGTGGAAGTCCTTTCCAGGATTTATCACAAGGATTAGAAGTTATAAATAAAACCTTCCAAAGCTGGTGGCATAGTGCTGCTGTAAATGATACCTCAACACAACCCTGCCGTGACATGATTTATGAAAACCATGAACAAGAAAACCTATGAAAATGAGACACTAAGTTTGTAAATTTTTTAAACTTTAGATGTCTCTGAGCTTTTTTTTGCCACTCTGTCCCCTCTCCAGTTAAAAATGCTTGAACAAAAGAGCAGGAAAAACAAAGAAAGACTGGGGGGACAAGAGTCATGGACATTTATTCATTTTATTTCTCCTAGAGGGAGAAAGAGAGAGAGAGAGAGAGAGAGAGGAAGAGATGGAGCTCAAACTTTTTAGAAAAAGTTGAGGTTTTCCTTATTTAAAATGTTGGATATAAATTTCACACTCTTTATAACAAAATACAGTATGAAGAATCTGTATTAGTCCCAGGCAGAGACAGAGGAGAACTCCCCCAAATGCATGCATTGTGAGATATTTTGGATGAGTTAGGATGCAAGGGAGAAAGAAACATCTCCAGCAATGAGAAGAGGTGATGGCAAAGCACCCAAAAGAATTTTTGCATGCAATTTAATGGGCTGTCTTTTATAAACTAAACTCCTATTCTGATCAATTGTGCCGTGACCAAAGGCCAGATCCATTTTCTCAGCTGAAGAAAAGAAAGACATACGTCTCTCAGGAAAGCACCTCAGCTACCAGGCTAGGGATTAACATACAGGATTTCTCCCTGCATCCCACACTCCAGCCTTTCTACTCAAGTTCAACTAATTTGTGTAGAAACATGAGAGATTCCCAGGGTATGGCATGAAGGGAATCAGGCACCTTCCCTTATGCAGTCTCACTGCTAAGGGGCTATGATTGGTGAAACAGTAGTCTGAGCTCTTATCACAAAATAAGAGCACAGACTGCTGTTTAGTGTAAAATGCAGACAACAGGTATCCCCTGCAAATGGAACAGGATTCAGGGTTGTGTTCTTTCCAGCACCTTTGTACATCACATCAACAAATCTTCAGTTCTTCTCTGAATAGTGAAGTGCTCCTAGTGAAGACAAAATGGGTGGAGAGCATGAAGATAAATGAAACGGTGAATGAAGGTGGGAGAAGCATATGAAAGAATTGGGAACACATAGGAACAACTCTTACCCCTGTGTGATTTACCAGAGTCAAATAAGAAGTTGGTTCAGGAATAAGGAATGCAGTTTGTAACTACTGAATGACAAACTGTGTTTAATAAAGATGTGACTCTGCAAAGGATTTAGGATGGAGGCATAGCAAGCAGGTGCACACAGACATCAGTGTCATATGACATATATAGTTCTTGGTTGAACAGGTAATGCTGAAAAATCGCAAGCTGTCAAAAAGAGTCAGAAGAAATACCCAAACATGAGACAAAGGATTTTGAGAGGATCTTTAAGAAGCTTAGTCATGAAAGAAGACCAAAAAATGATTGATTGGTGTGTTGGTGGAGAAAAAAATTTCCATAAAGAAAAAATATGAAGCACTAAAAAACTGCTGACTTTAGCAGAAACAGAAACCAGTGGCTAAAAGAGGAAGGCAGATGTGTTCTCGATATTTTGAAAGAGGAGAAATTCTTGCACAGCACAGAAGGCAATAAACCTATGGAACAAATCTCCAAGGAAAGTTCTGGACTTCTAGTCTTTCAATGACCCCAGAGCAAGTCTGGGTGCTTTTCTTACAGGTACTGTTCAGCACAGACTTCAGCTGAGTTACCAGCCTCAGCACAAAAACAATAGACAGGGAAGAGCGTCTCACAGACTGAAACTGGACCAGATGGCCTGGTGGGTCCTTTTGGATGTTTTCTCTGTGAACATGCAAACTTAAGATCTTTAAAGCTTTCTTAGAAAATTACAAATGTGTTCCCCTCAGATTAAAAAGTGCAGCACATGGGCAGCTTGGATAAAATCAGTGCTTTAACAATAAAAACAAGAGATTCAATTATGCATGACTTGCCCCTACGCTATTCAAAGGCTATTGGCATTTTTACTTCCACTGGCTGAGAACCTGCTGTGAATACCACTTGGACCAGGAAGAATGATGACATTTTGAAAGAACTGCATCATTCACCTGATGAACTTTTTATGAGACAAGGAGCTTGTTTTTATCCATTTATCTACAAACATAAACATCTGAAGGCTTTAAAACTGAAAAACATGTAAAAACCTCTGTCTTTTCAGGATCTTTCACAATGAAGTACATACACACACTAGTCTGCCAGTTTATAAGGTTTGTTTCTCAGCATGCTGCCCCATTAAATTCCTCAGTGGCCTCTCTTTCTCCTTTTTCAGTTGTTTGGATGAAGTCCTAGCCCCACCTCTGTCTATGGCCAAACTTAAAGTGGGAAAAGGGGGGAAGACTTGCAGTCTCTCTTTTGCCTTTAAAATGCCTTCCTGCTAACTTTCTTGGATTTCCCAGGTTTGTCTAACCAGCACTGCTTATCCTGGTCTTCTACTCCCTTCTGTGTGAGTGTGGTGAGGGAACAAGCCTGCACCCTACTCTGTCTTCAAGTGCACACCGGAGACAGTGGCTGGGCCAGTGCTGTACAGCCCACGTAGACACGTTTCTTAACACTCAAACTTGCAATTCCTTTCAACTTTTCTGTGATTTCTTAAACTCCATACCAACAATTCAGGTGTTCTTCCAGGTGGCACCATACTCATAACAACAAAACCCATACACAATGTTGGGACTTTCAGCTGCAGAACGGGGCTCTGGATACTTGAGCTAACGCAGTGAGATACTCACCTTTCGAGCCAACTATAAATGTAGGAGCCAATAGACACAGTTTACTAATAGTTTTTATAGATGCTTGCTAGCAACAGAGAAGAAGCTCAGAAAAAATGTTCCTAATCCAGGTTCATGATAGAACAGTATTCAAGAAGAGTATTCCCAGGTACCTCCAAACAAATTATCTGTTCTGACCTCTTCTTCCTTGTCCCTCCAAAAACCATGCTTGCTGTAGTCTTACATCTCTTTTGCTCATTTTTCAGTCTATTCTTGACAGTGACTTCCAGCCTCTATTCTCCAGGTTTCTCACCCCAGTTTCTGTTTTCTTACCCATTTAGCTCTACGCTTTACCTCCAGCTTTGTTCTTCATCACTCCAATCCCTTGACTCTCCTGTCCCAGCATCCAAGGTTGTTTCCTCATTTTCAATATCTTCCTCCTGCCTTTATTCTCTCCATCTGCATGTTCAGCATGTTTGGCTCCTTGCTTGATCTCTCTCTCTGCGTCCCAGGGTGTCGCAATCTCAGTCTCTTACCCCATGTCATTCACAATTCCTGTCTGGCTTTCTGTCCAGCCAGTTCTTCCCCTCAGCAAAGATCCTGCTCACAGGCATCTCTCATTTCATAGTATCTGATCCTCCTCCCCTGCACCCCATAGGTTTCTAAGTACAGTCTCTTTGTCTCACTAAGCTCAAGATGCTGCTTAATTTCTTTATTCTTCTCAGCCTTTCTTCCATAACCCATTCTTTAGTACTCCCAGTCTCTGCTCCCTTCCCAGTTTCCCCCCATCCCACCCTATTCTCACGAGCCCCTCTCAAAATACTCACCCAGCCTGTTTTAATCTTCTTGCTCTTTCCTACTTCTCTTCCACCATCTCCAAGTCACAGTGTCATTCCTTTCCTGTTCAATCTTAGTCTTACCAGTGTGAAGGTAGAGTTGTGTTGATGGAAGAAGAGTATGCTTGGATGGGGGTAAACCGGGATGGAAGCAGAGACTAGGAATGCAAGAGAAATGGTCAAGATGGGATTAGCAGCCTGTTTTTCCACTGAGTGAGTCCTCAAAAAAAAAACCAACCTAATTTGACTGCACTTTCTGTATACTCAGAAAGAAAGATAGTATCTTGAAGATCACATGTTCATTATGTGCTTTAAATGTTAAAATTTGGCAGTTAAATGTAGCAAAAATTTGGGTCATTGCAATTATCAAGAGATCTTAATTAACAATTTGCCATTATTCTAGGTGTAATTAAACTTAATTTTATCCCAAAATAGTAACAGTTTCATCTGCAAGAAAACTTCATATTATTATTTAATTCTAATGTTGTGACAACATGTGATACCTTCAATAAGGATCAGTACAAAGTGCCAGAAGACTTTGTAGGAACACATACTACAAAATTGTTTCTTTGGGAAAGGGCTTACAGTCCCAAATGAAGATTTAATTGGCTCAGTTCTTCTTATTTCACCCAGCAACTTTCTGATTACAAGAACATGAGGATAGAGTGAAAAAGACAACAAGGTTAAGTAATATTTAAATAGCCAATTACCCATATATGGCCGTGCTGGATTTGGGTTTAATTGCTTCAGACATGCAAGCTTTTTCTCTAGCTGACTTTTCATGGCCCACAAACGCACAAATTCCTGCAAAAGTAGCAGTGTTCTGAAAATGCACCATAATGAATTTTCCAGTCTAAGTGCTCTGACCCAGTTCTAAGTCAAAGGTTTTTCTATATAGCTAAGAGTTAGTAAATTATAAGTGAACAAGACTGGTCTACTATAACAAGATTCTTATAATGAAGTAGGAGCTGAATGTCCAGCTCCTGAAAAATCTATCTCCATACTTTACAGAAAAACAATGGGAAAATGCAGAACTCTGTTTCCAAAACCCATTAAAAATGCTGTACATTTGGCTGAAGAGTTATCTGTACCTTTCTGATTAATAAAATCATAAATCAAAGTCTTTTCTTATTTTCTCCCTATAAGAGCTGCACAATGCTGAAATTTTGCCACGGGTCATGGAGCACTGAATCAGGTTTTCAACTAGGAATTCTTTATTTTACTTTTTAAAATATCAGGTTAAAAAATCAGCGTATTTTTCTAGCAATCTCTCTCCTCTATGCTTAACAACCAAGAGAAAACATAAGTACTGATTATTTTGTAAAGTCTGTTTGACTAAACGAAGTTGCCAAAAAACTGTTAAAATCTCTGAAATTCACCATAAAAGTTGCATTTCCAAAAAGAGCCAGTAAAGCTGTCAAAGAAAAAAATTAATTTCTATAATATATACTATTAGACCACACATAAATCGAACTGCACATGCATCAAGACTTAAATAACTATATAAATGCATCCTAAATCTCCCAAGACAGATGGTAGGTCATATACGGACAAGATATGCATTCCAAAATGATTTTTCTTTAATAGGAATAAGAAAGGGAAGATGAAAGCATAGTGGGCAAATGGTTAAAATATTGTTAAATTATAACAAAATGCACACGATTATGCTGCAATATTAGACAGTGCAAAGCAAATGAAACCAAGGGATTACATGGTTGTTTTGCCCCTGATTCAGGAAATCACTTAAACATATGTGTGAGGACATCTTGGTTCAGGAAGGAATGTAAGTGCAAGCCTAAATTTAATCATGATGAGATTTTCACCTTCAGTCTGGCCCTTGTATCCTGGGTCCAGCATCTGGTGTAGTGGGTGGAGGTACTAGGTATCCTCTGTAAAGCAAAAACAGGTGAAAATGTCTCCTGGCAGATGATCCAAGCTTGATGGTCCTCCAAGGTGGGGTGTAGGAGGGCATCTGAATGAGGGTAAATAGATTTGCCCTGTGAGCCCCCAAAGCACTGGGATCTCTGCACAGATCACACTTTACAGAGCATACTAGGTAGGCTGCCGGATCTGCACTGGCCAAAAACTCTTGTGGGCTCCTGAGATTATGAAGATATACATAGCCAATAAAGAACAAAACCTCCTTGATCTACTCTAAGGTCCCCACACTCACTGGTATGGATTAGTTCAGCTGGTTTTTGAATTTCATTTCTTGAACTACTCTGCTAATGTATCTATTACTTTTTTCAAGATTTGCTAGCAACCCATGGAAATTTAAAATTCTCAAAATATCAACCCAAATAAGACTGGAGGTTCTTTGCAAATGTTATAAAAATACAAAATGGTTGTATAATACTATATATTTGCTTCAGTATGGAAAAGAATATTCTACTTTCCTCTTTTTCTCCCTCAGCTATGCTACACCCTAGTTACAACATAAAAAGGGGTGTTCAAAAGTCAATTGTAGAACTGATGGCAGGCTTTCATACTCATGACACATTCAGTGGAAAACTTTTCCCAAGTATTGAGACCTGATTTTGGTATATTTTAAAGACCAGCATTCAAAATTTAGTCCCAGACTCACCACAATACACCTTCTCTGATTGCATGGGATCAAAAAGTCACCTTGAATGTGTAAGCTAGTTTTGCAAACTGCAGAATTGTGATTGTCTGCTTTTATCCTCCTGTATGCATTTTCTTCTTAATGTTGCAAGACTTTTAAGTTTGTCCAGCAAATGATATAAAATGACATAGCTAATAATAGTGTTACCAAAAATATAATTTCCTTTTTTAAAAAAAGATATTTTTATAGAATTAAGTGCACGTCATTTTTGAATATGATGTTTTATTTGTGAAAATGTAGATGATCTTTTCATTAAATAGCAAACAAAATGATGTATCTCTGAAAAATATTATAATGCTTTTTTAAGCATGTGCAGATGGTGTAGCTAGAACATCTGCAGCAACAGAGAATCTGAAAAGAAGGGGAATTTTTTGAGAGGATGAGTTACTACCTCCAATGTATGTTTTTTGCAATTTTTTTGCAATGTTCTTTACTGAGAAGCATTATCTACCCTGGAGTGCTCAGTATTTGGCTTCTTTTCAGAGTTTCTACTGGACTCAAGAGAAAAATCTTAATCATAAAATCTATTAAACATTTTAATCAGTCCATAGTACATTTTTCAACATGTCACTAGCTCAGCTTTTTAATCTGCATCAAACAATCTTTATTTACACAAAGCACCTTCATAAACAAAACAGTCATGTAATGGAGTAGGGCTAGAGAAGGATGGTCAGAGGTATGTTGGGGTTTCAGGATGAAGAATCACTATGTGGTCTTGCACTTTTCAGTCTGGAAAGAAAATAACCAGGGAACATGTTAGGGGTCCCTTTCAGGGAGACAAAAGTGTGGATTGACATCTCACTGCTTTTTCAAGAAGGAAGGTGTGACAAATGAAGCAAGCAGGAAGTTGGTTCAACTGGGACAAAAGATGTGGTTGGGCTGTGGATCTCTGTGATGTAGGATGTTTTAGGGGACTGATGATTACATAGGTCCGAGGGTACGCTGAACCAACCCGTGGAAGAGAAATCCATTCAAGATTGCTACTGCTTAGAAATTGCGTCTGGTTTAGGAAACCTGCAAATGCCTAGAAGCTGGAGGAATACATGTGGAAAACATACAGCCTCGTCTTGTTTTTGTACTCTTTCTAGGCATCCTGGCTTTGTCCACTGATGTTTATTACAGAGCTAAATGAATCCTTGGTCTGTCCCTATGGGTTTATTCTTCTGTTCGCATACTTTAATCTCCTTGATGGCAGAAATGGTTAAGTGTGCAAATGTGCAGGTAACAAATTAATGAAACTTATGAAGCAACTTTTAATGGTCTTCCCTATCATTACACATCCTTCCATGTGTCAAGAAGAAAATGAATTATAGTCATTACATAATAGGTGTTGTGCCTGAAGACCATTGAGGAGATAAGGAGCACTCATAGTCTCTGCCTAGACTATATGCTTCGCTTCATCTAGTCCAAATTAACATTTTCACTAAATTAAGAGAAGTGAAATATATCGTTTTCAATATCCTCACTAAAATCTGGCTTTGGTTCTCCAGTTCAGAGGTGCTCAGACTTTTAAACTACCTGGGAAATGATGGCCACCTTAAAATACAAGCACTTTTACCCATTTCATTGAAAGTCCAGTAGTCCAAGGCAGTGAATGAACTGTAAAAATTAATTCATAAAACTAGTATTTCAAACATATTTTAATCTTCTTTATATCATATTTCAGTGTAATTTTTTTTTCTAATTCTGTTCATTTTGCAGGTCCTGGAAGGACTTACACACTTCATGCTCTGTCACATCTTGTATTACGGCTTATGCAAATGGTGAGAACACTGTAGCTTCAGGTGGAGACTCCATCATCTTCAAAGTTTTCCTCCTGAGAAGGAGACTATTTTTTCCATGTTACACAGTGGTCTTTTTTTGGCCAGCTTCTAGATTGTCTTGCTCAGATTTTGATTTTCAAGTAGATTTACAACAGCCCTGAAATGGAAAAAATAATTAAACGAAGACATTTTTTGAAGTAGTTTTATATAAATTTCTCTGAGTAATTCTCTTCCCATGCACCATCACTGTAACAGCTTTGCAAGGTACTTCTGTGTGATCCCTAAAAGTTTCTTCCTGTTTTCTCTAGTGGCAAGATAAATATTAAACTACAGAGGAAGTTAAATAGTTCACCTTAGGTCATGTTTGTCAACAGTAAAACCATATTTTCATCAAATAAGACATAAATCACATTGTATGCTCTCCAGCTACCAGTGAAGAATCATCAAGATCCTAGCAAAGTTCACACCAACAGTCATATCCCGATAACCAGACAAAAGACCAGAATGACATTTGTTCTGATTCTCCTTGATAGTGCTGATTCTGTTCTCCTTGCTTTTTTTGTTTGTGTTTCCAAACAAAAGAAGTACACAATCATTATTATGTTCAAATTTTCGAATGAATTGAGCATTTAATCTGATGAACAGGACTGAAAAGGAGCAGGGTCTGTTTGCTTACTGTCTGACACCTTTCACAGCCTTGAGGCCTTTACTGTATCAGCAAAAGTTAGAATAGTAAATTTTTTATTGCAAAGACATATCTAACCAAAGAAGATGCAAGGAAAGAGATCAACTCATATGGAGTGGGAAATGTCACTTTAACAGCTGTAAATCACAAAGAACTGCAATTCCTAAAGAGGCAAAAAGTATCTGATTGGTACACATTAAGAATGACAAATATAACAACATTTTTGTTTCAAGCAATGTTTTAATGTAAGATTTTAAGATGTGTCGATGTAAAATACGTGAATGATACACAATTACCAGAGGTTGTCTGCCACTTGAGTCGGGCTGACTTCTCTGTTTTGTGCCTGGTACCAGGTGCTCTGTCACCCAGCGTTGAGGCACCAAGGGACTACCCTGCTGCAGAAGAATTTTAACAATGGCAATTGCTGCGATAATAATGATAATAATGAAGACAAAAGAGAGCATGCCAACAAAAGACTGAATTCAAGGACTCGAGTGCTGCTTTTCAGTTCCCTGTCTCTATCAAGGTCTGCAAAGCCTTTATTTAAAGCAAATAACCACTAGGCATGGAAAGGAGTTGTTTTGCATGGAAAGGAGGCCCAGAAACACTGTAGTGAGGAGTAGCTGCATGAGTCTGAGAAGTGAAAGCCATAGCAAGGATATCAAGTAAGAATACATTTTATAATGCTGTGGCCTCTTCAACCATTCACTTAAGGAAACAGAGCCATTACTTTGGCTATTTCTCTAAGACCATGCTCTCCAGTTAGAAGATGTATCTAAAAACCCAGGAAGAGTGGAAAATGCAGAAGATAATTAATCATCTTGCCCCATCTGCCTTTTGGCCATGAATAAAGAAATGCCTTCAATCCAAAACCAGTCACCTTGTTCTGAAATTTAATTGACCTTATTTGTTCAGCACCATTCAAACAAACCGGGGAATTGTCAGGCATTGCCAGATCTCTCCAGTTTTGACAGGTTTACACAAGCCAACCCTAATTCCTCTTTCATTTTCCCTTATACAGATTCTAAAATTATAAGGTACTATTTTGTTGCTGACTGGTATGCAAAACTCATGTTCACCCTGGTAGGAATTCTGAGGAGCAGAATGACTGCTGGAAAACCATTTCTATTTCGATTTATGTTTCATTTCTACTTCTATATAAGGTCCTGTGCCACTGTCATCACTGTAGTATCTAAACAACTCTTCCATCACATAATTTAAATTTCATTCTCCTGCATCACAGAATTTTCGTTCATATACTCTTAACCACAGTTCATCCATAGGATTCTTCTGATTTTTCTGCAAGATACAGGACAGGTGAGAATGGTGAACTGGCTGAGAATAACATGCATAGTAAATCTGAATATTGGGGCTTACATACAATGTAGAGTTACCTGCTTTTAGACTAATTCACTTCATTATCTGGAATGTGTCTTTTTAGAATTCCATGCGGTTGTGGGGAATGGACGTTAATGAAAATTATCTTCGATTTTTGCAATTTCATTAATGTAATTTATTATCCCCTTGGCAAGATATGAGTTTGGAACGCTAAGAACACTTCCATTTACAGGCTGTAACAGGAGCCTGACAAGGAGAAAAGCAAGTTTTGTGTTGTTCACAACCAGTCTACTCAAGTTTTCTTTCTAGGCAAGAAAATCTTCCAATAATCAAGAACCAGAATTGCCCAAGAGACAAACTGATAACACAAAAGAATGTCTTCCAAGCAAACAAGCAGGAAGCAGACAAAAGCTGCTTCCCAGTTAGCTGGTTCACAATGAGCAAAGACAGACTCATGTCAGGTGCACTTTTAAGATCCTGACTGCAGTCCTGAAGTCCAGGCAACCCTCCCATTAGACAGTGAGATTTTGCCACAGCCAGAATACATCTGTCAAACACCTTCAGCTTACAGGTAAGGTTACAAAGAGGTATTTACACCAACTTTCAAAAAAACTGTACTTAGCTCAGTAAAAGCAGAAAGAACAAGTCTTTTTTTGAAACATGGAAAGTCTAGTTCAATGGCTTTCAACTTGAAGTCCACTGCCCACTACAGGTCTGTGCACTACTTTATGGTAAAGAATGATGGAAAAAACCCCACTACTATGTATCTTACACAATTTTGTTGCAAAAAAGCCCCCACACTAAAATTGCATGCACTCCACTAGAAATTTTCTAAGGTTCTACAATAAAAAAGAGATTGACAACATATCTGAGAGTTTCAAGCAGATTGCCTCCAGCTCTGCCT
The DNA here is from genome assembly GCA_013399875.1 of Gymnorhina tibicen. Classification (NCBI taxonomy): domain Eukaryota; kingdom Metazoa; phylum Chordata; class Aves; order Passeriformes; family Artamidae; genus Gymnorhina; species Gymnorhina tibicen. The sequence continues at coordinate 1,916,468 of VXAZ01009215.1, forward strand.
GAAACTTAGCATATTAGCTTTACCTGTTGATAGTTTGTATTTGCTAAAAAGGGAGTGCCTTTAAATGAAATGCAATTCCTCTTCATCCTCCTCTCCCTCAAGGTTTTCGTTGAGCTGGAGCTCCTCCTAGATCATGTCAAAGACTGTACAGTAGTGCTCCATATACAAGTAGATGCTCAATCAAATGTTTATAAGGTCCAGCAGCCAACAGGAGTTCTCTCCACCAGTTTTCAGATCCAGAAAATATGTATCACTTTGGCAGAGAGGAACAAGACTGTGGGGTTTCGACTCTTAATATAATGATGATGCATAGCTTTTCTGCTTCCCTTCTAGATTATCTATAAGCCTTTTTCTATGGCTTTATATATATTTTAAAATGGATGGAAATAAGCTAATGGGAAAGCAGGATTACATACACACAGAAGAGATCCAGGCTGGTAGCCTTGGGCACCAGAATTCCCTATTTAATTTCTGTGCAAATGCAAGGACAACATGGTTTTGCTGATTACACGTTTGTACAGCAGCCAGTTACAAAGATGTGCCTTTTCTGTCTGAAGGAAGCTTTGGCACTGAGGTCATCAGCAGGAAAGGGACTCGAAAGAGCTGGGGGCTACAATGGCCTCTGAGACACAGAAATGCTATTGCCTCCATCTTCTTCATAGAAGTGCCACTGGACACACCCTGCAGCTTGCCCTCTCACTCACGAGAAGTGTGGAGCTTGGAGCACAGCTGGGATCTCAGTAGGCCGACACCCTTCACATGGCATCCTAATGAGGGTTGTTCTCTGCTCTTGCGTTCTTCACTTCCAGAGTCCTCCCTCCTCACAGCACTATTATTAGCAAATATGAACAAACCGCCTTCCAGCTCCAAAGTCTTCACAAAACACTGAACACAAGGGGCTGGAGTGCGCAACACCCTTCAGTGTTTCAGGGTAGTGACTGAGTAAGAAGGACATGTAGAAATGTCAGTCACTTAAAAATGGGATTTTCCTCACAGGGTTCCCAGTAATTTTTGATGAAGATAACTTTTCTCTTTCTGATATGTTTCTCTAGCTATAAAACTTCAGGTCTGAACAGCTCTGAAAACAAAAGAAGAGACAAATTACTAAAGACCACTCACTTATGCGAAAGGATCATTATGCCTGTTTATCCAAAGGTCCCCGAGGAACACAGGGATCACAGGTAAAGGACACATGGAAGTTCTTCATGGATATATTTAAAACTGACTCATGCAAAGTTTCAACACATGAAAATGCACACAAATTTCTGTGAGGTTTTACCTGACCTTGTGCAATATCTTTTCCCTATGCCCTTCCCACCTCCCATGTGTTAAAGCCCAAAGCACAAAGTGTCACACTGTATTTTCAGTGTTGGCTTTGGGGCCAGGTTTGCAGATGGTGTTGCTGAATCTGGCCACTGCTGCTCAGGTGGCAGAACATCAGAGCCCCGGTAAGAGGGGTAAGGATGAGACAAAAGCAAACACATTCACCCTTTACAGCTGCATTGATGATTTTTAGCTCTATTGAAGACTTAAGGGCTCTCTCTCCAGGAAAGTGCCAGGAAGAAAGGCTAGCCACTGAGCAAACACACTTCCACTTGCTGCCCCATCTGTAGCTCTGGCATGAAGAAATGTACCTCCGTGGAACAGTGAAAGGAGAGATCTAGGTGATAAGACAGACAAAATATACAGACTTAAGCTTATTGATTTGAGTGAGGCAGAGAGATGTTCAGAACTGTTTCGATTTGATTTAAAAAAAAAAATTAGGAGGTAATAGAGAGGACTCATTCTTTTCCTGACTAAAACTGATTTGTCCATTTGGCTGGTTGAAAGACATCTCCCAAATTCTTTACGAGACCCCCTCCTCAGAGACAGTCTTGTACCAGTTGCCAGGGCCCAGGCAGGGAGGCTGCAGGGCTGCTCCTGTGAAGAGGGGCAGGGGCTGCCCATGCTGGACACAGATGGGTCAAGTCAGCTCCTACTGACCCAGCCTAGGCCAGCCCTCCACAGTGGCCCAGCTTCTGCTGATTAGAGATATCTAATCAGCCAGTTTTGGATGCCAGAAAAAATCCATTTCAGTCTTTAGATTACCTGAAAGGGAAGATTTTTGACCTTTTTCCCGACACTAATTTTGTGATTATGCGTTTCTTTCCATATCAGCTTGTAGACCGGATAGACAAATGGCAAAGGAAAATATGGTCTCTCAACAGAAAGACTTAGATTTTCTGGAATGGGTACAGAAATGACTTTGCTTGATAGGTATGATAAACTTGTGTCAAATTCCCTAGCTGCCATTTCAAATAGCCATTTAATGAGGAACTGGGAAAGGCAGCATTGTACCATGGACAGAAACGCTACCCCTTTCCAGTCTGAGCAACACAGCAAGCCATGCTCCCAGAGAACAGAGCAGTTCTGCAAAATACAAGGGAGCAGCTATAAAGAACTACATCCAAACACAAGGAATCTTGTTGCATCCACTGATGCTGTCAGGATGGTCTTTCTCATTTCTTCCTGACCCAGAAAAGTAAATACAGTCTTCTGATCTGGCTAGACATCTGACCATCCACAGAGAGAAAAACTAGGAGTCCTTCAGCTGATGACTTCTTCTATCTACCTTCTATCTTCTATCTAATTAAGAGTGGGGAAAAGGAAAAGTCCAAACAATGTCACTCCTGGGGAAGCAAAGCCCAGAAACTCCTTTGGGCATCTCTGTACAAAGCCAAAGCACACTGATCTGGCACTAAGCAGGACAATCCATTCTTTCTAATCTACTCAATATACCATAAAGCTTGTCTTCTTCAGATTCCTTTATAGCCATAAATATTTTCTGAGTCAATAAATCTCAGTCCTTGTAAAAATTTCTCAATGGGTCTGTTGGGTGGTTTCATCTGACCACCTTTCACCAAATCTACTCAGTTACAGCTTAAACACAAGCGAGTGAGTCGTCATATTGGTGACTCACTGACTCAAGTCAAAGGAAAAATTTTCATGCTTAAACCTAAAAGAGATTAAGTGTTCTGTTTATTCAGGTCTCAAAAAAGGCAGCTTCCACTACACAAAAAGGCATGGAGAGGCTGAATAGTGCGAGAAGCAGGAGGGAGGAGGGGGGAAGCTTTGGGTGGTTTGTGACTGCCATATGGATTTAGAAAATGAATGAACAAATTTTATGTTACTCTACAGTGGCAAAAAGGGCCTCCACAGAGATACAAGAATTAGTCTGTCTTACCGAAGAGACAGGAAATAAGGCAGGATTCCCAGGCCAGTTTTATGTAGTAAACAACATGGAGGGAAGAAGCATGGGGAGAGATATCTCAAAAGATTTCTTTCTTTCAAGTCTGCCGTAATTTTGAATAAGACCTCAATTTACATTATTCAGAAAAAAAAAAAAGAATTTTGATGAGCAAGGAATTTTTCATGCTTTCTCTGATTAGGGAAGATTTCTGTGTGGCTGTTCTCCTGTTTTGAGAAAATCAGCACACTGCTACCTTCATCATGAAGTCAGCAAAATCCCATTAGCATACGAGCTGAGAACAGTACCACAGAACTGGTTTATGACATATTCTCTTTAGTGTTAAACTTCAATATATCTATTGTGCATAAGCGAATTCCAGATGGCCACTAAGAGAAAAACTCAAAAGTTTGTTTTCCTGCTTCTGTATTGAAGTGTAAAAGAGACAACTGCAGAACCAGTGCTGCTGGTGCTACCAGACTTAGTGAGACAAAAAGAAATCTATATTAACCAACTGTGATGCAGTAAAATACAAGCAGGTAATAGAAAACCCTCTTTATTTTAGCTTGAATTTTAACAAAGAATAAAGAAAAAACTCACGCCTACCACAAGGAACCTCTTCATTTCTATTCTGTCATTTCCTCTTATATGTCTCTTTTACTGGGCTGCATTTCATGACTGTCATTATCACAGCACACAAGCTCCTGCCCGTATAGTACCGGTGACATGCAGTCTTACGAAGATTGAGTACTACATAAAAAACACAAGGCCATATCACTACAACACTGCAAGCGTCTCTCCGAGCTTACCGGTTGATGTGTAGACTGTGTATTTTAGAGAGGCAACAACATTTCCATTTTCTTGGTTTCACACTGGAAAGTGACTGAATTTTGTATCACTGCAAAATTCCATAAGAGCCAAACCATGGAGAGGAATGCGTGCTTTATGGCCATATATAAAAAAAGGGGAAAAGGAAAAAAAGGAGGGTTATTTTTTTTAATAGATCTGCAAAGACAAGTTGTGTTGTGTCAGATGCACAGAAATATGCTTAGTCTACTCCAACAGCTTCCATTTGGTCCTGACCTTTTGGCCCCTGGAAAAATTTCTCCCATCTCTCCATCTCCTACTTGGACAATTAGGAAGGGCAGCATGATTGTGATTTGCTGCACATATGTTCATCAGGCATCACGCCCCATTTTTCTGAAATAAGAGTAAGCATTACGCTGTAAGATTATTGTTTCCCTCACATAAGCAGGAAATTGAAGCTGCATAATGGAGCAAAGTCATGTGAGTGCTTGTATTACCAACTTGCCAGTGAGAAATCAGGGCTTAATTGCATTATGACAGCAAAGGACATAATCTGCCCAGAAGTCTGCACAATTCATAAGGAGAGTGTGGTAAATACACACAGCATCAAATTTTTCTGCACTAAGTGTAATTCAATTACTGACCTTGTTTGGAATTAACATCTTCCAAACATATTTAAATCAATATGCAGGAGGTATGTAAGTACAAGACACCTTCACCCAGGCAAGGCCCTCAGAAAATGGTATTTCCCTTATATGAGAAACTTTAATAGGTATATCATCAAGTATATGAAATATGTCTGTATAGATCATAAAGTTCATAATCCTTTGAACCACAGAATGTTACTTGGAAATTATCCTTTCCCTTAAAATTACTTAAAATACATTTTGCTTGGTTTAATGCCTAGAATGAAGTATGTAGCAGAAAACCAGTATTTCACAGGGACTTGAAATCAAGAGTGTATCAGTACTGAAAGGAGGTCTAAAACACTACTGGATTGCTTAACAGGGTGGAATGCTATCACTTCATTTTGCTTCCACCACTCTAACAGAGAATGTTTCCTTTAAATCAGCTTATGTGCTCTCCATTACTGTATCACAGTGTTTCACTTACATCCACAGTCATCCGGCCTGCAGCATTCCTCCACAGGGACAATAATTTTTCCTTCTGTCCCAGGGCATCCACTAGTTAACAGAACTTCTCAAAGGCCAATCCTCTTGAGGGGAAAAGAAAAATCTTTCTTCATTTCCTTCATATTCCGTTTTTGCTTTCTGTTTCTTTATCCTGGATGTTAATATGATATTTCTACCAAACACCAGGCAAAACAGACCTTCTCAGACTGCCTGCTAAAGCTATCTGATGCTGGTGTCTAAGATTCCAATACAGCATCCATTTCTGTCAGACTCTGCACCCTACAGAGACAGATTCTTCAAATCATCATGCGTCAGAAAAGGAACTGAAAATTAATTCAAGACTTTTCTTACAGCATAAACACTTAAAAGAAACTAATATATGTTCTGCAAAACAGTTCATTCACTTTAAATATCAAAGCATTCAGGCTCCTGGCCTTTAAATGCTCAAATCAGATGGCACAGAGAATACTGTACAGACTGCCAACTCAGTCTGCCTCCAGTCTTGTGACTGACTGTCTTCAACTCCCACCAAGGTCAACAGAAACCAAAGGCACTAAAATCCTGAAGGCACTGGAACTGGGGAGTCTGAAGTTACCTGACAGTGACCGAGAGTGCATGATACAGGAATACCACCAACAGCCTCCAGAATGAAGCCTCTCAGAGCACACAGGCTGGTGGTTGGTACTATAAGGTTTCTCATGAGAAACAGGTGAAATCGAGGGTTGACCACCTGGACTACATGGAGGGTCTTACTGAAGACAGCAGGAGGTAACCTAGGACATATGTAAGAAGTTAAAGAAAATTCCTACGAAACATTGAAGTAAGCAAAAAAGTGTTTACTCTCACTGTCAGGATTTCAATGGGAATATCCTCATTTTAACAATTACACATATATTCAAAACAAGTGCTACAATTGTTTTTGCCAAAGAGTGTGTACACAGTTCATTGGGATGACGTAGCTTGTGGGGGAGGCAGGAATAATATGCTTAGGCCCAGTAAACACTGAAGGTTTTGTCATTTTTCCAGAAGCATTTTGCTTACTAATAGACATGGAAAGAGGAGAGTTAAACCCCCTTTGCAGTGGAATAATAAATAGGACATTGGTTTGAATATTGCATTTATGATGCATCTGCCTTCCTTAAATGTGTATTATGTAAATAAATGGATTTCAGAATTTTTCAGAGATGCCATGCAAATCATGTGAAACAGAACTTCAAGTGACAGAGGGGGCCACTACCACTTACTGAAAATGAAACAGAATGAGGATCATTTTCTGTTCCAGAGAATGTCTCATAGATGCAGAGACAGAGGTGTAGATGGCAGTGAACTGACACCTTTATTAAAGGCATTCCTCTTTCTTCATGTAGCCATGTAGGTTGTTCTAGCTAAGAAAAAGACAGGAAATCTATGAAAAGACAAAAGCCTGGCTTGATAAAATCTGGGTGCTGGGCTAAATGTAGTCACACTCACCAGGAAAAAATTTCACCAGGTCTTATCCATGGGAATATTAAAATGTGATGAGTATATCATACTCAAAGTGTTGATGAAAAAAACTCTTTTAATTAGATCTGCAAGTTCTTTCGGTACTTCTCTGCCTCTTCCTTTTGGACAGCTTTTTCTCTCATCCCTGTGTTTCATTCCCCTGCTGCCAATCCTAAGGAAATTAACTACTAAGATGCTCTAACAAATGAACTCTTAATTCAACAAGTCATGCAAGCTAACCTAAAAGAAAAGTGGTCACACTGCAGTAAAATAAATTACCAAAATGAAATTCACCCTAGAGAAATGTAAATTAACAGATTGCAAGAGGAGTGGTGGAGAGGCGTGACCCACAAAGAACTGAATACTTTGCAATACCAAAACAGCAGTTCTGAGAGAAATCTAAAAGAGGGGAAAAAACAATTAAATCACAAAGACCCATGGCAAAACTGAGTAAAGTATGACAAGACACCATTAACATATGCTTTAATTATACTTTAATGCTTCTGTAAACCTGGATTATGACTAAAGAAGCAATGGATTTGAGCTTCAGTATTACTGTGAAAAATTGAGAAAATTGAGTCGGTTCAGAAATCAAGAAATACAAAGGGTTAGAAATATGAATCTAGGGAATAAGAAGGACTGTGAAGGAGAAAAATAGTTCACAGCGTTACTGAAAGAACCAAGAAGCTACCTTTCAGCCTTTCAAAAGACAGACATAGAATCATAGAATGATTTGGATTGGAAGTGACCTTAAAGATCTTCTAGTTCCGACCCCTCTGCCATGGGCAGGTACATCTTCCACTAGACCATGTTGCTCAATGCCTGATCCAGCTTAACTTTGAACACTATCTGGAATGGAGTATCCACTTCTCTGGGCCACCTGTTCCAGTGCCTCACCACTCTCATAGTCAAGAATTTCTTCCTAATACTTAATATAAATCTGCCCCTTTTTCCTATCACTACATGCCCTTGTAAAAAATTCCTCTCCAGCTTTCTTGTAGGTCCCCCTTAAGTACTGGAAAATGCTATTAGGTCTCTCCAGAAGCCTTCTCTTCTCCAGCTCTCTCAGCCAGATGTCATAGGAGAGATGCTCCAGCCCTTTGATCATCTTTATGGTCCTCCTCTGGACCTGCTCCATCAGGTCCACATCTTTCTGATGCTGGGGCCCCAGAGCTGGATGCAGTACTCTGGGCAGGGTCTCAAAAGACCAGAGTAGAGGGGCAGAATCACCTCCCTCGATCTGCTGGTCACTCTTCCTTTGACTCAGCCCAGGACATGCCTGGCTTTCACCAACACTCCCAAATCCTTCTCCTCGGGGCCGCTCTCTATCCATTCTCCACCCAGTCTGTGTTTGTGCTTGCGTTTGCCCCGACCCAGGTGCAGGACCTTGCACTTGGCCTTGTTGAACTTCCTGATGTTTGCACAGACCCACATCTCAAGCCTGTCCAGGTCCCTCTGGATAACATCCCTTCCCTCCAGTGTGTTGACTGCTTTTTGTAGCTTGGTGTCATTGAAAACTTCCTGAGGGTGCCCTCAGTCCCACTGTCCATGTCACCAACAAAGATTAGTTAAACAGCTCCCATTCCAACACCGACCCCTGAGGAAAGCCACTCATCACTGGTGTTCACTTGGGCATTGAACTGTTGTCTGCAAATCTTTGAGAATGACTATCCAGCAAATTCCTTATCCACTGAGTGATCCATCCATCAAATCCAATTTAGAGACAAGGACATCATGTGGGACAGTGTCACAAGTCCAAGTAGATGACATCAGTTACTCTTTCCTTATCTACCACTGTTGTAACCCCATCACATACAGCCACCAAATTTGTCAGGCACAATTTTCCTTTAGTGAATGCCACTGATCATTTCCCTCTTTTCCATGTGCCTTAGCATAGTCTCCAGGAGGATCTGCTCCATGATCTTGCTGGGCACTGAGGTGAGACTGACAGGCCTCACCTCACCCCAGGTCTCCCCGTTTAAAAATGGGGACTATTTTTCCGCTTTTCCAAACAATGGGAACTTTACTAGACTCACAGCTTCTCAAATATAATGGACAGCGGCTTAGCCAGTTCCTCCACCCTCAGAACACATAGATGCACCTCATCAGGTCCCGTGGACTTGTGCACCTTCAGGTGCCTTAGATAGTCTCAAACCTGACCTACTCCCAGAGTCCCCTCCTTCGCCTTCTGTGGCATGAGTGGTGTGGCTGGAGCACTTGGTGCAAGGCAACAAGAGCTGTTGACCTTGAGACCCCAGTCTCTTCCATGTCCCAGATAACCAGGTCTCCTTTTTCCTTCTGGAGAGAACCCACATTTTTTCTAGTCTTCCTTTTTTTATCACCAAAGAACCTATAGACATTTTTCTTGTTGTCCTTGATATCTCTGGCTGGATTTCATACTATCAGGGTTTTAGCTTTCATAACCTGAACCCTGGACAATTTCTCTGTATTCCTCCCAGGCTACCTGTCCTTGCTTCCACCCTCTGTAGGCTTCCTAGTTTGTGTTTGAGTTTGTCCAGGAGCTCCTTGTTCATCCCTGCAGGCTTCCTGGCATTTTTGTCTGACTTCCTCTTTGTCGGGATGCATCTCAGTTGAGCTTGGAGGAGAGATTCTTAAAAATCAAGCCACTTTCTTGGGCCTTTCTTTCTTCCAGGGCTTTATCCGACGACACTCTACCAAGCAGATCCCTGAAAAGGCCAAGGTCTGCTCTCTGAAAATCAGGGGTAAGCATGCCATGCGTTGTACAGCCCAGACTAGAACGAAGGCTACGAACGTGATCTGAGCTCCAAATATAAGATGATGACTTTTTTGTTGTTGTTAGAGTTTCCCTTTCTGAATTCTTCTGCGAGATGATATAATTTTCAGAATAACATATAAATATAATATATAAATGTATTTTATATATAATAAATTATATCAAATATAATACATAAATATATAAATATAATTTTATTGGGTCTGTCTGGCATGGAATTTACTTTTCCCATAGCAGCTCTCATAGTGCTGTGCTCTGTATTTGTAGCTGGAATGTTGTTGATAACACATGGATGTTTTGGCTACTGCTGAGCATCAGGGCTATCTCTTCACCACCCCCTCCTTCAACAACTAGTAAGCTGAGGGTGGGTGAGAGGCCAGTGGGGGACAGCCAAGACAGCTGACCCAAGCTGACCAAAGGGATATTCCATATACCATATGGTGTCTTGCTCAGCAATAAAATCTTGGAGAAAATGGTGGGAGGAAAAAATGCATTTATTAAGGCATTTTTCTTCCAAAGCAACTGCATGCATACCAAGGCCCTGTTTCCTTGGGGAAGAGTCTGGACATCACCTGCTGATAGGAAGTAGAGAATGATTCTGTTTGTTTGTTTTCCTTGCTTCTGTACACAGCCTTTGCTTTTCTTTATTAAACTGCTTTCATCTTCATCCATGACTTTTTAATCTGGTTTTTTTCCCCCTGTCCTTCTAAGGAGGGGAGTGAAGCAGCAGCTTAGTGGGTACCTGGCATCAGCCCAGGTCAACCCACAAAATCACTGACTCTGAGGGACCAAAGATAAAACTGAGATGAAATTTAAGGAAATTCCCTTCAAAACCAGCACATTTGAAACATGTGCTAAAGGGACTGGGCATAAGTTATGTTATTCTCCAAAAGATGTGTGCATTGGAGAAGTGAAGTTATTAAGAGTAGGGTTATACATACACTGCATCAGTATATGGAGCACATAAGCAGAACTGAAATTATGAAGTGAAGAATGCAAAATATTAAAGTATGTAGAAGTAAAATATATCTATGGCACCATTTTCTCTTTGTCCTTCAAACCATGTGCTCGGCTGCATAGCACCCTCCTGCATGGGGGGAGGCGTCCCTGGTATTTTGGGTCTCGCTTTGTCCTGGGGAGTCCACGAGATTTAGCAGGTTTTGTGTCTGGTGGTTATTTGCTGTTATTTCTGACTGATTGCTGTTCTGATTGTTGGCAAACTGTTACTTTTTTATTTACATCTACTCATAATCATTCCTTATTGGTGGAAAGAGATTGGTTGAACCTATAAAGGGAGGCAACTCATTTCACAGTGTTCTCCTTTAAATTGTCTCAAAGCAAGGCAATCTCTCAAATCTCTAATGTTCTAAGATGTGAAATAGGATGGAATCAAGGAAGTTCTATCAATGCAAATATGAAAAAGTGACTGAATAAAATATAAAGGCATACACTAGAAAACATCGGATAGATGAGGACAAAAACTTGCCTCTCTTCCTTTTTTCTATGGACTTACGAGAAGCTGAATTTGTTTAGAAAAAAAATAATAGCATTTCTGATTCAAGACTGCTTCCTAAGTAATATAATTACCACCTCACAGCAGTTTCTATCATCACGCCAAATGCAGAATTGTCTCCTTAGGGCTCATCTAATTTTTCCTCTCTCCCTTCCTACTCCAGAATGATACCTCTCCCCTCCATTGCATGATTTATAAATTGTATAAATGTGGAATACAGAACAGGCTACTGCAGGAAAGCAATTTTTTGGCAATATTGTATGTGGGAAGACATCTGTGAGAAGCATCAGAAGATCTTTCATCTTCTGAACATCTCACAGATGTTCACAAATAGCGAAAATTGTTACTTTGGGGAAGGCAGCTCATGTGCCAATAAACGTAGGAAACTGGTTTAAAATAGGATCTTGCAGGCTGTGAAATTAATAAAACAACAGATCTGACCTAAAATCCTAATGACAATCAGCCTGATTGTTTTTGTTAATTATAGTTATTGGCAATTGAAATCAATGAGAGGTGAATGAGGGCAAGCAAATTACAACTGCTAAATTGCTTCAGTTAGCACTTTTTTTTCTTTTTTCCAAAACCAAATGACAATATATTTTATTCATCTGCTTTGTCACTTACCACATGCAACTGCATTCTCCAAATCCTGCTTCTGTGAACATAGTGGCATTCAGACCTGAACACAAAGTCTGAAGTTACATATGTAGTACAATGACAGGGGTTGAAATGCCCAATTAACAGTAAACTCACTCCTTGAAATCTTTCCCACTTTTCATAAAAATACGAAATTTGCCAACGTTTTTGCTTTCACTAACTAAACCAGAAAAACAAGACATTTATGAAATTTATTGTAACATCTAGTGTGGAGAGCATTCATTTTTAAACAAACCTTGAGATGATTCTTTAAAAGAAAAAATGTATTTTTCTTATAAACAAGTCTATGATGTTAAATTAGCCTCCTGAATGCTCTGGGAAGTGCAGTGTCTAGGTTCTAGGCAAATTTTCCTTGAAAAGACTGAAGAAAAGTTTGCATTAAACAATATTCAGTTAGCTAGTTTCCTTGTTCTTTCTGGCTAACATATGCCTTCCCACTTGATTTTTTCTCCATCACTCTTCAAGGTCAGGTTTACACAGCCAGCACAAAGATGAGTCAACTAGGTACAGTATTTTAATTAGGGACTGGGGTTTTAATCACTGTGATTGGGTTCCTTCCATTTTTAATGGTATTTTGAGGTTCCAAAATGCACAAAAGCAAAAGGTTCCCATCTCCATATGGGATTCAAATCTGGACTATATATTTATTCCTAATAGCATGCAGTTTGAATGTTTGCTTATAGTCATACTGAGATACAGTAACTGTTCCATAGAAAAACTACCTTAGTGAAGCTCCTTTGGGAAGTATTAATTAAATAAGCAGTAGGTCTTTTCGATCCTTCCAAATGCAAAGAGAATTTCACTATGACTGTTTTTACAAGTCTACACTGCCAGTCCCGCCTACTCAGAATATTTTTTTCTGATAACAAATACGTACCACTGTAAAGTTTGCTTTCACTCTCTCTCAGTTTCTTATATTCAAGATTTATGTTTACAGAACATTATTTCTGTGCAGCAATGCAAGTTTATATATCACTTCTTGCTACTAAATCTGAGTAACATTTACAGTTTTCACATACTATCCAAAAGTTTAAATTTCTCAGGTTAAAGGGAATGGATCCATTTCTCTTTCAGTCAGTGATACACAAATATAAAGCCTTTATTCTTCCATTGTAAAGGATTTACTCTACAGCAGCACGGTGCATTCTCCACAGTGGTACACTGATACTGGAGTCTTTTTCTCAACAATATAAATGAGCCATCAAAATCTTAATCTTCTGTTATCTCTGTCTCTATGGTTTTGACATTTACTTCAGCATATAAGCTGTGCTCGTCAGACCAGTCTTCTGGTGTACACACAACAATCCTGAAACAATAACTCTCCAGCTGAACGATAAAATAACCAGCCTTAGCCAAAACATAAGGAAAAATACTGTAAGATTAAAATCCTATGAAAACAGAGACAACTTTTAAAACAGATAGTGTATCCTCAAACTCGATCTTTAATTAGCTTCAAAAAATAACAACTTATTCAGAAAATGGTCCTCACCATGGACATCCTATCATGTTTCCCTTAGCCCTTAGTTAGTTTTAAACTGATGGGGCAGACTTTCAGCTGTCTTGTCTGGTGACAATTACCACAGTGCAGCAGAGAGCTGGAGGAGAACTTAAGGATTCTGTCTACAGTCTAAATACAGTCCTATTTAAAAACATCTGTTTTCAGCTTGGTACAACGAGGGGTGCTCTTGTTTCCTTGTGCAGAATAAACAAACATACAAAACCAGATGGGAGAAAGGACTAGGACAGCTTCAGATGATGTAGATTCTCAGTACAATAGACTTCTGAGAATTCATATCAGCTTACAATGTGCCCCAAATGTCTACCCTGAAAGTAGGCATTACTGTAATTAAGTTTGGAGGTGACAAGCTGAGTGTAGCCACAGCAGGGTGTCATCATATCGGAAAGGAGAAGATGCCATTTCCCATCCAGAAACAAAACAAAACAAAAAAAGCTTTAGAAACAAAACATCAGATATTACTAATAGGAAGCTGAGGTACTTTGCTAACCAGCAAAAGCAAACTTCTCGTAATAGTTGAAGATACCAACAATGATATCCTTTCAGGATGCTCCTGGCTGCAGGAGCACCACAAGGTGCAGCATGGCTCTTTTTTCAGATACTCATAATGATTGTAGCTCTAAATGAAAAAGATACTGCATTTTCTAAGTAGTATTACTCCAAATAAACCTTTAAACACATCTAAACATTAAAAGCGGATTGATTCTAAATTAATAAGTTAATCAGGAAACCACAATCCTGATTTTTGATGTAATAAAATTTATTTCAAAAGCCACTAAAAGAAACTTTGAGGAAAATAGGCTCATTGAAGATAATATAATACTTTTTATATTAATGATATGAACCTTCAATGCCAATATCACAATACAAAGTCTTGTATTGCTTTCTTTATTTGCATTTCCTCCATCCATTTTAATTGAACCAAAATGTTAAGAAAGCTTCCGGTAAGAAACTACAGATCTTTCTACTTATGTAAGATGTCTGGTTCCAGTTACATCAGGTTCAGATAAAAATATAGTGTTAGCCCTATGCAGAAAGAATTATGTATATAAGCTTCCATTAGCATTAATAGGAGTTATATATGTAAATCCCACACATGCCGTGATAAGAATGTGCTAAGAAACTGCATTTACATTCCTGTCAGGGGGCTGCAATTAGTACCAGCACAGCAAAGGCAGCCTGTATTCCTCTCGACATTTGGAAGCCTTGTAAAACCTGTGTAGAACAGAAATCTTTGCCATTATACCCCGTTTTAATTATAAGCCACATCACAGCATACGTGCAGAATATTTTGATAAACACTTTAAAAGCCCACAGAAATCCTCCTAAAAATGTTCACTGAGAGCACTCAAAGTCATTCTTGTGAACCTGATGGGAACTCATTCGCTCACTCACTCATTCACTCCTGACCTGAGCATCTTTTTTTTTTTACCAAGTGTTGTGGCTTTAGGACTTAGGGAGTCCTGAAGGTCAAAGTGCAGAGGGGAGAGGGAGCAGCACAACTCCAGCCCCAAAGCAGTAAGACAAGTGACAATGAAGGAGATGTGGATTTGCCAGGATGGAAATCTTTCCATGGGCTTTGCACTTGAGAGTACATCATCTCTGAACCTGTGCAATTTGTTGCTTGATGGCAGACAGAGAGGGTTTGCAGGGATCTGACTCTCAGTAGCCCCCTATTTTGGCTACGAGACTGAAGAGCAGATCCAGATCTTTCCCTCTCTCCCCAGCCTCTCCCTTCAGGAGTGCCCTGTGATGGCTTAATAATACACTCCGACACCTTCCCACTGCCAGCAGATGACACCAGGGAGAGACTGCTGCATCCTGGCGGTGATTCAGCCCGGCTCAGGAAGCACAGCGCCGGGCAGCCTGCAAATTGCTGCTCGACAGGACAGAACACCCGCTCTCCCTGCAGCCCAGCTGTGCGACCCCCGACTCCAGAGAGGGAAGCTCCCCTCGGTGGGAGTGGAGGTCACTGGATCTGCAGGAGTATCCATGAGGGCAGATGTGCAGGCAGGTCTGTGCCTCCGTGCCTCCACGCCCGTGTGGGCTGGAGGGTCCGGGGACCACGAGGTCGCAGGTTGATGCTGGCAGTCAGAGCGAGAGCTGTTTGTGGCCCCTTGGTCTGCTCTCCCTCATGCTGGAGTGCAAGGTCCAGTGAATAAAATGGGTGGCAAACTGATTGGCACCAAAAGGATCTCACTGCCTGCTATAGATGGTCCAGGATAACAACATTTTGGTTACAGCTGAGGAATCTCAGTTCTTCTCCAAAGTGCAGAAAAGGCAGATTTAGATTCAAGCTTCTGTGGCTGACTCCAGTGTCTTAAAATACTACCCTAGGATTTCCACAGTGCCTTTCAACCCCCCCTCTACCAGAGCCCTGTGCAGACCTAAAAGGGCACCCATGCTCAGGAAACTGGCTCTTGCACATGATGGGCACATCAGACAACAGGTTGTAGTGTCAGCAGGAGAGAATATAAGAGCCCGCTTTCGACAAACTTCCCTGCTACCCAAAACCAGTTTTTGGAAGTGATATTCTCACATTTTACACAGAATCCCTGTTGATGGGCTCTGCTTTGGTGTTCAGAAAGCTTTTGCAGATGTCCCAGGCTATCTGGGCTAGAACTTCCTCCTCAGTGATTATGTCTTCTGTTAGCAATTGCATTTCCTCAGGATACAGAAACACAGCCATCAGCCAACATAGGATTGCTTGTGAGTGCAGAGCTGGGCCTGGGCTCTGAAATTTGCTTTCATGGGAGTTGAAAATGAACAGAGCTTTCCCTGCCTTTGAGTCTACTCATATATTTTATCTGTTTGATTTAGCCTTTCCTTAAAAATTTCTTGCCAGGACACCTACTTTCACTTATGCAACAGAAAACATGGAAGAAAATTCCTTGACTTGATTAAGCTACCTCCCTAAAGGCGAGAAGAAAGAACAATAAAGTTCATTCATGAAGCTGTCAAAGCTGATGATGTCAAAATAATAATTAGATCCTTAGTAATAACTCCTATTTCTATACCTTCAGGATCCAAAGTCACCTAGAAATAAGAAAAAAAGTTAATATTGAATAAAACCACTGTGTCTAGAGAATGGAAAAATACTGATCAAATACATTAAATCCAAATGTGTGTTATGGTTTTATTTTCATCAAGACATTTTCTACATGCTTTCCTGTCTACATGTATGTACGTGTTAAATAAAACTATATTTACACACAGATACACATATATACTGCTGATGCTTGTTATGGGATGCAGGAGACAGTTATCATGAAGTAAAGATGAATAATTTCCAGGAACAGCAGGGTTAAATACATCTTTAGAAGAAATAGGGTTTTGCCATTTATACACAATAAGTAGGAACTCAGCTTTTTGGGCTGGGACCTAGTAAATGGCTTGTGGATGGCTTTTTGTACGTTTTTTCCAATATTACTAGTTCGTAGCAATGTCTTTCCCGTTCCTGTCTTGTACTTCACATACTTCGTGTTAGTCTTTGTCTCTTTGTACAGACTGTGTTCTGCCCAGGTTCTGCCTCCTTTTTTCCTGACTCTTCTTACCTTTCTGCTTTTATAAAAGAGGGGATAAAAGTACTAATGGCAATGGGCAACACCCACTTGGCTTGTGCTGTTAAGTGGCCCTGTGGAGCAGTAGTGAGCTCCCAAGTGGGCAGAGCTGTTCCACCTACTCGTGTTGCTCTCACAGCTGGTTGTTCCACAGGCTGCCCAGAGAAAAGACTGGCAAACAAACAGCTTGGAAAGAGGTTGCAGCTGCTTGTTCCTCTCCCCAGCCTCAGGACAGCCATAAAGTGTTTCTGCAGTGGGAGTGCAGATTTGGAAGCTTTCTTCCAGGCTGCTCCTTTTCTCTCCTTGTTTGGCACCATCTCCCACACAATCGTTTTTCTCAGCCATTTACAGGAAGAACAGTCTGCCTGGACTTGTAGCCAGTATCACTCTCCTCCCCAGAGCTAGGAGAGGTGGGCAGAGTCACAGTACTTCTTAAAATTACCCATATGTGAAGCTAGGGATGAGAGATGCAGCTAGGAGCAGCAGACAGAGCTTCTTCAGTGTTACAAACATCTGGAATATGATTAACTGTCAACTCTGCCTTCAGGCCATAAAGGATGTGGACTTTCATTTTAGCCACATGATGCAAAATAGTTTCTTGCTGAATTTATTTGTCTAGATGCTAATTAATAGATCAAATAACACCATTACCACAATGCCAGCAGATTTGTACTTTAGCCTGAACTCAATGCCAGCAGATTTGTACTTGAGCCTGAACTCATTGTTAGTAAGAATACAGTGATATTAGATGCTCAGTAGTTTTCTGAGTAATAGCTGTAGTTGTGAAAGGTTGAATGCAGCCAAATGACATAGACAACATTTAGAGTGAGCCAGAGCAGCCCTGTCTCTTTTGTTCACACCAGTAACTGAAGTTGTAAAAGAGGTAAGAAAGATGTTTGATACTTTTAGGAAACAGTAGTTCCATACAGTGCTGTTTTCTGTGTCAGGACTCTGTTGGTCAATAGAATTTCTTTATTCTCTGTGCATGGACCAATAAATAATTCTGTAAGCCATTTTTCGTTGAAAGCTCCTGCAGCAGGAGCTCGTGCCAGAAGGTCAGCACTTCTGTAGTGGTCAAGGGGAGATGGACACTAGTTCTGAAAAGTGCCTCCCCTTGTTTTGTTCCTATGCACAGATAATGGCATGCTCCTTCCACTGGGTAAGAATTGTTGCCATAGTAATGTTTCAAGCACTCCTTTGGATCAATAGAAGAACAGAGGGTTTTTCAGGTATTTCTGTTGCTTGTAAGCCTGCAGTCATACCCCACATATATTTCTATTCACTTCTACAAAACAAGTTTGTTCAAAGGTCTTTCAGCACTGTACAATTAAGCAAAAAAAGCAACATAAACATGGTGTACAAAGATCTTGGGTCAGAATCAGACCTCTGGCAAGCAGTTCTGTTAAGAGAGCAGATCCATATTTGCTTAATCAAAGCCCTGAATTTGGCCCTTGTAGTCTTATCAACACCTCACCAAATCCAGGAACAAACTGAAGCTGCAGAATTGGTTGCATTTTTTGCTGAGGGTCCAGATGTAGTTCCATTCACAAATCAGTGGGATTTTCAGTTGATTTAAAGTTCATTTGCTGTTTCATGGACACCAGGTACCTGACATACTGCTACAGTATAGGCTCAAGCTGACTAGACGGTATTAATTCTGTGATGGAAATTATGTGTGAACTTTACATAAATTCTTATGGGCTGAATCTACAAAAGCATGTATTTGTTGCCCCTTTCAGCAACCACCTTCAACATGCAGATATTAGAATCTGCCCATCTGCTCTACACATCAAAAGACTGTGTATGCGTTGGATACAGGCCCCTGCACTTCCCCTACATAACCTAACAGTTAGGACACACCTCAGCATTTGCTTTGAGCTGCTTCAGCTTTTTACTGGGAACAGTCCCATTCCCAGTATACAATTTCCAACAGCCGCGTTGTTTTAAGGCAATATGAGCCACTCATGACCTCAGAGCTGGGGAATGGCTGCAAGCATGGTTAATGTATGAAGACAGGCTTTGGTTGAAGATGAAGCATTGACGTATCTGAATGTTCTTGTGAATTTAATATGAAAAGCTAAGGACAAACTTTTCTGAGGTAGAAAGTTCTGCTTGCCATATTGATATACAAGCAATAAAGGAGAACGTGATTTTCCAGCAATATATTTTGCATCCTTTTAGGAAAAATATCTCAAACTCAGATTTCTCCATGGGACAGTGATTCTTTTACTGCAGTATTTTACATCAAAACCTTACCATTCACAAGTATATTATGCATTTCTCTATGCATAAATTCCTTTACAAAGAGCCATATTTACCTAGAAATGGTGCACAAGGCTCCTTCAGGTATTGCAGTTATCCACCTCTAATTAGAATGGGAACATGCCATCTTCTGCAATTATGTGGTACATTTTTTAAATAGCGACTAATACTTCATTGCCTGCTGAAAACATCTCCAAATCATAAATACCGGAGATTTCCGAGGGAACAGCGGTAATCAGCACCATAGACACAACTCAGAAAGATTCATTAGCGTTCCCCCGCAATTCCTAGACTGTTGTCTGCATGTATATATCACCACTGAGAAGAAAAAAAATGGGCACTACTTCTTCTTTTCCTGGTATCTGACGTTTCTCATTTCATATCTATTTATTCTCCCTGTTCCTTGCTTCCACAAAACTGGAGAAGTTTTCCTTCATCTCCTACAACTTTCCTTCACTTCCTTCAACTGCTTCCTTGCTGACAGTGAGGCTGCCTTTCCTACATCTACACATCTGGCCTTCCAGAAAGGAAGACGAGGAGAAAGGAGTAGGAGAAGAGGACAAGATACGTGCTTGAGCTTTATCGTGAGATGGAGTCAGGATGCATCTAGGCTGCCGGACACTGGAAAACATTCTCCTATTGCTTGTAAGCAATTCTTGACCTTTGTGGCCTTGTGAAGAGAAAGATGGGAGGAATTCAACTGTCCATGGAAAGCAGTCTGCTGCAATTGTATTATTATGCCCACGTTATTTAGGAGGTACACATCCTCCTGACAACCAGCCTTTTCAGCATCAGTACTTGTTAAATATTTCATGACAGAAATACCAGGACTTTCTGACATAGTCCCATCTATTTTCTTGTTACTCTGAACAGACTTTAGTGCGAAAGCTTAAAAGTACAGTAACTCTATGTGAGAAGAGAGAGGCTGAGAACTGTGAGAATCACTGCTGAAACAGTACAAACCAGAGGTCACATTTTGCTCTCACTGTCACAGTCCTTTTTGGTCAGAGTGGTTGTTCAGATGTAAATAAGGACTGAATCCAAGTTGAATTAGTTAAAAGCTTACTCACATGAAAGACAATAGAAGTTTCCTTAATAACATCATGGGGATCAAGACCCAAGCCCTGAGCATCAACAAGGTGAGATTTTATCTGCTGCTGGCTTGCACTCAGGGCCAGTGAAAATAAAGTCTGCACCATAAAAGTGATCCCAGGTTTTACAACTAAATGGGTGAATTTATGGGCTGGCCTTTCAGGACCAAAATTGTAGACTTAAAATGCAGCAACTACAAGCACGTGCATCACATGGTCCACCGGGCCTTTTTGTTAAAAGTCTAGCTGATACCCTAGATCAGTTCCAGAAGCTGGTTGCTGTAGTGAGGCCTTACTTTCTATCTCAGTTGCTGTTTGTTCCCTAAGGGAATGCCCCTAGGCTACCCCTGGCACTTCAGACTTTCTGTTTACCCACTCGCTCATCCAGAATTCATCCGCCTCCACATGGTGTTCCTTGGCATCCTCGCTAGCACAGAGCTTGCAGTAGCTCTAGCTTTGCTTGTCTCTGCACACAAGTGAGAAAAACGCCTGCATAATATAAGCCAACACACGAATGCCCTGCCACCTGGCCAGAGGCTGTCTGCAAGGCACTGCAAAAGAGATGCCAGAGTTTCTACACTGTCCTACTGGCTTTTCCCATCAGGCAGCTCATTGCATTGAGGAATCATGCTGGTTTCGTCTGCTCTCGTCTGCTGTCCCCTGCAGTTTGGCAGAAGCATCCTCTGAAGAGACCTAGCAAGAGATAATGCTTATTAACTCCTCCTCAGACATCCTCGGGTCTGGATGCACTGAGGTGCCACGGCAGTGAGAGCAGTAAGAGTGTCTAGACAGACAGACAGACAGTAGTCCCACAGCTAGGAGAGAAGTTTTGCCAGCAGATATTTCGTCAAATTAACTGTTACGTGTTCGGAACGAAAGAATGTGGGAATATGCAACCCACGTTTATGGTGAACTTAAGGAATGCCTGCTATGAGAATTTTTGTAGGATACCACACAGCCTCTGGCAAATACACAATTAATAAAATACTTGACAAATTAAAATTACATCTAATATTTGACAATCTGTGTTATCAAAAGGGCTTCTTCAGTAGTGTAGGGTTTTCTTAGTAGTGATGGATAGCCAGACCAATCTTCCAGATCACAGTTCTTAAAAGGATCAAATTAAATAACCTTAAAAGACTGTCTCTTACATAGCCTACACTTAAAAGTCACCACAACCATTTCTGATAAGGATTTCAAAGTACAAGATCCATTTCTGTTATAGATGTTGATCAGCTGTGCACCATTGCCTTTTGTGCATTTGCCTTGATAAAAATAAGTCTTGAATTGACTCAGGTGCAGAAATTAGGAATTGCCTTGAATGTTTGTTTGCTTGTTCTCAAGCATAAATTACGTTTGAACAATAAGGGCATGGCTCTCCAAAGGGCTGAGCACCTGCAGCTCACATTCCACTCAGCTGGAGCTG
Source organism: Gymnorhina tibicen (assembly GCA_013399875.1). Classification (NCBI taxonomy): domain Eukaryota; kingdom Metazoa; phylum Chordata; class Aves; order Passeriformes; family Artamidae; genus Gymnorhina; species Gymnorhina tibicen. The sequence continues at coordinate 1,937,896 of VXAZ01009215.1, forward strand.
TAAATGCCAAGCAGCTCTGAAAAGACAGGGTTGTAACTGTTCCTTCGGATGAGATTTATCCAAACAGTATCGATCGACAACTAAATCTCCGTATAGCGCTGGTTTTCCCTTTCCAGCTTACTGTCTTTACTTAGAGGCCTAGATGCTGTGTAATAATTTTGTTTAATTAAGACTGCAGTGAAAGGAAAGAAAGGCAAAGATGTGCCTTGTTCTGCAGTACAATAAAAAATAAGTAAACACAATTCCAGTTAATTATCCATCACTCAATGCAGAGACTTCTACTTAATCTAATCACTGGTTAATTAGATTGTCTGTTTTGTTTGATCAAATCTACTGTAACAAAATCATCTGCATTTGCATTGTCCTTTATTTTGATGATTTTCTATTATTAAAAGGTCATTGTCAGGTCAACATAGGCCTGTATTTGTTGTTTAATGCATCAGAATTTCACATTACATAAATACCTCTCTGCAGAACCCAATCTGAGGCCCAAACTTTTAGAGCTATGCAAGAATTGAAGGATCTAAAATCTAAGATTTTTCAAATGAACTACATGCCTCTCTGGTTAAAAAGCAACATCTCTGACAATCTGTGCTACATTCAGTGAGATATTTCTCAGAATCAACAAGGTATTTCAATGAGGAGTGAGGAACCTAAACGGAAAATATATGTAAGAAAGGGTTTAGGTTCAGTATTTCTAATTTAGAGCCAGCTCCATTTCTACGTGGTGATCCCAAGGCAGGCCATGGTAGTGGCAAAGCCACTGTGCCTGCAGTTGAGCTGCTTGGCTGGTGGATGGTAATGTGTTAAGCAGCTGTGATTTGGTTGCTTGTCTGACTCTCTAGAGAGTATGTCCTGTTTTGGCTTTCACTGAGACTTAGAGATGTTTTACCTTCCCTTAAGTTAACGGGTATGCTTACCTGATGTAGCGCTCTATTCCAGCTGCCAAAAGTGAAGTGGTACACAAGTTAAAGCCAGCCCAAGAAGCAGACTATTCCTGGGTGGTTTAGAATGGAGAATATTATGGGCTACTGTTGAAGGGATTATGATGCCTTGGTCCCATACTGACATTATCTTAGTGTGCAGAGGACACCCTCAAGCTACTCAAGCTGGGATAACTGATAAGCAACCAGACCAGAACTGGGACACTGAAGGGTTCAGAGGACCTGAAAACAAGAATAGCAATGATTCCCTAAATTTTCCCATGTAAATGTGAATACTGTGGCATTCACCGCTTCTCTCTAAAGTCCTGTTCAAGACCATGGTAAGTACATGAGGGAAATTTCCTTATCTTAAATTTGTGAGAGCTGGGGTTGGTGATAAGAGCAGGGATAGTATAATAAAGTGTGCTAATCTCATCACAGCAATCCTGCTGTGCATACTGCTCATGGCCAGCTCTAGGTATAGGCAAAATAGGCAGTTGCCTATGGCAACAGACTGCTGGTGAAACCAGAGTGAGTTCAGGCTCCTGCAGTGCCTTTGTCAGTGTGAGTGCCCTGGAGACCCAGCCTGGTGGCTGTTGCTGGAGGAATCAGGACATGTGGGGCCACGGCTTTTAACAGCAGTAGTAAAGATCTGAGGTTTTCCCTGCAATTGTTGTCATCCACCCTTTGCTCCCCTGAAACCCCTGCCATAGCAGAGTGAAAAGAGTGACTCTCCAGGACCTTTCTGTGGCTCTACTGATGCTCTTTTACAACAAAATTCAATCTTGCCAGCACTTCTGAGATGTCTGGAGATGCCCTGGTTCCAGCTGGAATAAAGTTAATTTTCTTCCTACTGGCTGGTACATTGCTGTGTTTTGGATTTAGTAGGAGAATCATGTTGATAACACATTGATGTTGTTTCTCAGTAGTTCTTGATGTTGTTGCTCAGTAGTTCTTACCCTAAGTAAAGGTCTACTCAGTTTCCCATGCTCTGACATCAAGCAGGTGTGCAAGAAGCTGGGAGAGAGCATGGCCAGGAGACCTGACCCAAACTGGCCAAAGGGATATCCCATAAAATGGAAAGTCACGTTCAATGCATAAACTGGAAGGAGTTGGCTGGGTTCTACTGATCGCTACTCCCTGTTGGGCTGGGCATTTGTCAGTGGGTGATGAGCAGTTGTATTGTGCATCACTTGGTTTTCTTGGGATTTATTCCTCTATTTTTATTATCCTGCATTTTATTTATCATTATTAATAATTATTACTATTTAATTTCAATTATTTAAACTGCTCTATCTCAACCCACAAGTTTTACCTTTTTTTTTCTGACTCTCCTCTCCTTCCCATCGGAGGGGTGGGGAATGAACGAGAGGCTGCATGGTACTGAGTTGTTGGCTGTGGTTAAACTATGACAGCAGCTGACTTGTATCGTGAGAGTCCTGCAGGCTTACAGCTCCCTGGGGCAGCTTAAGGTCACTGAGCTGTGTCTTTACTGGCTTCCCAGAGCAATGGCAACACCAACACGGGCAGAAGTCAGGAAAGTGTCATGCAGCAGCAGGAGAAAAAAGTCAGGCCTTGCAGAAATGTGCAGGTGAGGATCAAATAATTTTTCATTACATCATGCCAGAGAACTAGGGATGTTTCTGTGCCAAAATAATGCAAACATGCTAAATGAAGAAGAATTGTTGCCCTGTCATTCTAGGAGATGAGTCAAAGCCAAAACACACCAGTTTCACATTTCTAGCTCTCCCTCTTGCATCTTTGACCCAAGCAGAGCCTGAACATAATTTGTGCTGGAAAGTCATAACTATAACTTCCAGTGTTTTTACATTATGAAACAATTTCTCAAAAGTAATGATTTCTCACTCCATCACTGGGAAGCATCGGAAGAAGTGCTTTTTAAAATCATTTTATTCCAAGGCTCATGTGCATGTGTGTCTGTGTGCATTTGTGTTTACAGAGCACTGAACTCTATTTGCTTTGCTGTTACTAGAAATATTATCTTCTTGCAAAACAATACATATTTAGGAAGGGATTTGGTGGGAGGGCGAGGTTGCTCAAAGTTTATTTTTTGCTCTTGTTGCCAATTACTGCTGATGCCTACTGTTTAAGCAAGTAGGGTGATTGAAAGAGGCAGCTCCTTTTTTCCATGTCCATAAGTAATTCACTGCTTTTGGCAGTGGACTGCAAAGATATAGCAAGGGCATAAAGTTAACAGCCAGGCACATACTGACTCACACCTCTCCACAGAGAATCTCCTTCTGGGCTCAAAGAAGGTGAGGTTCAGCTCTGCCTCAAAGACCTATTGGTGGGTGTCTGAGGATATTGTATATTCCCTGCCTTACTTAGCATGCTTTCCATAGCTGTGCAGTCTAGGATTCCTGTTCCTTGTCTTGCCTGAACTACACCTGCACATAATGTCCTGATGGTATTTTTTTTGCTTTTAGCTGCAGATTATATTGAGTTACAATGTTAACCCAGAGCCAGCAGAAATTAGCAGCTCCAAAACTGGTGAGAATTTAAAGGAGGATCAACAGCTAGTCAGTCAGCAATTCAAAATTGATCCATGCTGTCCACTACTCCTGGTCAATCGCTCCCAAAAATTGTGTGTGGGGAATTTGTTTCATTTACTTGTGTCACCACTTTGGAATCAGAAGTAGAGTTGTCATACATCCAGCTTAGTTAAGGTGACATTTTTCTAGAGACACCTTTTTCCACCGCCCCAGGTAGATGTATTCTCCCTGAGGCTGTGCGTGTTCATTGAAAGCAGAGTTACACCAAGCCTCAGTCCTGAAGAAATCTTCCAGTAAAACTCCTGCAGCATTCCTGAAGCAGTGGCCATGGAGACCTTCTCACAGAGATGCTTTTTAATTTGCTCTTATCAGTATTCATAGACTGATGGATCGAAGGCTGGGAGGAACCATTGGATCATCTCTTTTGACCTCCTTAAGCCCTTAAATGTCATCACTTACCCCTGCATTGAACTCATGTTTAGCTGTAGCATGTGTTTCAGCAGGAAAGCAAAGTTGCCAAGGGACAGAAAATTCAGCACTTATTCTGGTGATCCACCTCCGCGGCTGTAAGAAGCATACACTGCATTGTGGCAGTGCCTTGGGGACCCATCTCGAGGCCTGGGACCCAATTATGCTGGCCCCACTACACATAATTTCAAAAGACAGCTATTGCCCCAGAGAATTCGGAGACTGTAAAGAATATGTGAGGCCTAATGTCAAATAGAATATTATGCAGTTGGTTTCAGGATGCTTGGCCAAGTGAGTAAAAAATTAAACGATACGGTGGCCTGAAGTAGTTTACAGCCGAGAGCTGAAACGCATCAGGCAGACATGAGGTTTGCACAAATGTCACGGGCACAAGAGGAATGATTCAGAGAGGACAGCTGCCCTTAGCATGGTGGTATCATTTATAAATCTAAATAAATAAATAGAACATGAAGAAGAAATGTAAAATATAATAATAAACAGAGAAAAATTCAATCTGGTCCCTGAGGATTAAAAAGAAGAAGTAATCTTGAGGAGAGCTGGACTCTGATCTTTTTCTGAGCTCCACGTGTCCCTTTGCAAAATGATAAATAATTGAAATAAACAGCAGACTTAAGGGTTTTCCAAACGCTGAATAAAATCAGCTCCCACATATACAAAATATTAATATAAAAATATTAATATTTCCTAGTATGTATATTTATAAATCTGAATAGAAATAAATAGAAAGAATTCTCTTTTCTAATTCTAAATTCCCTTTTCAGAAAGAAAGAAAGAAAGAAAGAAAGAAAAGAAAGAAAAAAGAAAGAAAAAGAAAGAAAGAAAAAAGAAAAAGAAAGAAAGAAAGAAAGAAAGAGAAACTGAGCAAAATAACATAAACGTCCTTGAATGCATGCTTGAAGGTAACTTAGGGGTTTATATCATCTCATTTTTCTGAGCAGTACTTTTTTCTTCTGCATTACTAGTTGGAATGTTTACATATTTTTCTCTTCTTTCCTCTAGCATATCTACTGGATTTTCAAGCAGTCTTTTCCTTCACACGAAGAGAAAAGTTAAAACCCTAAAATTGTATGGGTGTCATATTTCATTTGCACTGCATTTGCACCTCTTAGGTGAAGCAAGTTTTGTGGACTACGTTGTTCATGATTCCAGTCTGAGATGAGAATGAGGCCTTTTATTTTCCTGACTAGCTCACCTGTACAAGCTGATAATTGCTGGCTCTTGGGAAGAGCCAAATGTTACTGCTTAGGGTGAAAACCATTCAGCCTCTTGAGGTTTCCCGTTGAAGTAGCACATTTTGCTGAATTTTAAGTTGGTGTTGGCCTAGCTGATCAGGGACCTACAGCTATTGCAGCAAGGCTTCAGCCACTTACAATATAGTCAGATCTTCCCAGGGACTGGGTTGGTGCTGGTAAAGAGAGCACTAGTTGGTCCTGGTAAAGACACTACCCACACCACTTGTGCCTTTCATCACTACAAGTCAAACACAAAGATCCAAACTGAGGAAATGATGAATTAGTTCCTGAAGAGGATCGGTGGAAAACTAAATTTGGTGAAAGGAACTTCAAATTAGTCCACACGCTGTTAACGTGGGGGTATACAAAGGATTTCAGCTTCTTGGGCTGTTTCTGCTTGGATTCGGCCTTCAAGACTGAGACGTGCATTTCTTGGTGCACCTCTGCTTGCTCAAATTGCTTCCTCTAAGTTTCCCATAGCTTGGCAAAGGGTTTCTGTGGCCCTATAGCAATCTCAGTCAGGCAGACACACACCCCCTTACTGCCTTTGAGGCAGGCGACAGCAGTGCTATTGAGGAAGGGCAGGCAGGTAAGCGGGAAACATCAATGCTAAGGGTAGTGTAAGCTGAGGCAGGATCTTCAGTAGAACATCTCTGGCCAGCTGCTATGCAGGAAGACAAGCTGTTCTGTAATATTTCTTGCTCAGATGCGACGGATGTTCAAATGCTTTTACATATCTTTGAAGTCAGAAACAATATTTAGGAAAATCTATAAACCAGTGGGCACGAAAGGCTCTGGGAACAACTGAAGGAAGCAACTGATAGATCTGCATTATCCAGCACAGCACAGTTCAGGAGTCTCATTAGTGCAGAGGACCTACAGGAGTGGTGCCTCTGATTAAATGCCACCAGCTGTCGGTTAACCTAAGATGAAGATTAGCAGGCAGGCAGAGACATCCCAGATAGGGTTGGAAGGAATCCATCTGGGCCTGTCAGTCCAGGCACAGCTCTGCCCAGCCCTGTGCACCCTCCCTGACCATATGCACCCTACCCAGCCCTTTGCAACATTTCCAAGGCTGTCAGTGTGGCAGAGCATGATAGAATGTCTTTGTAGAAAAGCAGCTTGGCCCTGGAAGTAAATAGCTGTTTGCAGTCATGGTCTCTTCAATCCTTCATGCTTTTTCTTAGCATGTCGCAGGCTCATTGCCATGTGCAATGGATGGGGGGAAGGTCTGTGCTGAGACATCCCTTCATGGGCATGGGACAGAGGAGCTGGAGCAAGGACTGAGGGACAGGAATGTGGTCTCTGGAGGGGTGCTCTGACAGACTTCCTGTGCATGCCAAGGAGCTCCAGGAAGAATTCAGCTGACAGGAAACCAATTTCCTCCCTACGCTTACCACTGCATAGGAAGAGGAGAGAGTGCTTAGGAGGCAAGACCAAGATCATTCTGGTTGTGTTACATGGCATACAAGAGACCTGAACAAGACACTCAGAGCCCCCCTTCTTCTTCCAGGTGCCTTTACACCAGTGTAACTCTAAAGAACTGGGTGGAACTACATCTTTAACAAGAAGAACAGACAGTCTGGACCTTGAGCAACATAATGTGGGAGCATTAAAGAGGCAGAATTACTGGTGTCAGAGGAGAAGACAGGTTAGTGGTGGCCTCTGACAGTAATAAGAGAGTAAGAGGCTTCTGGTGGGAGTTCCTCCCAGGCTTTCTTCATCAGAAGGGCAAGGGCTGTATTATGCAACCTTTGAATATACAGAGGAATTAGAGTGAAATTACAGGTTCTTGCTGACCTGCCACATTTTAAGTGTAACTCTTGGGAAAGAAAAATAGGGAGAAACTCTTTTCCCTATAAAATTGAAATATAGCAAGTAATGGTATATGTCAGTCCCTCCAGAAGTCTTCACATTTCCCTTCACTCTCAGACTTCAGCTTAATAGGCTCCAAACATAGACTGCTTTAACAGCCAGTATTCTGACATCTCTTGGTGTTATCTAGAAAATGTCAGCAGCTCAAATGCAGAATAGAAATGTGGCTTCAGTTTTTCTCTCAAGCAATTTTTTTTTGTCCTTTGACGTCCAGTAGCTGCAGGGGTGATGCCTCAATTTGAGAAGGAGCTGCATTAAATGAAATGTGATAAAAAGAGACATCCAAATTCCAAACAGGTTTCAGATTAAGTTTTTGAATATGTAAATTTAGAAACATAAATTTAAATTTAAACTACAGGGGGAAAAAAAAGAGCAGCAGAATTTTGGCTGCTTGGAAAATTTAATACAAGATGTTTTCTTCTTTTTAAGGGCTTGCAAGTCTAAAGTTGTAGGCAGATGGAAACACTATGAATATTATATAGGTACATCTTGGTCAAATTTAATTTAAAATAAAGTAAAATAAAATTTAGTGAGCTTCAGACTTTTTGCACATACGATGCATGAACAAGGTTTGTGACTAGCTAGAGGCAGACTAATACAACACCTTAGCATATTAGTACATCTTCTGCCCCTTTGCTTTTCAAACTTCACTGCCATTTGTTCTTAAAGCCCTGTTCACTTTGAGGGTTTTGTGACACAGTCCTTTACTGGTTTTCAGCTTCCCTTCACTTTGTTGTGGTCCCCTTGTACTCCTAGTGGTTTGCATGGGTCCAACAAGGACCTGACTTTCTGGCCCATCTCCTACTGTCTCAAGTCTTGCTCAGCTTTAGCTACTTCGGGGTGAGAAATTTCAGGACTGCTTTGCAAATCCAGACATCTGATGAAAACCACACCTTTAATTTTCTTTCTGACTTACTTATTTCATAGCTGTAATCTTAAACCCAGGATTGCTAAACTGAAGCTTGTTTTTCCTCTACATGAATCTCTGCCTTCTTCCCAAATTTTTCACAAATCATAGAAACGACCTTTTAGGTCATTTAATCCAACCATTAGCCCAGTACTGCCAAGTCCACCACTAAACCGTGTCCCTAAAATGTCTACGTGACTTTTAAGTACCTCTGGGGACAGTGACTCAACCACCTCGCTGGGCAGCCTGCTACAGTGCTTGACAACCCTTTCTGTGAAGAATATTTTCTTAATATCCAGTCTTAAACTCCCCTGGGAAACTTGAGGCCATTTCCTTTTGTTCTATGTGTTATCTTCGGTTCAGTCTTCCCACATCATCTCCAGATTCTGGCCTTTTCGTCATTGTAATACTTTTCCGGAAGCTCGATTTCTTTTGCCATCAACACTTACTTTCTCACTGCCTTTCGTTTTGGCAGTTCTAGCTCCCTGAAAGTAATTTAAAACATTTCCTGTTCAGGTCATCTTTCAGATTTATCTCTGATCACAACCCACTGCTCTTCATGATTTGGTCAAAATTTTTCACTTCTGTATTTAGGGCCTTTCATTTCTTAACTTCACCATTTCTATTAATAAATTATGCCACTGACTGTGCCATGTCTTGCAGAATGGTTCCAGCCTATTCTACCCATCAGTCCACTGTTCTACCTAAAAGATCTATCTTTTTCCCATGTTGTATTTTGGATTTTGGGAAAAGCTCCATATTCACAGAGGTACTAATATTTACCTCTGCATAATATCTTTAAAAGACACAAAACACTGCTGTTGCTAGTTGGCTCAGTGATAGTTTCTTTTCCATCCCAGCTTACTTTCACATCCATGCCATTTCTCTTCATTACCTCTTTGCCACAAGTCATTAACAGTAAGATCAGCAACAAAACCAAAGAAACCCCCAAATCCTGCACCAGATCATCAGCAGCAGGTTATCCTTTAAATCATATCACAGATGCCTCTGCATCTGTGTTTCCACCATACAGCTTCAAATCTGAAAGAAACTGCCATCACAGAGTGGTATCACCGGCTGCTGCCAAAATATAGATTCATTGGTGACAAATACCAGTATTCTGCTGAAACCTGACTTTTAAGAAGGAGGAACATGTTTGATTTTTTTTCTTTCATTTAGACCCATTAGAGAAAAAAAATTAGTTCTGGTTTTGTACATCCACAAAATCTGAGTGTTAGTCATAATGTTAAAAAGCCTTCCTACCAAGAGATATGCAAGACTTCCCTAAAAGTCCTTCCAATGAATGCTTAAGACTGTTTTTCTTTCTTATTCTAACAAGGTTTAAGGTCATTTAGTCTTCCTCTCCCTGTTAAAATATTGTGCATATTACCAAAATATAACTGGCACTTAAATACTATGCTGCTATTGCCTCGAGTCAAACAGATATGCAAAAGAGCCGGCAGGAATGTGTGATAAAGCCCATTTTGGAATGGAAACTAATGCTTTCTTTAGCACTAGTCTAACTCAGAGGGCATTTTGGATTCAAATTAATGGACTGTCGGCAGCTGCTTATAAAATTAGGTTCCAAAAGTATAATGCAAATCTAAAACTTTAATTGCTTATAAGCAGCTGCAAGGAATCTCTTACAACTGCAGTGCTGCATGGAAGTGGAAGAAGGTCTGACTTTTGTTCTGTAAATATTTACCTTTTTTACCAGTTTCATCAGTATACTATATTTTGGATTAAAAGATTTTGAAAGCAGAAAGTAATTGCTGAAGAATAATAACCTGGCACTTTTACATGCCTATCAGAAACATGAATTGGCTCAGTAACACAGAAGATTGGCCAGAGGACAGAGACTTAGATACTAGCACCCTTACTGGAGAAATCCAGAACAGGTTTTCTTATTTATGATTGTCTTTGTGCGTGTGTATAGGAGACTTGGCAATGATATAATCTGGTAGGCTTTTAATCAGCTCAAGGAGCTTAACTTTAATACCAGAAAATGTATCAAGGCAAATGTTAAAGAAGCTGGCCTGTCAGTCAGCAAGCAGCTGAGGAGCCAAAGGACAGCATGTGACATCCATTAGGCAGCGGGTGCCAGGACTAACAAATGCCAAGGTAAGGGGCTGCAAAAAGCCCACAGGCTAATAACTCACCAAAGGTAACGAGTGGCTGAGGATCCCTCTGCATTCTGTGTCCTGCCCACCACTGTTACTGTGCTCAGAGAGAGACTAAGTTAGCTCACAAGCCAGGATCCAACAGCTAAGCTGCATTCACACATGACTAAAGGGAACCTTAGTGGTAAGGATGTGACATGTGTAGCTTAAATTTATGGTTCATCTGCTATGTGAGTGGTATCTTGAACGGAGTCCAACAACTCTTCCATCAGCTGCATCCATATGCTATGCATGTGTTCCCTGCTAAGCACATCTTTTAAATTTAGTCCTTGTGGGTGCATGTTCTACACTTTCTCCATGTTTGTGGCTTTTGTGTGCATTCTTTAGAAAAATACTCCTGTTCATTCAAAGGCTGTCCTGAGCTCTTCAGTTGCACTCCAGCCATTCAGCTGTGACCTCAGCAAGACACCTCAGTGCTCTCCCTTCACTTTCCTTCCCAGTTGTGCGACAGCCACCGCTGCTCCTTGGGCTGCATTGCGAGTTGTGAGCTCCTTGGGGAACAGCTAGTGTTTCCCCTCTCCTTTGTTCAGAGCTGGTGAACATCCTGCTGCTGCTTGCAATGATGCTTGCCCCCCTTTGAAATTTATAGGCTCTTAGAATGATCTGAATGTTGTGACAAACATTTTTTTCTGGTGGATTTTAAGCCTCATTCATCAATTTTTTTAGTCAGTGTTTGGCATCAACAATTTTTGTCACATTTTTGCCATGCAGGGTAAGGAGTGAGAGTTTGTATCTGTGTAAGAAGTAGTTGCCCTCCATGGTTCTCTCCCAAGTTTCCAAAGCGAAAGAACCTTTCCTAGATGAAACTGTGAGCCAAGCAGAAATAGGTGTCAAACTAGCACAATAGCCCCCACACAATAGACTATAAAAGCCTTTTCTCTGGCAGGCATTTGTTCCCAAGTCTTCTTCTGGAACAGAACATACTGCCCTACACATCATCGAAGAACTGAAGACTCAAGAAAAATAAGAAAATTAGAAGGGAGAGAAAACATGAAATACTCCTCTCACAGCCAGCAAATATGAAGGAGTGATGCTCTGGTATTAAATACTAGTGCCATTCTTCTGGCTTGAGAGTTCAGATTTATGAAGGAAATGCATAGCACTTCCCAGAGGAGGGCGGGAAAGGCAAAACACTCAAAATGTAATGAATCTGGACACAAAATTATATTTCACATAGAAATGTTATGAGGAAAAACAAGAACAGTGAAGTACTAAAAAGTATTGTCTGCACATTCAGGAATTAAATTGTAAGGTAACATTTGAAAATTGAATAGTGGTAAAGCTTAAAAAGCAGAGGGATTAAGAAATCTGCTGCAGCTCACATGGTAGTCTGTGCCAGGAAAAAAGTACAGAATTTGGATGTCTTCTGGTTTTAATGACACACGCTGTTTCCTCTTCCCACAGATAACCCTACTGATGTGGTTGTCTTGCAAGGAGAGGGTGAATTAAAAAATAGCATCTATTCAAATATTTAGCACTTGCCCACAGTAGAATTCATGTTACCTAACTTCAGCAGACTGAAAGTTGGAAGTGGTATTCATCTGCCCAAATTTAGATTCCTACAGTGCAAACGTCAACAGCTGAGCGAGTCATACTGACTCCTTTATAGGCAATGGAGAGAAACAGGCACTTCTGATGCGTAAGCACATCTCATCCTAAAAAATATGTCTAAAAGAGATCCAGCGAATCACATGTAGAAACGGCTTTTTCTCCATCAACTATAAAGAGAATCCAGACTGTTATCATTATGATATAGGCTTTTAAAGTTTGGCAAGATTAATCTCTCTCTTCCTATCTAATCTAAACTGGTCATTCTTGTTCCCCCATCATGTTGGCAGAGAGAAGCAGTCGCTTCCAGAGGTCTTGGTCATCTTGGCCATCTCCCTGGGCTACAAACACCTAAGATAACTGGTATGAGCTGCCTTCCAGAGGTATTTGCTGCTGGGGGGTGGAAGCCTCCGGGATTCTGAGGAGTGTGAGCTGAGAGGAATTGAAATTATTTCAGCCATTCCTCATTCCCATGTCTATTTTTGTGAGTTTAAAATGTTGTCTCCAGAGATATGGAAGGCTTAGAAGGACAGTATCAAAGAGGACGAGGGCTTCAAAGACGAGTATAGTAAGAATCTGAATTTTTTTGTATGTATCGTTTAAGCCACTGCCTTCCCTAAAGTTTTCCCCTTCCTCTGTCAGTAGCTACTACTGCTGGTGTCGGTGAGGAAGGGCATTTTTTCTATTTTTTCTTCAGAGGTGCTGTGTTGTGTACAAAAGGATTGGAGACCTGTGCCAAAGTCAGTTTGCCTTCCTCTCCCAAAGTCAGAACATTGCTTGACCAATTCCACACTCTACACTGGGGAGAAAATGAAAAAAAAACAAAAAACAACTCAGGAGGCATAGGAAGGCACAACAATGAATGGGATATTAAGGATAATAAAACTGAAAATGAATGAAAAAACGAAAACTTTTTTCCTTCCCTTTTGTCCTGTATGTGAGATAATCCCTCAATTCACAGCTATTTCATCCCTCTAGGATTCCTTCAGGGATCCTCGGAGGATGCAAATGCTAGGCTGCAGGTTTTTCTGGTCACTGCACTGCCTTTTGCTGCTCCATGCCAAGTGAGGCGTGAGGTCTCCCGCTGATCTCTGGTGTAGTTCTCTGATGTGGCTGCACACACATAAGTGAGCACTCACACAGAGATCACCATCTCGGGAAGGCGCAGTGGCATGGGTTGTGAAGGGGCTCATTTTTCATCCTTTCAGGTTCTCGTGGAAACAGCTGGCACAATATACACCTCTGCCTTTATTTTGTGCTCTCTCTCCAGAAAGCCAAGTTCAGAGGCTCATATCTCTTTTTTCTGTTCAAGCATTCTTTAATTACCTGCTACATGCAAAATGGATTCTCATTAGACAGAATTTTTCCTAAAATCATCCTGATTAAGCAGTAGCAATTATTGCTCATGCCATTAGGCTTAGTCAGTCACCAGGGAAGCTTTGTGAGAGCAGGAAGAAGATGGGGATCTCTGCTTTCCGGTGCAGGGACTCTGCTTTGGGTCTGTGTGTGCACAGCCCTCAGCCTGGGGACCAGGGAGTATTACACTTTGAGGTTATAGATGGGAAGGGGCTATTTTTGCTTTGCTCTGTGCTCCTACAGCAGCTCTTTGGGGTACCCCCTGGCCCCAGTGTGGGGAGGTGCCAAGGCCAGGCTCCCTGCGGCTGGCACCAGCCAGGCAGTCAGCAGCACTGTCAGGCCAGCAGGTGAGCTCATAAGTCGCACTGCAGCCTCACATCTCTGCTCCCCAGTCCTGCTTTCACATGCAAGCCATAGCAGCCCTGCATGCTGGACTCCACGCTCTTGAGCCATGTGAGCCATCCCCTGAGCCTCCCCTCCTTATCCCCAGCTCCTGCAGGCTTGCTGCCTGCTGCCTGGGCAGCAGCTGAGCAGCCAGCAGCTGCTGTAAGGCTTGCTGGGGGAAGGGATCCTTTCTTTAATTTCTCCAGGTCCTTTTGTGCTATCCCTGTTGGCAGCACACCTGCCAGGCTGTTTGCCTCCAGGGCCAAATTGTATTTTTCTATTAACCAGCAGCTTACACAGGAGCTGTGTTCTCTGTCAGTCAGCTCTGGGTCTAGAGGATATCTAGGCACCACTCAGGACTAGACTTAAATCCAAAGTCAGGACCAAACTTAGAACAAAGCTTGCTGCTGCATGCGAGGGAGACATTGGGCAGAGAATGTCTAGAACCTTAACTTGGTCTGATTTTTCCCAAGCAACTTTGCTCAGTCTGACCCTAAATGGTCCAGCCAGAGGCCGGTTTCTCAGCAGTGACATGTGCAGGCTGAGGATGGACAAGCAGCATAGGAGGAGCTGGCTCTGCGTTAGGTTCAGCTCTGCCAGCCTCCGAAATGAGTATATGATATCAGAGGAACTGCTCCAAAACACGGCACGAGCATCAGTCCCAAAGGCTCAGCAGAATTGCTTGTTCTGCCTCACCATCCTCATCTGTTCTCATGCTGACACACTTGGGATGAACACAAATACAAAACAGAACAAACTCAGAGAGAGAACAAAGGCTGGAAACAGACTCCAAGCAACTGCCTCATCTGCTTCCACAGCAGATTGTACCTGGATCATCACATATTAAATATGATGGCCATTAAAATCTGTTCAGTGTGTTAGTGATGCACTGGATGAAAAAAAACACACATGCACAGTGAGAATTAGATCACTGCCTGCTTGTTTCAGGGGAAACACCAGCCCTGTGTTACAAGAAACAGCGAAGAAATCCTCCACGTTCACTGCTGCCCATGCATCTTTTCTGATTTCCTAAGTGTGACTCTCTCCCTAGGTGGAAAAGACACAGCCCTATGGCCTCCCAAGGCATTTCTTTTTCTGCAGTGCTGCTCTCTGCAGATCCAGAAGTCAGATCACTTAAGCTGAAGCTCAAACCTTGCTACTATCCTGTGTCTCTGCCAACTTTATATGCATGCCTTTGTCAGGGCAGCTTCTGCATTTGCAGAAAGAGCATTGCCTTTTCCCAGTCTCTCTCAGTTCTGTCCTTCCTGACTTTTTAAATTCAGTATCCGTACGTTACAAAGCTGGCTGCTTGCTTGTTCTGCTCCTCTGCTCACAGGACACCTAATAATAGCACTTACCTGGAACATTTAGTTCTCCAGGAATGGCACAAACCCTGATCACCACGCTGGGTTTGTGAAGGAGTTGAATATTTGGCGCTGATGTGTCAGAAGGACTGGGAAGGATGACAGCTCCCCCTTCTGCTCTGCCCCCTAGTCCCTGTCTTACATTCCCACATGGACATTTTCACTTGTCCCTGTTTCCTTCACACCACACTCTTGGGACTATAGGTGTTACCCAGGAGCCAGGACTTTTCTGTCTGACAGTCTAATGCCCATGGCACATCCAGGAGTTTTTTATGTCATATGATCCCAGCATTTACTCCCAGTATTATCGAGTTTAGCCCCACAGCAGAGCTGTGGTACTCAGAATGCTACTGAGAGTAATTTTATGGAAAAGTAAAAGGAAAATTACTGACTATGTAATGGACATGCAGGGGCTGGGGCAGAGATAAAGCTATCCTCAGGACTTTCAGGGGATTTCCAAATGATGCATATCCTTCTGGAACATGATGCAGATATATCAAATGAAGCAGCAGGTGCTAGTCCCACCTGGGATGAGGACTCACACAGGACATCACAGTGAGGTACATCTTACATAGAATATCTGAGCACAGATTCCTCCCCTTCACTTCCTAGATCATCCTGCCTCTCATCTCAGCCTTAGCAAGTGAGATTCAGGCAATTTGAAAACAGAATGAGTAGTGAAAAATAAATAAAGCTTTACTGCATGTCAGCAATGTTTCCTGTTATTCCCGGAAGGTAGGTAACAAGCACTGCATAGTCCTACTGACATTAATAATTCCCGCATTCTCCTCCATTCCATCAGTGCCATGAAACTTGCTAAGTCTAACATGAAAAAATCTGAATGTGGTGGACTGTGCTGAGATTGTGCAGAATTCTCAATATTCAGCTGAAAATAAACTAGAGCCCTGATGCCAAATCTTCAGTGCCGATGACTTTTCTTCCATCTCAAGCAGAAAAAAAAGACAGATTTCTCTTTGCCTGCTGAAAGTTAGTCATATAATCCTCTAATCGGTAGACTGTTGGTCTATCATTTGCAAATCAGAATAGATGTCAAGAGAGAAAACATAAAAACTGAACATTCATTGCTTATCCACCGTAATCACCATCAATATATCATTGTATCTGAGAGCAGAAGTGCCGGGTTAGTTTTATTTGCAGGTCACTTCACATAATTTCTTTTAAACCTGGCTAATATCTCCCAGCCATTTCATCTGCTGTCAGATTGGTAGCCTCTGGGTAGATCTGACTCTTCTTTCTCCCATCACACATCCAACACATTCATTTTTCTGCAATTGGACATCTTTTGGGTCTTCATGCCCAAAGTCAGCTGAGACACACCTCTAGCCACTTCTGGTTTTGAGAGCATCACAGAGTAACCATCCCAGGCTCCACACAACTGCTCTTTTATTCTTCAGCCTCTCTGCCATATAACCTGCTATCCCAAATCCTTCTGGACAAAATGCATTTCCTAGACTACCATCTTCTCTAATTCTCTATTTAAAAGTCTTTCTGCTACTGCCCAAGGACAAAATCTTTCCAAACATAAGAGTAATCATATCCTTTTTCCCAGCTTTCCTCCAATTCCTACAGATTGCTCAAAGTACTTCTTGCCCCTTTCATTTCCTTTCCTTTCATTTCCTCTCTTGGGACAGCATGTGGTGCTGAGAAAGACTTACACACCCATGCTTCAACTCTCACCAGTGAAATCTTCCCTCTGATTTCACCTCCTTCCTTACTACTTGCCACAGGTGAAAGATGAACAAATGAAAGAAATGGCAGTGCGGAACCCTTCTCTGGGTTCTCCTCTTTGCTCTGTCTTTAACTCTTCCCAGAGTATATAAAAAGGACCATGACTATCTCCAGATCTTAGTCTGCATCCAGCATATTTGTTCTGAGTAACAAAGAATGGGGAGGACCCTAAGTCTGAGCCACCAGGTGCACTTTCAGGTCATCTCTGGAACCCTGTCTGCAGGTTATTCTATAAATATCAGACTTTGTCCTAACCTTGGAGGTGCAACCATGTCCTGCTGGTGTCAGAGAAACGGGAAGCAGGAACAGGCAGTGTAACAGGGCTCCCACACAGTAACTGATTGTTAGCCCTCGGTCCCCTCCAGTGACCAAGTGTAACCCCACAGGAGACCCCCTCCACAGAGAGAGCCCCAAGGGAGCTGGGCAAGAGAGGAGGTGGCAGTGACAAGCCTTCAGACACCTAACCCAATCTCATTCTTCCCTTTGCCATCCCCTCCCTGCAAGGACTCCCTCTCTGCCATAGGACTCTGGCTCCTCTTCAACTCACACCCCTCCTGATAACATGAAACTATAATGGTGGCAGGCTCAGGGTTATCACTGAGCATTCCTGATAGCGCTGCCGGTGCCTTGACAAGGGCAGCAGATTTTGTACAAGTCCAAGCCATTGTTTCAGACTGCCAGGAGCGGCAGGAAGCCTGCACAGCATCAGTTACGCTCTGCTCACGTTTGGGGGTTAATTTGTAATCAAAAAGGCTTTAAATTCTTTCTTCTTTTTCTTTTTTTTTCTTTTAATGACTGTTCAGATTCTGCATAAGGAGAGGATTTCACAGAATCACAGAATATTCTGAGATTTTCAAGGGAAAGGAGGGTGTGCCATTCGCTTGCACCAGCCATGATGTCTAGTGCTGCGGAGGGCTTCATCCAAGTGAAGACAAGACAATCTGTAGCTTTCACACCTCTTTACATCTCAAAATTAACAGAATGGGGAAGGAGAAAATTATATCTTGCCCTAGTGGTTTGTTTTAATCCTACAAACTATCTTGATAGCCTCATTCACAGCTGATACATAGCAGGAGTACAGTCTTTTTCCTTGATGAAAGAGAATTTATAAAGGCAAATAAACCAAATTACACAGTGAGTTGACAGGAGAGGTGTTTGCCACCTCTGTCCCAAAGAGGTAGAGATTGTAGGGAACACGCCTCTCTCAGCTTTGTTTTCTCAGGGGCCCTTTGGCTGTCCCACATCCTGGCACACTGGACAGAGTTTCTCAGAAGTCCTACCCAGGGGCCTCCAGCTGAAACAGCTGCTCACCTTCCTCTGCCCCCACACCAAATCAAAAGTGGGACCAGGAAGAAACAAGATACACCTGTCCCATGCAGAAAAGACAGTTTTCCACAGGGAGAGAAGCAGGAATATGGTTGCATGAGCCTTACCAAGCCCATGGGAGTAGAACACGGATGAAGATTGGCTTTGGTTTAAGACAGTAGGAGCAAAAGACAATGACAGTCAGAGAGGCTCTGCTGGATTCCCTCTGCTGTGGGGCAGCCATGGCTCCTTCCAGGGCAGCTGGATGTTTCTCTGCATCCAACATTGCAGTCGCTGGCACTAGACAGCAAAGACTGAGACCAACAAATGACATCCAATTCCAGGCCAGAGACCCAAAACGGATTTTGAAAAAAGCTTTGCCTAAGGGTGAAGAAAGAAGCGAGGTGACATTTTTAATTTGGGAATTAGCTCATCCTTGCAAGACTAAATCTCAGACAAACAGCTTCTGGAAGGACCTAAGCAGGGACTGGGATGGAAAGTGCCTAGGACATGGCATGGGTTGATTTCTGTCGAACTGGACTAATGGTGACTGTAACCACCTATTTCTGTGGCGAAAAACCAGTCAAAGTAATTCAGACACCAGATAATTCACACAAGAGAAAGGAAAGATCCACACTGGTGTAGAAGGCAGACCTCAATCCATCCATGCCAACCTAGTATTCCACATCCACAAAAGACAAAATCAGCTGAAACAGACCCAGGAACATGATACAGGAAACAGGCAGCTTCGCTCAGAAGAAGGAGGAGGATCTTGCCCTGTTAAATCTGGCAAAACAAAGGATCTGATTGCTGCCTATAAACATATTAGGCGTAGACACCAGGGAAAGAAAACAGCTGTTATGCTGAAGGACAGCACTTGCAGAAGAACAAAAGGGTATGAACAGGTCATGAATACATTTGTGATTATCATCATGGGACATGGTGCCTACAATACCAAAGGATTTACTTTGGTGACCAGGACACCCCACTGGTTTTAAGTTGTGAAGAAAATCCCCTGGCTGTTGGTCCTGATTAATTTTTCTGATATTCGCTTGATGCTTCTTGCCACCTAGTCATTTTTAACTCCTCAGGGTGTAACCTGGTGTATTTGTCATAGGAAAGACATATTTGGAGCAAAAGTACCTACCGCAACCCCCGTGGCTCACATCCTGAGTCATGTGGAAGGCAGCAAAATCTCTTCCTGATGTTGGTGGGAGAAAGGGAAAGAAAAGAGAAGGGACTGCCTAAATCAAACCTCAAGAAAAGGCTACACAAACATTAAAAACTGGGACAGTTGTTGAAACTTTCTTATCTGCAGGGGAAGATTTACAGATGAATGAGGTCCCTACAGATGAAACTCAGAAATTCTCATATAAGAATACATGTGGACAGTTTTTGCACTTGGTATATCTGTGACCAAGGTTTCTTGGTTTTAATGTTGTGCTAGGCAGGCTGGGGACTGTTTCTGGCCCCACTGGATTAGAAGGCATCTTCCTGACTCACTGCATCTTGGATGCCTGGGCAGTGGAGGAAGAGAGGGGTCTATTGACTGCTTCATTGGAGATGATCCTGTGATTCCTCCCGTCTCTAATTTTTATGCTCAGGGCTCTGGGGAGGCAATGTGCTGCTTACTGTGGTTCTGGACTCATTTTCTGGGCAAAGAATCCTCCATCAGTGACACATCATTTTTAGCTATTTTGAGAAGAAAAGAATGTGCTTTTTTATGTGGGTTTCTTCGGGCTCCAGAAACTATAAACGTCTTCATTTTTAAGTGTCAGCCTTGACACGCACAGCTGATTTAGACCTCAGTGATAAATATATCTGCTCTGCTATGTATCATTTTTTGGGAGTTATAATTGAATTAAAATTGTATACTCTGTGGGCAGGCTGTGATAGGTAATTAAGTTTATTGATCATGCCATGGCTCAGTTTGTCAGACGTACAGCGCACCCCGCACTCTAATTGCTATTATATATACTGGACAGAGCTCAGCTCAGATGGTATAAGCTGGCATAAGGCCACTCCTTCAGCAACAGCTTTCACGAGTTTGGGACTTTATGTTACTGCTGAAGCTGTGTAAGAGGATCATAGGCAAAACAGACGAACCTCATCTTGTTTGAAAGTGTTATAAAATTATACATTTATCTAGATCAGCAGCCTGGTGGATTTAATGGTCCATAAGGCTCCTCTCTAAACCTGGGCTGATTTATAGTTTCACGTGGAGGCTGTACTGAATTTTCACTTTCCAGTCTGGAGCAGAAATTACTTTTGACTGAGGACCACACTGAGCACTGAGCCCTAAACTCAGTGCAGAATCATCTGGGTTGAAAATTGTGAAGAGCTAATTATTTGCAGAGTATTTCTTCTCAGGCAGTGCAAATAACTGATTTTACCTAACCAGACACAGCTCTTCACAAAGTCATAAAATGCAGTGTGATGCCAGTGCTAAAATGAAACAGGGAAGACTAGGAATAATGGGAAGGGTAGTAGAAGGCTTGGAGGAGAGTCAGTGCACTCTGTGTGGTGATGCCTGGGGCAAAAGGGGGTCCGAGAAACTGTGGGAAAGGGACAGGCACATGTGTGCGAGGTGTTTCAGGGAGACCATTGTGCTCAGAGGTGCTGAAAGGAATTAGAGGTGCTCAGAGAGCTGAATATGCAAAAAGGCACTGCTTTTCCCATCTCCTACACTTTTGATCAGCACCATCTCTTCCTGGGGACTAGTAGGCTGGACCTCTTAGGAGAGGAAGAAGGGTCAGGTTGGGACAGGGGCTTCAGGGAAACCAGTGTAGCAGGGCTCCCTGCTCCTGCTCCAAGAGAGATGGGCTGGCAGTGGGTATTGTCGCATGGGTTGCTGCCTCCTCCGCTCAACCCGCCCAGCTCTGCCTGTAGTAGGAGCAGCCTGTGGGGCAGGCAGCAAGGCAGGCACTCAGCTTAGGGCAACCCCTTCACGTATTTCCAGATACAGATTAGATTGCCATAATTTCCATGCTGTGCTCTCCCTCTAGCACCAAACCAGCTCTCATCACAGCACCCAGGGAACATCAGCAAAGCCACACAGTGTGACCACCACAGTCTTGTACCCCAACAGCTCTGCAGGCGTTGATAAACTTCCAGAAATCCTGAGATTTTCTTTCTTTCTTTTTTTTTTTTGTAAGAACACTGCATTTTTTAGAGCTAATTCATTGTTGTGCATGTGCAGAACAACCTGCGCCTGGGAAAGCCTGATGAGTCTGTGCAGCACCACTGACTTTGAGACCATTGTGTTCCTCCATAACAGGTCTGGTCAGTTACTTATTCCTCATGTCTCTGCTTGAAAACAGTGCAATTCATAACTTTCAGGAGCATGTCGTGGCACTGAAGTCTGTAACACAGTAAGCACTTGAAGGCCTTAATCCCAGAACTCACAGAAGCTGCCTGATGAAGCTTGTGGGGCTTCTGCTGAACTCATTGGGACCACTCACATTTTTAAAGCTAGACTTTGCTGGAGGAGGTCTTTTGAGCTGATCTTTTGAGGGACGGACAAGCTTATGAAAATCAGATACTGGGCTTCCAGATTTACTTGGGGATACTGTTTTTCCTCCCCTTTAACAACCCTGAGCTTCAGGAACCAGGGAACAAGATAAATTAAGTTGTATTGCATGAGATACATATTGCCTCCAAGATTTCACCTTGAAGTTGAGGCATATTTCCTGGCCAGAAGACTGAAAAACACCATGAGAAATGGGTCTGAAAATGTTGCATCTGAAATGTGATAATCCAGTTTCAAGGAGAAGAAAGCAGTAAACCTACTTTCAACTATACTAAAATATTTTTTTTCCCTTTTGGCCTCTTTCTCTCTATCCAAATCCTTGAACCTATTTATTGCTTTCTCCTTATGATTGAGGCTGCTTCTACTGGTCTCTGCGGCTAAGCATTTCAGTTTTAAAATGTGAACAAGGAGACTATGCCATCAGGGAAGGAGGTGCTGCTGGAAGGAAAGTCAAGGTTGAGGCTATCTCCAATGAATACATGACAAGAGGCTAAAGATGTATCTTTATTATCACACATAATAAAATGCTTTTAAACTTCTGCCTAACTGCAAAGCTGTTCTGATGCTCTGTGTTCAAAATATGCTGGAAAAATAAATGGCAATTCACAATTTCATGCTACCCCACATATATCTCGACAGAGTTGTTAAGTAAATCACCTTTCTGAAACAGAAACTGCATCCCAACTTCTTGCCCACTTGTATGGAAGTGCTGCTACTATACAATAAACAGAGTCATCCAGGGCTTTACATGCTCCAGAGGCCTGAAGTGTCCTGAGCTGATCCATTGCACTTTCAGACTCTTGGGGTAGACAAGATATTTCCTGCCAACTGTGCCCTTAATGAGACTTAAGTGATTCTGTTCCTGAGCAGCTGAGACAAGAAGACTGGGAGCTGAATTTACTGGAGGTTTGATTTTGGTAGCTTTGCCCCTGTAGTGAGCTCTCGATGATTTACAAATCTCAGAGGTAGGAATGAGAAATCCTCCCCCAGTCCCAACAGGAAAGTCCATTGCTGGTGACTGTGGAGGTTAGCTTGAGACTCCTCTGAGGGACCTCAATGAGAGGCCAGAGGATCCTCTTCTGTGCTAAGCACCAGGAAATCCGCAGTTTCTATTTCCCTGAAAAGTGCTGATGTTAAGAAGGAACTGCTAAGCTGACACAGCTGAGCTTATGGACTGGATCTGCCTGTAATGATAAGAGGATAGAGATC
The DNA here is from genome assembly GCA_013399875.1 of Gymnorhina tibicen. Taxonomy (NCBI): domain Eukaryota; kingdom Metazoa; phylum Chordata; class Aves; order Passeriformes; family Artamidae; genus Gymnorhina; species Gymnorhina tibicen. The sequence continues at coordinate 1,960,459 of VXAZ01009215.1, forward strand.
TTAGGTGAGAAGGGCTGAATTTCTCATCAGTCTGGTTTAGCAGTAACAGAGAGGATATTCCTGGAGTGCACTCTGCTTCTGCCTAGGGTGATGAGACTTTTAAAGTGCATAAGCAGAGATGGGCCAGGCAGTAAGGGCCAGGGCACAGATCAGAAGCAGCCCACTAGCAGGGACCAGAATGATGGGATCTTTTTCCTTTTTGCTGTGTAGGTGGGTTATTAGATCTCTTGTGAATGGAGAGAACTCCTCCATCTGCTTCTTCTCAACCATGCAACTCTTTTGCTTTTTCCTTCTTGTCAGGCTGGATGTCAGGTTCAATCATAGGAGCAATGGTGGAAAGGAAAAAAAATCAACATATACCTTCATTGTTTTGACTTGCTGCCCTTGCTCCACTCTTATATGACCTGCTGACCATACTGTTCTTTTCTTTATTTCTTGTTGCACTAGAGGTGCAGTTATATTTGAGATTCTTGGCAGCCATGGGATGGGAGAGGGAAGAGCTGACTGTACAAAGAGCAGCCACTCTTCCAGGTTTCACACAGCATTGTGAAAACACATTTCAGACATTTAAAAAAAAGCAATCATTGCAGTTTGAGACCAGACAAGCATAGAAAAATTGAAGCCTCATGAATATTCACCTGAGCAGAGGTGAGATCTCGGCAAAGCCACCACAGGCTGTATCTGTGAGGATGCCATTGAAAGATATATTAGTTGTTCGGGGAGAACAGTTCTGCTACGGGAGTGCAGTCTTCAACCTGCTGATAAAACTGTGGCTGAGTGCTTGGGGCAGTCATATTTTTTCCCTTGCAATGTCAAAGATAGATTTAAAAATTCTTGAAAGTCATCTGACAGCAAATGGCCTCTGAGATTCAGTCAGGACTCTCTGCAGGTTGGGAAAATGACTTTGCTTTCAACTGTGCTTTAGTCTGTTGGGTACATCAGCAGTAAATCTATTGTATTTAAAAATGGGCCCCTTACTACAGAAACTGGAGTTTTCAATTATTTTATAATAGACCATGTTCCCAGAACACAAGCGCCACAAATATTTTTCTAGAAGAAGCATAGGTTCCGTTCCCCAATTTTTTCTGCAGGTTTCTCTGCAATTTTTTAAAATTAATTTATTTGGGAAAAATAACATCTGCTACCATTTCATACAATTCGATCTGTTATTCTCTCCGTCTTAAAGGGAGAGCTTATGCCCTTTGTATTTACAGATAACAGTTTTAATATGGAAATTAAATTAAGTTTGCATATAAAGCACACATAAATTTCAGAAAGGTAAACAGGCTAATAAATGTATTTTAAATGTTCATTGAGTTGGCAATCCCATTCAGCACATTTACAATAAAGAGATCCAAGTTCTTTTATGCAACTTCCTATTTTCTAACAGCACTTTAATAAAGGATTGAAAGATAAATACATAAACAGAGCACTGAGAGCCGTTGGCTTTTTTTAAATTTTTCATAAAGTGCAGTGAGCTTCATGCTGAACTATAGAAAATGTAAGCCTTAAACTAAAACAAACACCACAGCTTGTTAACATAACAAACATAAAAGCTTTAATATTTTGTTATTGGATTGCCAAAGCAAGTTGGAGTTAAACCTCCACGTATGTCAGCTGCAAACCAAAAGAAAATATTCTTCCCACATATTGACTAGCTAGCTCTGCAGAAAATGCAAATAAAAGCATGCATTGGAGGTAAATAATAACTCCTGTGGCAAAGTGCTTCGCAACAGGCTGGAGACAGTTTGTGGCCATTTAGCCTTGCCCCTGGCAAGGAGCAGTGATGCTCCCCTCCCCCACCCTGCCCCTTGAAAGTGGGGTAAGCTCCCAGCGCTGTACCTCTGTGGGCCAGAAAGCACGACCTGGGGCCCCCATGCAGTCCCCAGGATCTGGCCATTCCCCTCCATTGATGCTTACCCTATGCCCTCTGACTGTGTTGGCTGACCAGTCTTTTGATGCTGATGTCATGGGCTACCATTCAGAGCATCTTCATCACCTTTTAATTCTCTATTCTATTCTTCTGGTAAGCCGTGGTTGGTCTCTCTCAACGTACAGCCAGGGATTTCCTTCAGACCACATGATCTTCTCCTGAGACCTGATGAATCCCTGACTGTTGCTAAAAAAACCTTGCATCAGCCTGTATATGTCTCACTCCTAACCTCTGCAGGCATGCCTGGACTGGGTTGCTTTTGAAAGTATTTTCTACCTGGAGTCTCCTGAAGGATAAAAACAAAACAAAAAAAACGTCATTTGTATTTGCAAGCTACCATTTTCCAGAAGTGAAAAGGCATCCTTGGGGCAACCTTCCTCTTTTCCTTCCTCCAGGCAGGAGGACAAGGAGGTAACAAGTAATTGCCTATTCATGAGCCTGCATCAGTTTTCCAGGGAATGCAGTGCTCTGAAGGAGAGTACATGGAGAATAGTGGTGATTAAGAAAATACTAGCTCCAATACTCAGCTCCTGGAATGAACACTTGCATAATAGTTAAATCTCCATTTTCACAATCTACTGTTGAATCGCATCTCATTTTCTCTCACGAGTTCTCTCTCATCATGCTTGTACCTGATTTACAGACAAGTCCAATCAGCTGAAATATATATTGAAAATAAGACCCTTCCAGCCTTCATCTACTGGAAAGGCATGCTTTTCCTCATGACATGCAGCATGTGAAAAATGGGGACAACTCTTGTAGTTTAATTAAAAATAAAAGGAATTTATTAAAGGAAAAATTAGTTCGGAAAGAAACTTCCAAGGAGAAAAAAAATCAAAAACCCGGGAACACAGGGATCGGAGACCCTTGTAGCCGAACTGGCTTTTGACCCAAGGCAGAGCTTTGCAACGCTGGGTTTTGCCTCAGCTAATCCAGGGCAAAAAGTCTTTTATCCAGTCTCTGATAAAGAGAGGTAGGCCTGTGACCCCAGCGTTGGGCTCTTCACCCCAGCTAATCTGAAACTGAAAGAGCAAATTTTGAAGCTGTGCACCTTCCCTTATGCCCTCTTGTCCCCTCCCCAGACCGCCCCTTGTCCAGCCTCCATGGCACTGGGTGATTGGTGTAGTCCTTGGATGAAGTAATATCTTCTGACCAATGGCTCGCTGTTGTCTAGGGAAGCAGTCAGTGATGGTGTTACCAGTTTCCAAAGGCGGGAAAGTCCTCATTAAAATTCCACGTTGCCATGGAGCTAAATTGCAGGTTAACGGTCGAGTGCTAGGAATAGTCCCTGGGGTATGGGTGAGGGGTGTTTCTGAACTTGGAAAGGGATTGAAAAGTTTTACACATCTTGAAACCAGTTAAACGAGGGAACTTGAGTAAAATCTTAAGAAACCAACAGGGAATAAACTCTCTAACTTGGGGTAACATTCAACAATTAACACTTTTATAATTAACCATTTTAACAATTCTTAATTTGGACACTGAACAATTAAACATGTGAAAGCCAACCTTCTAATTTCATTTATGACACAGCAGAAACTCCTGGGACCCTACAACAGAGCAGGACTAAAGTGGTCTCTGCAGTCTGGCTGTTAAAGAATCCCACAGACGAATCCAACTGTGATGTCTCATTAAAATGGACACAGTTTTCCCTGAGTACTCCAGAACTGCATTAGGCCCTCTGTTTGCAGGCCAGGCTCAGCTCTGTATTTTAAATGCTACATCTGTGCTGCCAGCCCTCATGGGACAGAGGGGATGGAAAGTAATTACATTTTGCAGAAAACACTGTTGAACATCAGGGCTAATTTGAGCTGCTATGAAGCAGCGGACCTTGCTCAGCACCTGGGTGTGCAGTGTTGCCAGAAGGCTCTGGGAAAGGCAGAATTTTGGTTTCACTTGAGCTTCTGGGTTGCAGGTACAGAATCCTCCTGCTGCCACTGCATTGAATATCATGGCGTGCTTTGTGCAAACCTTGCATGTACTGCAATAGTACCGCTGTTGCTGCTGCTGCTGTGGGCACCCAGAGGCAGATGGAGCTGATCCGACCCCCATCCCCACTCTCTGCCTCAGAGAATTCCCCCCACGAGGTCTGGAGCCACAAGCTTACACCCCTCACAGAGTGCAAGAAGAGTTCTAGCACAAGAGCTAACAGGGCTCATTGATGGAGCTTTAAAGTAGCTTGGAATGGGGAAAGGGACAAAACCAGGCTTGCCAGTGATGAGCAGTGGGATGGTGTACCACCCACAAAACTAAAAGAAAGGAGCGCTAAGAGGATGCCTCAATCTGCTTCACAGGCTGTTGGATACCATGTACCACACCTGAAGTGTTTTTCTGCAAACACACCCGGCATGAGGAACAAACAAGAAGAGCTTTGGCTTTGGCCCACTCCCTGAGATTCGACATCACTGGTATAAAAGAAACCTGGTGGGATGAGTCCTGTGTCTGGAATGCTCTGTTGGATAGTTACAGGCTCTTCAGGAGGGATGGGCAGGGCAGGGGAAGCAGAGGGGTGGCACTGTGTGTAATAGAAGGGGTAGAATGTATGGAGCTCACAGCTGACAGTGGCACAACTGAGTACCTCTGGGTGAGAATCAAGGGACAAACAAGTAATGTGGATGTCGTCATGGGAACTGACAATAGACCTCCTAGCCAGGATGATGACACCAATGAATTATTCTTTGAGGAACTAAGGGACACTTCCAAGCCAACTGCCCTTGTCCTTATAGAAGACTTCAACTTGCAGCTGGGAGCATCACACAGCTGTTACCACCCGAGCCAGAAGATTCCTAAAAAACCTGAATGACAACTTTATGGAACAGGTCCTAAGGGAGCTGACTTGAAGAGATGTCCTCCTTGATCTACTGCTTAGGAACAGAATGGATATTGTAAGCAAAGTGGAAGTTGGTGGCCATGTTGGCCACAATGACTACAAAGAGATCAGATTTAAAATCTCTTTCAACAGGAGGAAAAAGTCAGCAAAACCTCAACTCTGGACATGAGGAGAGCAGACTTCAGGCTGCTCAGGGAACTAGTGAGCAAAGACTCCTGGGAAAATATTTTTGCTGATGCTGGGTCCATCGGTTCTGGCCACTTTTTAAACATCACCTCCTAAGGGCACAGGAGCAGCAAATCCTAAATGTCAGAAGTCAAGCAGGAAAGGCAGACGGCTGACTTGGCTGAACAGGAATCTTCTTGTAGAAAAAAGGCAAAAAAGAAAGGTGTATGCCCAGTGGAAACAAGGTCAGGTGACATGGGAAGAACGCAAAGATGCTGCTTGCCACTGCAGAGAGAAAATCCATGTGACCAAATCTCCACTGGAGTTGAAGATGGCCAGAACTGTGGGGGACAATAAAAAGAGTTTTTTCAAATACATTAATGGCAATAGGCAGTGTAAAAATAATGTCAGCCCATTACAAGATGAGGCTGGTCACCTCACAAACAGGGACTGGGGCAAGGCAGAGGTGGTTAACTCATTCTTTGCCTGTGTCCTCAACACTGATGACAGACCAAGGGGTCTCAGTGCCCTGAGCTGCGAGAATGATCAACTCCCAACTGACCCTGAAAATATGAAGGATCTGCTGCTCCAGCTGGATGGCTACACATCTATGGAGCTTGATGGGATTCATCCAAGAATCCTCAAAGAACTAGCTGATGCCATTGCAAAGTCTCTCTTGATGATTTTTGAGCGGTCTTGGGAATCTGGAAAGGTCCCAGCTGACTGAAAGGTGACAAATGTTATCCCAGTTTTCATGAAAGGCAAGAAGGAGGACCCTGGGAACTACAGGCCTATCAGTCTCACTTCAGTACCTGGTGAAATCATGGAAAAGACTTTTCTGGGAGGTATAGAAAAGCACCTGGAGGATAATGCAGTCATCAGTCACAACCAGCACAACTTCATGAAGTTGTCAAACCTCATTCCCTTCTATGACAGAATAGCCCACCTAGCTGATCTAGGAAAGCCAGTTGATGTAATCTTTGGATTTCAGCAAAGCTCTTGATACCACCTCTCACAGCATCCTTCTGGACAAAATGTTCAGCACACAGCTGGATAACCAAGTTATGTGGTGGGTGAGCAAGTGGCTCACAGGTAAGGCACGGAAGGTTATGGTGAATGGGGTGACATCAGATTGGAGTCCAGTCACTAGTGGGGTTCTGCAGGGCTCCATCCTTGGCCCAGCTCTCTTCAACATCTTCATTAGCAACTTGGACGCAGGACTGGAAGAAATACTAAGTAAGTTTGCTGTCAACACTAAATTGGGAGGAGCTGTCGACCTCCTCGAGGGCAGAGAGGCCCTGCAGAGAGACCTTGAGAAATCAGAGATGGGCAGTGGTCACAGCACCAAGCCTGACAGAGTTCAAGAAGCATTTGGATGATGGTCTCAGGAACTCAGTGTGATTCTTGGTCTGTCCTGTGCAAGGGCAGGAGTTGGACTTGATGATTCTGATGGGTCCCGTCTGACTCAGCATATTCTATGATCCTTTGAGTCTATGCCTGGAGGCTTTTTCTGCTCTTCATGTGATACCTTTGGAGCAGAAAATGTCAGAGCAGCCCCTTCTCTGTTCACAGAGATTTCCTTTCCCTGTGCCACCCTGGAGCACAGGTAACAGTTCTTACAAGCATGGATGCAATCTTTAGTCATTACTTTGGTACTCTTTGCCCAGAATACATTTGTCTTGGGGCAGAAACATGTGAGATGTTCTAGGCACCCTTCCCAGTTATACTTTCTCCAGCAATATGCATAGAATTTAATGTGTTCCTGCCAGTTTACAATGCCTGAAAATGAACTGTTTGTGGGTGGTCTTAAATCCTGCCTGTGCATTGCTGTTTATATTTGTTTATGTTATGTTTTATGGCATATATTAGGCCATGGGGATATTTTTAAAAAGAGACAATAAGGGCTATGGCACAGGTAGTAAAGTGGTTTATTTCTTTCTGATTCCTACTCCAGTCAGTGTCAGCTCTGGTGTGTCCACCAAATAGAAAGGGAGGTCACTTGGACGCTTGGTTTGGCCATGGCATTGCTGGCAGTTGGCTTTTAGAATTCAATGCAAGGGGCTGCAAAAGGCAGGAATTGTGCCTTCTGGCACTTTTATTCTTTTATTTATGTATCTTGAGGACCTAAAATCTTTATCTTGTTTTATTAATTATTGTTCATTTTTAATGTAGAAATACCAGGAATGCTGAGCCTCCCTTTCTTTGTTGTGCTGGAGGCTTTTCTTCCACAGGGCAAGATCCATACCAGAGGCAAGATATCTTTTCGCAGCAGAAGCTGCCTGGCAGCTGCATCTTCAGGCATTAACAAAACCACAAATTACTGTTACACACACACAGGCCTGGAACACAAAAATTTGGTCAAAACTACTTCCTTCCTGTTTTGGCATGTGTTACACCAGGAGCCTTGCACATGGCTGGGAGGTGGGGCGCTGGAGGCAGTACCCTCATGTACGGGGTTGCTGCACTGATTTTTTCCTGGAGCAACATTTTATGTGTGTGGCTCTCATCTAGCCCGATGGAAGTCCCAGCATGAGCAATCTGGTGCTCCTGAAGATCAGTATCATGTAGCACAGGGTGCAGCTGGGCAGCAGACCTCAAGATTCACATGAGCTCAAGTGGACCTTACACCTGCAGGGAACACAAGCCTGGCTAGGTTTGGACTCTGTCCCTCAGTAGCACTATGGAAAAATAAAGCATCTGAAATCTGCCAGATTTCACATTCCAGGGAAGCAGCACACTGGCCTTTTGGTACTCTGCATCAGTTTGGCTGGGAATGTGGTGAAATGAGTGTTCTAAGAAGTAGCAAGGGCCAAACCCAAACTTTTTTTCTGCTAGCAACTGTAACATGAAACTAAGAAGAAATATTACTAAAATATAGCAATGTGTCCTTATGTCCCAGGCAATCTCTAATGAAAAACTTAAACTAGAAATTAGGTCATAAAATAAGTTCTACTGCACTTCTACGCCTCCAGTTTGGTGGAGAACATAGGTGTTAATAATCTGCTATGTTGTTCCCACCCATTTCGTTTTATGGGTCTCTCAGAAACCCACTTGGAGAAAAGATCTCAGACACCAAAACAAACCCTTTCTTACCTCCTCATCTTAAATCCCACAGCGAGGATAACCTGCTTGGCAGCCTCTGACACCAGGGTCAACACTTGCAAATGTAGCAGAACAGCTCTTCCAGAATGACAGCGGTGTTACCAAACACTGTGTGGGCATTTCAATTCCAGAAGAAGAGCCGCTACCCCAAGACTTCTTCCAGAATAACTATTTTGGTAAATTTCCAACTATAGGCAAGTCCTAAGCTTTTCAGTCACGACTGGAATGAATCATTCATTGCTTTAGGAGAATGCAACAATCTTGCATATAAAGCATCTAAATCTTTTTGGCTCAAAAAGCTGCACAGTCCAGAGTTGAAACACGAGAAATTGCTGCAAATTATAGGTAAACTCTTCTTCACTTGAATAGTTCTCACTTTTGGAAATGTTTTCATTGATATTAAGGCAACTACTCTAAGGCTTAAATGCATCTGAAACCTGTGAAATGGAGACCAGCAAGTCAATTGCACCAGGGAGTTGAATATCTGTGACAGAGAAGGCAGGCAGGGAGGTGAGTTATCAGGAGAGAGGCAGATAGCAAAACTGGTTAGAAAACCACACATGGCAGATCTGCTAAGCAGCAGGTGGCACAGGTTTTGTCCTCCCCCTTCCTTCCACAGCATCACCTTGCCCCAGTACGGTGCATGCCTTGGGACGTGTGTCTGGGGTGACACCTGGCCTCTGCATGCTGCCCATCAGCCTGGTACCTCTCCCTGGCCTTGGTCCTCAGACAGGAGCTGGGTTTCAACATCTGACATCTCACTGCATTTCTCTCTGTAGTGCCCTGTGCAATGCTGCAGCTCTGAGAGCTCCAGCAACACCTGTGTGCTGCAGGTGGGTGCCCAGGAGCACAGATTGTGCCCTCAGTGGCTGCTGTGGTGGAGCACACACTGCCCTGCCCACCCTGTGCAGTTCTCCATGTGCTGCTTGGGTCACACAGATGAGGGTTTGGCTGCTTTGAGGAAATTGAGTGCAATTACAGCAGGCAGCATCCAGCACGCGCCCCCATCCATGCAAGTGCTATCCCATCCCAAACTTCAACGGAACAGATCGTGCTCCAGGTCTGCTGGGGCATCCCTGGGGGAAAAGGGTGGCTCCCACCTCTATTGAACTGGAAAAGGGAGAGTGGAACCTAGCATAGATTATCCTGCCTCCCTTGCTGCAAAAACTGTGCCACTGGGAGACTGGGGCCCAGTACAAAGTAGAATATCCAGCTTGCTGGCATGGGCATATTCACGACAAAGAGGATCAAGATCATACCTTAAAATGCAGTTTGTGGTCTTCAGATGACAAACTAGTCAGAACTGGCATGTATCTTAGATATTGCTGGAAGTTTGGGAAAACAGGCTCCTTCTAAGTCCTGTGCTGACACTTGGTCTATTTCTATTTTTTACAGTGGAGAGCAGGACATAAGCTTCCTCTCCTCTCCTCTCCTCTCCTCTCCTCTCCTCTCCTTTCCTCTCNCTTTCCTTTCCTTTCCTTTCCTTTCCTTTCCTTTCCTCTCCTTTCCTTTCCTCTCCTTTCCTTTCCTCTCCTTTCCTTTCATCTATTTGCTAATGCGGTTGCACATCTTGAAATGTAGGCTGAGAAAAAGAGGCACTCATTTCGGTGCTAAGAAAAAGTCACAGGTGCTGGAGCTTCACCAAACACCAGAGAATTTAGGGTCTCCACCTCACTGCACTCCTGCAACCACTCTGATCTGAGGAGGTCACCTGCTGGCAGGTTGTGCCACGGGCTTAGGCTGCTCATCAGAACAACGAGCTACAAAATTTACTACCCATGTGATCCTGCTGGCAGGTGTTGGAGAGGTAATCAGCTTTGCTGCATTCATTCAGCGCCAAGAATTGCTGGCTGCCTCACAATGCGACTTCAGTGGTGTCACCTACACCTAAGCCACCTCAGAGGCACTGGGACATTCAGGACTCAGACCAGGGGCTGCACCCCACTGAAAGAGAACTCACAGCACTCACAGTCTGACCTTCCTTCAGGCTCTAGCAGCCAAAGGGTTTGTGGCCCCATGTGCTTGCACATCAAACTGGCAGCGTGCCGAGTTCCTGCAGGCAAAGGCTGCCCTGGGTACGGCTCCTCCAGGAGAGGTCCAGCGCTGCACCCCGGACTGCAGCAGGACAAATGCTGTGCCCTGGCCTGCGGTGATGCACAACTGGGATGGTTGTTGTCACACAGGTGACAACTCTAAACCCCTGCACAACAGCTTCCTCACTGACATTAGCATGTGGTCCACGTGGCTCTCAGCAAGAAAACTCTGGGATACTCACAAGATGGATGGTTTCTCAAGATGAGCTGTGTGATGACTTAGGGGTGTTTTTCAACTTAGTTTTAACTTCTTTGAGTGCTTGCTCTTAGTGTATTTAGGCTTGAGGACAAATAAATTTGAGGTCTCCTAGGCCTCTTTTCTCTTTTTCTCATTGTTAGAATTACTCTAGGACCAGTGATTTTGATGATTTCAGTCTCTTTGGAAACCTGTCCATGCCTCTGCATTTCCTCCAGCCTTCTCGAACTTTCTTCTCTTTCCTGCTACATTATTTGCAAAGACCGCATATATGTGTGGTCATATATAAGGTCAGTCACAGCATTTATTTACATCATCGTGTCAGCATTAACCAGTAGCACTTTCCATTTACTATTTAGCAACTCTCCAACTACTTTTTGGACCAGCACTCACCAGCCACTTTCATTTCACTTCCCTTGATGATTCCAATATATTATTTCCTCAGAGTGACTACAGTCAATTATTTCTTCCATTCTGCACTGTCTCCTGGAGATTTTACACTCCATTTCGTTTGCCATAATGTTGCCCAGTTATCTTGCTGTGTCAAGACCCTTCTGATGTTCCTTGCCATTCTTTCTAGTTTTGACGTCCTGTAGTAATTGTATTTTAAAATACGGCATTTTTCTCTATTCTCTTACACTTCATCTACACGATATCAGAACATGATCAGGCCTGGATTCAAGGACCTAAAAAGGGGAAGGAACACCTGCCATACAGAGCCATGAGCCCTTTTGATACGAGCTTCTGGGCTTTTTATTTTTGAAAAAAAAAGAAATTATATTCCAAGGTCTGTGTGGTAGTGCCTCACGTTATCAGTGCTCAGTTCCTTTTTCCTCAGTGGGTGTCCTTTCACATCACTTCTGATCTAATCGTCAGAGGTTTTGTCTGAGAGCCATTTCTGCTTTTATCTCATTGCTATAATTACATTGCTTATCTTTTACAGGGGCTGCTGGTTTAGAGCATCCTGTTTTAGGAAAAAAAAACATGTATGGCACTACAGGATCCTAAACAGGAGCTTACTCAGAGTAGCTTGTGGGCTTCTTTTCATCTGTACAGCCTTGGTCTGTCCCAGTAATGCAGGGCAAACACAGAGGAAACTGTGAGTAAGGATTGTGCGACTCATTTTCACACTCCTCTCAGTCATCCTGCAGAAAGAAGCAGCCTGGCCTTAGAGAATTTTTTTAAAAAAATGGGAGAAGGATGAAAGAAATTTGGAGAGACTGGGTAAAGGCAAAAGCAAATTACAGACAAAACAGCAGAGAGGATGAGGAAATGGTGTTCAGAAATAAATTGCTGAAAAAATCACAGTCCCAGCTCAATGTTGTTAAGATATGGGTATCTTCTGACACAGCTTTCACTGAAAACACCCAAAATGTGTTTAGATGTATACCTAAACAAATAAAATCTTCCCATTCTTCCTTAATCCCAGATTGTCTTATTAAGAAATCAGATTCACAGACGATTCTTATTAAGAGCTCATATTCTTTTCAAAAGAGAAAATCCTATTAAGCTACGTGTACATCCTAGCAGTAATGTTTGCTTTTAAAGATCTCTCTTTCTCCTATGCAGTCCCAAATCACTTAAGAGGCTTTTATTAAATTTCAGAGTTAGATAGCTTTCCTTCGCAGACAGCCCAGGAGTAGGAAATGCTAGCTAGATAGAGCAAGGGAAGACAGGCAGTATTGAATCAGGAAATAAAATGAAAAGAAAAAAAATACACAAGGAAAAAAATTGCAGAGTTCTCCCTCCTGAACCAGCTGACAATATGTTTTGAAATTATACAAGGTCCCTGTTTCATATGACCCTGTTATAAGATAGCAGCGCATGAAAGAGCAGAAGACAGCACCTCAAAGCCAAACAGCACTGTAAGAAATGAGCTGGCTTTAATCACCCAGCAATTTATGGTGACACAACCAAGAGGACTGAGCTGTGAGAATGGTCATGCCACTCCAATGGTACACATTTTCTGAGTGGAGAGGGACAGGTTTTGCTGTTCTTTTACTGAGGTTATAAGGACTAATACATGTTCATCAGATTTTTTTTTTCTGGGGGACAAATAAATAAAGATTCTGCTTTGCTACCTTGGGGCAAGTCCTCAGTAACATCATCAACCTTTTTAATTCATGGGTGGACTCAATTAATTTGTTACACTGTTTTCCTCATTAACGGCTTATTAAGGCAGGCTACGAGAGCAAATGGCAGCATATGGATTTCTCACAGGCAGGCAGTGAGGTTGAAGCGACAGCCACCGTGCTGCCCAAGCTCTGCTGCAGCCATACCTCGGGGCTTTGCATAGCATCTTCCTTTCCTTACTGATTCAGATGGAGCGGGGCTGGAAAACAAGTCCCAGAGGAACCTGCTCCAATGTATCTTGTGGCGCATGAGGCATTGCGGTGAGGCAGATGATGTAATATCGATTGTTTCTTAGTGAGAGAGGAGGGGAATGTCAGCTGAAGAAATTACGCCTGTGAATAGCAGATGAGGAGGAAATAATGAGAGAATTGGTGGAGTAAATGAAGACATAAAAGCATGTAATACAAAGAAAGAAGCATACGCTCTTAGCCTCATGACCTGCTGTGGTACTAGTGTACAGTTTTAGTAATGTAATGATCATTAAGGCTCTCATCCCCATTACTAGGAGCATGGAGATTTCTCTTCCTTGTACAAGACTGAGTTTCAGCCTGGTATTAATAAAAATTGGTTTCACATATCATTACACTTTCCTGGCTTAATCATCTTTGAGCGTATTGTGTGTTCAAATGTTGCCATTTTGGGCAGAGCAGTGAGCCAGTCATCTTAACAGGTTGTTTCTTCCAGCATCTCAGTACAATCCCTTTCAGTGTACACGAGTGCCATCACCACGGCGCTTTTCGACAGATGAGGATTGAGGCTCAGGGCTCTGACACAACCATGTGGCAATTTGCATTGATGGGGTTTATTTCCTCCCTTCAGATAAATGATACTGGGGGTTTTTTAAGTAGCAGCCATGGGAGTGACTGTGTGACACGTAACATGTCAAGAAAGTCTAGTAAGGAATTTCCGTACAAACAAACTTTTGCCCCAAACCCAAGAGGGAGATAGATAAAACTGAAATCAGGTGGCAGAAACAGGTCAGCTGCAGCAGGTTTGGTTCCCTGTCAGCTCGAGGTGATGCTGCAGTGAGGACAGTCTCTCCCAGACCCAGCTGGCTGAGCTCTGCTATGGGAAGCCCAAAGCTATGGGAGCTCTGGCGCAGGCAGAAGCTCATAGGGATTTGAATCTGCTCAGCTCATGGCTGGAGGGATACTCAGGAGACAGAGGCAGCTGTTCATCTGTTCTGCATTGGGGGAAAAATAAAAAAAATAGGAATGGTTTGATTTTTCCAAGCAATTCTTTTTCCTTTTTTTTCCCTCCCCACAGATTTTCCTTTTCAGGGGGAAAATTACTCATTTTTTCTGTTGAACCAAATTTTTGCAAAAGTCAGGATTTCTTGCAGAATTTAAGTCCTGTGTTTCAACCAGCTCTCAGCAAAAACATTTCAAACCAAGGCATCTACAGTGTGTTTAGTTTCTCTAGTGACATGCCACATGCATCCAGGTAGAAAGGACAAGAGTCTGACACAGCTAAGACAGTTCTTTAAACTAAGTCCTTCCTTGGCTTTTAGAGAAGTGAGGGATGTATGTCCACATCCAGGAAGACAGTAATAGGAGTACCTCTGACCTTGCCTGTCCTCATCCCCCCGCTTATCATATCAGCATGTTTCCAGTTTCTCCTTTCCATTGTTTGGAGGAAAACAGAGCTGCAAGGAAGGCGATGATTTACAAAATACTTACTTCACTAATTCAGGCTGTATACACAAGGCTGAGAGCACATATCCTTTTTCCCAGATATTAATAGGGGCTGCCTTACTCAGTTTCCTCTCTCTCAAAAGTCAGCCTGACCTCCTGCTTAGGCTAGAAAGTCCTGACCCCATCTTCCAGGTCAGCAAAGCCCTCAGAAATAATCCAAATGCAATGAGGAGTCTCCTTCCTGGGATACTGCCTTTTCTCAAGGTAGTCCTTCTCTGCCATGCAACATTTGGGACCAGGTCACTGATGACTGAGTTACCTTCTCAGGAGAGTGGCTACCCATTCCTGTAAAAACTAGAGGTAGCAGTGATTTATAAACCCCTGGGACAGAACCACATCAGTTCTAGCTGGGCTTGGAGCAAGCCGGTTATATTCAACATTTTCTCAGAAGATGGTACTTTGCTCCTAGAGGCTAACTTTTCTGGATGCCTTCCATCTGTATGAAAGCAGGTAAAGCTGTGAAGCATGGACCAAATGATGCAAGGATGCTTGCCTGGATCTGCAGCTTTTCAGCTTTTCAAGAGATCAGCTTGCCTGGATCTCCTGCTTTTCTGTAGCAAGTGAGCAAAGTTTCATTTTGGTGCTGTAAGCAGATTGACACCATTTGCAGTGGGTGATGTAGCTTTTGCAATGCATTTGTTTGCAGTTGACTGTGTATATGTTATGCTTTTATGCTGAAATGGGTGGCTGGGTGGCAGAGCAGAAGGCTGCCCAGCTGTCTTTTCTGGTTGTTGTAGCTGAAGTGAGAAGTGACAGTAGGCACATGGAAGCAAACTGGCCATAGAAGCTGGCAGGGCCTCCAGGGACTGAGTCCAGTGCAGAGTGCAGAGCACGGATGGGTCTCAGAGAGGATGGAGGTAGGTAGATAGAGGCTTGACCTGTAAAGGAGAGACACATGAGTCTCCTAAAACTTGTTGGCCGTGCATCAGGCCAGGAAAGGATAGGTTGGCCAGGAAGGGGAGACAGTGATTTCCACCACATTTCTTTTTATTTTGCCCTGGGCTTCCCTATGTTGGGAGTTGCCAGATTACCACAAAGCCCCACTTTGGAGATCCAGCCTCTGCTGCTAGGGTGCTTGGTGATCCCTTCAGGGAAAGGGGAAGGAGACAGTCCCAAAACTCCTGTGTATGTCACCCCAGTGAGATTTCTCACCCTGGTGCCAAGCAGGGTGCCAGATGTCAGCAGGCAGGACCAGGCTGGATGCCCAGCAGCATGTCCCAGCTCAGCCCACCAAGTAATTCTTTCCCCAGATCTCAGGAAAAATGTATCCTCTGTCTGAGGAGAAAGAAGCCCCTCTCCCTGGAGTGGGAATTTGTGCATAAACCCCTGTTATCCTGCCCCTTCCTTACCTCCTACAGTGTGGAGCCCCTCGTGTTCCCCTCTCCTGCACAAGGGAAGAAGGGATTCCACACATTCCCCCTTGCTTCCTCCGTGGCACATTCTTGTACCCCGAGGCCTCAAAAGCCATCCACCGAAATGTATGTTATTCAGGAAAGAGAAACTGCAACAGGAGTGCTGAAGCTGGGACATGGAGGGTGTCCTTAAAAGATTAATCGGCTTTATTTATGTCTCCAAGTACAGACAGTTTGTCACTGGAAAGAGGGAGACACTGGATGAAACAAATAGCGGAGAAAAACAAAGAGAAATAATTAGGTACACAATATGCCTGTGGAGTGCATCTTAAAAAGAGTTATTTGGGACAGGCTGTACTGATGCTGGATTATAAAAAGGACTGGGTAATTTTACAAGTAATATAATGCTTCTATAGTGTGTGAATGTATCTCAGGCTTCAGGAAATAAGGTACTCAGCTTACAAAAGCAAAATCTGCCACTTGTATCATATGATTATACAATTCTCTGGATCAATTACTATCTATTTTTTTTTAAATTTTGCATTTCCTCAGGCCTTGGGTACCACCCAGCACTGGCAGTTGAATGAGCTATTAATGGACCATTGGTGAGCATCCTAATGGAAAAGATCACATTACCAAAAAAAAAACCCCAACAGAATTGATTTGTTGTGTGTTCATCGATTTAGCCCCTTCCCTGACAGAAGTGAGGCATGCTGTGATCTCACTGCTTGTCCTTCACGTGTCCATCAGTCCTTTCCTCAGCCTCCCAGCTGCTGCACACGCCTCTGACTGCAGCAGCCGTAGAAGCTGCAAGGGGCCACATCCTCTGTGAGTGCTGCTGTCTGGGCTGAGGGAACAGGCCATTAGCTGGCCACACCAGCCTCTGCTTGTCTCCTGCTGTCAACCAAGGGCCTCACGGTCGATGGTGGCATTTAGAGGGCCATGAAGGAGTGAGGGGTGCTGTAGCAGGGGAAAATAAAAGATGGAGAAGGGCTGTATGTATTGTGAAAGGTTTAGGAGACATGAGTGGAAAGGAGCATTTGGATGGGGGAAGCTTGGAGTGAGCTAGAATTGGGGTATAGAAGCACACAGGATGAACTGCAAGAAAGAAAGGAAAGCTGAACCTCTCAGATATCCAGCCATCCAAAACCCAAATGTATTCTTACATGAATCTGCCTGGCTGCAATGATTTCTGAGGTGTCCAGACAGCCATATCCCATTTCTTCTCATAACCCTGTGAAAGAAGCATATTGCTGCTGCCCTGGTGAAGCTGGCAGCCTCTCTTTTAAGGGGCAGAGCTGAAACTATCTTCATTTCAAACCCTAAAAAAGGGAAAGATGCGTAAAAATGCTTAGCAAGGAAGAGAAACGAGGGGAGGACATGACAAACAGTGCAGAGCCATAGTGACAGCTTCAAGCCCCCTGCAAATGGAACTGTGTTGGGGGCATGGCCAAGGAGAAGCAAACAAGGCCAAGGGAGAAGCAAATGGAGCCAAAACATCCTTGCCCTGAGCATCACTGCCCTCCCAGATCTCTCTCCAGATCCTTGCATTGTGTTGAGGAGCTGCAAAGTCACCCAAGTCCTCTTCATCTGCTCAGCCCAAGACACAGTGGCGTGCCATGAGTGTGCTGGAGAGGGAAAGGTGTTTCTTGTGTCTTCTGGAATAATTTGAGTCTCATTGTGGTGTTTGATGCAGAGTTGTCATTGACTGAAGCTGGCAGTACCTCTGGACCACTGGCAGCTGGGCACCTTCATTAGCAGTCACAATCACTGCACGAGTGTTGTCACTTGGGTGACTGCAAAAGGCTTTGGCATGAGTGGCACCATTTGGGCATTTTACATCTCCCCACACACCTAAGCCCACTCTTTTACTAGCTCTGACTGGGCTTGAAAACGCAGTTTTCCTTTGTTGCATTAAATTTGGAAATATCTTGCTGTAAAATCAAAACAGGACCGAGCCTCCCATGGCTGCCTGTTTCTCAAGGTAGGTGGTACTGTGGGCTCCCCATGAATAGTGGGGCTAGCAGCCCAAACAGAAAAAGGAAACTTTGCACAAAAGGCTTTTAATCAAAGAAAGCAAAGAGCACAGCAGAGAAATGTATTCAGACTAAGGTCAGTCTTAGACACACTTCAGGGATCTAGTCTGAAGACCTGTGAAGTCAGAGTTTTTCTGTCAAGTACAGTGGGTTTTTTGGATCAGGTTCCAAGTGCAATTTGTCTCCTATTTTTTTTCCTAGGTCATTATTGTTTTGGGGTTTTTTTGGCTTTTCTTTTTCTCTTTTCCTTATTTTTTTTTTAAATAATGAGTAAAGCCACATCAGCTGTAGCGGATTGCTTCTCCTCTCTCTGCTTTCAGGAGCCAGGAAGAGGATCATTGAGCCATATTCCCCTGCTCCTCTGCAGAAAGCAAATGGCTATCCTTGGATATCAATCACTGGGGTAAAAGCTAAGAAATGTTACCAAGGAAACGTTGTCAGGCCCATTGGCAGTCTCCTTTGTTTAGGAAGTTTACCCATGAGCAGCATTTTATTGTTTTGAAATCAAGAAATGTCAAAATAAAAGAAATACATCTTCGAAGGACTAACCTGTTATGCACCCTCCCTGGTGTAACAAACACCCAAAATATATTGCTCTACTTTGATCCTTCAGATAGTTAATTCATTCATCATCTTTGAATTAGTAATCTAAACTGGCCTTCTGAACAAATAAAAAGCAGATTTATCACTGGGTAAAATGTGTTATTTCTCCACGCAGGTAAACATTAAAAATACTTGTAATCCAGAGCAAGAAAAATGAAGGACTGCAGTGTGTCACACGTTGATCCAGCTGTGAGGTGTGAATAATAGCAAAGTGGATGCAAAAGCGACGGAGCTGACTTTGATCAGTGAGATGCTACTTTCTCATTGTGTGGGTGCATTTAGTACTCGTGGAAGCAGGAGATTAATAGCACCAATTTCAGTCAGACCTTGTGAAACAGGTGCTATAGCACACTTCCAGCATCCAGCACTTACAACACCCTCCAGCCATGGACCTCTGTTGCCCCAGCCTCGTTTTCCTGGTGTCATGCTACCCACTGCTCAGCACCTCCTGGGAGGTGGCAAGTGCCCGTGGCTGTGAGTCACTTCGGTGCAAGCAGAGGGCACCCTGAGTCTCGTAGGAGGCATTTGTGCTTTGGCAAAAGTTTGCTATTTAAATAGGAGGCTGTGCTACACGTTTTGTGACACATACAAGTAGAAATCCTGGTGTCACTGTCGTCTTCTTTTACAGTTGCAGAGCTGTGGATCTCAGACTTCAAAGGTGGAGGGCTGGTGCTCTATGGCAGTGTAGAAATGCAGGTAAACTTGGATGCCGCCCAGCTCAGAGCCATCAAGGGTGCACATGAAGCCACTCAGATTTCCAACTAGTCCACCTAAAATGATGCCCATTCTTGGTCCCTAAGACCTTTGGAGAGCATCTAATCCTCAGGCCACATTCAGCATGCGTGCATTCCCCCCTAAATAGGAGTGAAGAGGCATTCAAGTGCCCAGGAAAAGCTAGGCTGTGTGCTCATGTTGCAAAGGAAGAGAGGATCCAATTTTGTGTGAGCGCTGCAGCCAGGCCAGACTTGCTCTCCCATAAACCCAGCTGTGAGGTGCCAGGAGCCTAGGGCTGGTGCTAGGTGGGAATGCATCGTCTGGGAGCACTGGGGCATTAATGGACAATGTTGTGTCAAAGCACAATCTGAAAAGACATCAATAAAGAATATTTTTCATATCCAAGTGCTTCCAAGTATTATAAACTTTCCCTCAGACAGAAAGGGCACAGTTGATGCCTTAATTATTGCAAAATAAAAAGATTCAAATTGACTAATGTGTTCAGGCACCAGGATCAAGTCACATATCTATCTAGTTTTATTGGCACTTTCTTGGGCAGTGCAGAGGGAGGCCAGTCAGGCAGTCCTGCTGATTAACTGTAATATTCTCTGACTTATAGACTTATATCATTATTTCTGCTTATTTCTACATTTTGTCTTTAAGGATGGAGTATCCTGGACTGCAGAATCTTGTGGGAATTACAAAATTGGAGACGTGAGAACTCTATTATCCTGAAAGGAATAAAGAACAAAAAAGAAAGGAAGAGGTAATTACGTTTTCTTCTCTGGCTGGCTCAAGATCCATACAGCATGATCAACCCTGCAACCACAGGCAGGCTGCAGACAACTGGAGGGGATGCTTAGCTAAACAGTGGCACCCCAATGCCCGAGAAAACCCCCAAAATCTCTCTGCCCTCTGCTAACCTGGGAGGAAACAGCAGCTCACAATCCTACACGAGACTGGGGTGACTGTCACTTTTGGGATGCTGTGCCTGGGCTTTCATTAGACTTAACTCCCGTGCCTCCTGCAGTCTGCTGGAGCCAGCTGGCATTTTGGGTGCTGTTCAGAGGGAAGAGTTTACATCAATGCTAAATACTGAGGAAACCTTCGCAGATAAAAATGTGGGTAAATGTCTCTCTGCTCAGGAACTCAGGGGCCAGGCTTTGCTTTCTCCTTTCCTATTTTGCTGCCATTTATTACTTGAAATACATCATGAAGCTTCCTGAGACAAATCAAGTGGCTTTCCCCAAAACCACAGGAGTCTTCATGAGAGCCTGTAGTGAAGAGGAGATACTGAGGGCATTAATCTCAGATGCAAGTCCCTGCCTCCTTTCCACCAAGGACTTCCTCTGCCACGCATGAAAATCAATTAAGTTTTGTTCTCTGCCTCAGCTTCCCGTCTGCAGGAGAGGGAAGACAGCACTTTTGTGCCTCTGAAAGAAGGCTACATCAGTGCAGGTGCACTCCCAGCCCTTTTACAGGGATGAGAGATTTTCCCCTCACAGCAGGAGAACTGTTTTTCCATCAGGGCTTGCATGTTAGTCCATTTCTCTGTAAGGGCAGCTTCCTCCCAGTAACATGGTGTCTTCCCAGGCATCCCTTTGAAGAGCAGCCACAACACCAGCCCACTGCTCTATTAAGACTCATGAAAGCCACAGAGCACCCTCCCTTTATGTTGCACAAACCAGTCACAGGCAGTAAGGACTTCAGCCTTCGGGGGAATGATGTCCCTCTCACAGAGGGATGCTGAGTCATGGAGGTGGGACATGAACTTCCCACAGCTGGGCAGGTGGTCACGGTTTGCTGGGGAATGGACAAACTGCAGAGGACTGTTCACCTCCAATTTCATTCGTTTCTCCGGGCTGGATGAAAAACTATTCCCTTAGCTGGTAGAGGGGAGTCAGTATGCTTCAAGGCTATCATCACTCTGCTCTGCTTAACCACTTCTCCTTTCCCCTGCACACCAAAGTCCCCTTCTTGCCCCTGTGACATCTGCAGGCAGGGGACAGTCACTGCCTGCCAGTGACTTGGTGGTGGCTGGCAGTGATGAATCAGTGGCAGCTGAGAGCTGATATACCTCATGATCTCACTTCACACTAAGGAGGGAAGGGGGACAAGTGAGTGTGGTGAGCAAACATAGCCCCAACCTGGCTGATAACTGCACCTTCCTGACTTTTATCATTTGTGTGATGCCTGAACAGCATGAAAGCATGTCTAAAGCATAAGTGCCTCATGTCTAAAATATGCGGTTCTCAGAGATGCTGAAGAGCATTCATAGTGATGCTGCCATGTTCAGAACAAATGCTTATCTGAATTAGCTGAAAATAGTATCATTTACCTTAGTGCTGTTGCCCCCACTTTCCTGTTCCAGCCCCAGCATCATATAAAGAAAGTCCCTCAAAGTGGGCTTCTTATTCATAAGTATTGAGAGTTGGTAAAACCAGGTAAAGTGTGTCTCAAGACGCTCATCACAGCTTGGAATGTCTCCTACTCTCTGTCACGATGTGGCCCTACCCTGCTGGGGACAAGTAACTCCTCCGAGCATCTCTCTGTTGCAATATTCACAGTTGCAGCTGCACGAGGCTGGGAGAGCTTGCTTTTCTGCAGGGGGAATTCCAGGCAATGAGGATAGAAACTGGGATAGAAACATTATTAGTATTTTCTTAATCACATTAGACAAACAGAGGGAAAGGAGTCCATGAAATGCAGCAAGGGTTATAGATCAGGCAGAGACAAACCACATGGGGGAGGAAAACGTGAGGAGTCTGGAGGGTGCTGAGTTGAAGTATTACTAGCTCCTGACTCCTGCTGAAAACTCTCTCCCGGCTTTAGCCAGCTTGCAAAGCTAACTGCTGGCGAGCCAGCTGTCCTCAGCCCCTGTGAGCAAAGGCAATGTCCTGGGAGCGGCTGTTCCTATAGGAAATGAAAACACTGAACTGCGGGGCTGAGCAGGGCTGTGCCTGGGGACCCGCGGTGCTCCTGCCACGTCAGCACCTGGGGGCACTGCACAGCTGAAATAACTGTAGCCGTGGCATCACCAGTGCCCAGCTGAGCAAGGCACAAACAACTGGCCATTGCCGGCAGGTATTTAAGCACCAGGCATGATTTTGGGCAGCTGTTTGCCGAAGGGCTTTGCAACTGCAGTTACCCCTGTGGTCCCCTGTTCATACCCCGCACGGCAAAGGCGAAGCTGTGCTGTGATTTTTCATTAGCTGATTGCTTTTACAGCCTCTGAACTTTACTCTTTGATACTTGATCATCTGGACTTTTATTTGTTAAAGGAAGCATGACGTGTAACCACTTTCCTGATGTATGCCAGGTTGGTTTCACTTGCTCTCGCCCCGGTCCAAAGAGAGCCCACGTAATTATCTATGCGTATTTCTGCCGTGTGGTTTTTTCCATGGATCCCGCTCCTTTATGTATGCCAGCGTTCATACGCCACCCAGTGGCTCCCGAGGCGTTGGGTGCGGATCTCACCACTGACAGTTCTTCCAGGTCCCCAAACTCACTTTCCCATGAAATATCTTCCCAGCGGCAAGGGCACGGGCAGCACAGAGCCGTGCTCCCGGGGCTTGAGGCAGCAACATCCTCTGAAGCTCTTTTTACAGACCTTGGTGCAAGTAACCACAGCACTTGCTCACTCATGTAACCACATCTCTTGTTCTGCAGTCTCAGGGTGCAGCAGCCCTCTCAAGTTTAGCATAAGCCAGTGGGGCACTTCATGTGCTCCCTTTCCATTTGCTCAAGTTCAACATGCGCACATGAATGCTTTCTGACACGTCACTTAGGCTCATGGTCACGTTCTTAGTTTTCAGCCAGTCTTTAGTCAAATTAAAATAAAGAAAGGTATCTTCTTGGATGAAAATCCAGAACATCCTTTCCCAATCACATCTAGCCATGAGTCCTTCAGTCAAGCATAAAAATAGTCTGTGCTACATCCCCGGCTTCTTACTGGCTCTCCCTGTTCACGTTGCCTTGGACTGCTGTTCCTGAGCTGAGCAGCCAGCTATGGGGCAAGCTGAGGGGAGAAAAAGAAATAACAACGTACAGCTGAGTCCTAGACCACAAAGAGATTTGTGTGGGACCTCAGTTTTACCTGAGCTGCCATCCCGCCTTTTTGTTGGTTTTTCTCCTTCATTATTTTGCCATAAAACAAAGTCTTACACTCTTCACCTACTCTTCAAAAGCCAGTGACAAGCACAAATAGCTCTCCAGCAAGATTTACATACTGTGCCATCCTGCGCAACAATAAATTTCCCTGCTGACTCTCTACTTCTTGCATCCACCAGACTCTGCCAACTTCGTGCTTTAAGAGTCTGGTCTTTGATTTGACATGTCGTTATTGGACATTAGGCATTCATCTCATTCATTCCACTGTTCCCTGAGGGCATGTTCTTCACCATTTGTTGCCATAATGCTTGAGGGCAAGAAGTAATTTTTCTTATTTAGCCTCTGGTCTATTATTTTGCCCTGATGCTTGCTGTCGGATGCCAGAGATGAGATGCCCCTTTGGGCAGAGCAGGCACACCCAACCGTATTTGCAAAGCAAATCACTCTGAGCAAGGCAGCATTAGTGGCTGAACTGGGATGGAAAACCTGACCCTTGTAAAGTGATGCCCTAGTGACAGGCCGGGAATTGATCCTACCATACACAGACCCCCTTCTCCGGAGGGAAGGATCCCGGAGGTCTCAGAAAGTCCAAAACATGGAATTTCAATGTTTGGTTTAACTGTGCCCCAGTTGCATCCCACCCTATATGCAGGGCCAGGCAAGAGAGACCCTTGTTTTCACCAGCACAGCAGGCTCAGGGAATTGTCCCAGGACAACTTTTCACCAGTTAGCACAGCCAGGCTAGGGTTCAAACAAGAACAGGGGGCAGGGCAATAGCTCCTCTCTCCAGATGTTCAGGATGCCTTGGCCCCCTTGGGGTCCTTCAGGGGAGAGAGGGAGTTAACAAGATGGAGAATAACTTTCTGTCTTCTGGAAGAGGGCACGTGAGGGCAGGCAGCTCCCTTTGCAGGATGCCCTTTGTCAGAAACCCGACTAGCCACGCATACTGCCTCCCTTTTGTTACCCAAACATTGCTGCTCCATAGCACTTGACCAACGCTGACCCCAAGCAGATTAGACACAGGCGAGTGCCTTGTGCTCTGGCGGGGCTTGTGGCGGCTGCGATCGCCTGCACGCTTCTTGGGGCCGGCCTCATCATGGGGCTCAAACACCGCTGCACAGCCTGGCACATGAATTCTGTATCCCTGTGTGCCACACCTGAAGGGCAAGGTGGGCAAAAGGAGAGCTCCCATCTGGAGAGGAGCACGTGGCAGGACTTCATGTGAAACCCAGACCAAATTCAGCTAAAGTCTACCCTTTTGCATAGGTACCACATTCCCTTCCCAAGCACTTCTGAATCACCACATCCATCTGCAAACACTAAATATAATAAAAGGCCATTGTAGGCTCCATCCAAGCCTGGCTATAATTAAATATATTGACTGATAAATTGAATATAGTTATACCTCTCCATCTGGTCTCAGCAGAGGACCACTGACATTTTGCTCATATACCCTCATTTTTTCATCTCTTTCAGAATGAGATTTGCATCATAGCTTTTTAATGAGCTAATAGTTAAAATAGCCCCCTATAATTATGCTAGAATAATCCATCATTATTTCAGCTTAATTATAGGGGGATATCTTAACTATACATCATTTGCAGTTCTCAGTCACTCTAATGCGCAGATGTCTGAAGAAATGACATAAAACACTAGCAAGTTATAAAATATCTAGAGTGGTGCTCATTGCATCTGTGGAAAATGATCACATCTATTTTCCGTACCTCTGCTATGCAGTCTCACTGCTCAGATTATTTCCTGCTAACCAAGAGATAATATTGAAAGCAATGGAAATAAAATACTTCACTATCTCATGTCATGCTCTGATATTGTTGACTCTTTCATTTTCATATCTCCTTGATCCTTTCATAAATCTTCACATCAACATACTGCAGTTAATTTCTCCAAACCTTTAGCATCTCTGGAAGCAAACCAATTCCTAAACCTACTGCCTCCATCGTGTGGCTAGGCTATGGGCTGCCTTTAACTTTGCTGTGGGTTTTTGCTTATTTGGATTAAATGACCTGGAAAAATTGCCCTGGGAGCACGCGGCATTGCTATTCACTGTTAAACTCCGCTTCCCCCGCTGGAGACTGCCATATCCCAACAAGGCAGCATTGTTGGAAACATCAGCTTGCCATTCTGGAATAGACATGTCTCTTCCTCACCACGTGGCTCTTCCCCTGGTGTACCTCCCGCTGTGGATGTGGGATGCCTGTGGGAAGACAGGAGAGGACTGGCTGCAAAGTGGCTGTTGTTTGGGGAGGTGTAGCTGTCACCTCTGTCCCCTCACACTCAGCACCCCCACCCTGTATTGCCACTCCTTTCCTGTACCAGGAAACAATGTGTGTCCCCAAGTATATACTGTCGTGTTCACAGGTTTGCATACTCAGAGAAGGAAAGATTCACTGGAATATTCCCCTAAGTCTGAGGACTTCTGTAGTAGGAAAAGCTCAGAGTTTTGTTCAGTTGACACCATTCCTCATGCTGCCTCACAGAGCAGAATTAGAGGGAAAATCTTTGTACCTTGGAATAGGTGAAGTAAAAGGCCTGGTGGGAAAGCTGACATCAGTAGCCCATGAGGACAGTAATGCCGCGTGTACACACACAGAGACAGAGCTCAGCAGTGAGGAGATGATGGGAGGATGGGCTGTGGCTCACCTGTGTGTTTCTGGCCAGGCATGGAGAGGGCCATCAGAGACAGGCTGAAACCACATGGGCACTGCTGCAAGGCTGCTCTGACCTTGGAGGGTGTTACTGTGAAAGGGGTCTCCACAATGCAGTGAGGCATAGTTCACATCCTTGAGCAGACTAGGCAGATGGGCAGCACTGCTGCTTCCAGGGAGGTGTTGAGCACTATGGGAGAGCACCAGGAAAGGACTGCTAGCTCCAAAGGGAGCATAGGCAGAGCTGGATTTCTGTGCAGCCTGTGAACCAAGTACTATTTTTAGATTCACTTCTCTCTTTTAACACCTGTGGATCAGCCTAACGGACAGAGATAGTGTATAATAAATGTCATAACCTCCTTGGAAAATACCTCATGGCTTTTAAAGTAATCCCTTGATACTTTGAGAGAACTGCTGCGTGACACTGAGTAAACCTCCAGGGCTGGTCATGCTGAGGTAGCACTTAGTGCTTGTAGGATGCTGTTCCCTTGCCAGGATGGTCTTTGACTTTGCTCTTCAAGGCAATACAGGGTCCAGAACCCCTCAAGACTATGATCCTGATGTTGATTATCTGGGCTTGCATCAGGGATGTCCCTCCCTGAGGCACTAACTCATCTTTCCTTCACAGTGGCAATAGTTGTTACAGAAACTTTGTCCTTATTCCCAGTAGTCCTATAACCCCACCAGCATCCCTCTTCCTCAGCAGAAGTCCTGGTTTCTGGGTGGTGACACCTCTCCTTAACTTGTTCTCCATGGCAGTTTGCTCCTTCCCTCCCTTGACAGAGTGTCTTACTGAACAGGAAGGAAGGATTACCCTTTGAGCACCTCACACTCACCCAAACAGTCCAAATCGGCCTTGAGAGTGTTACAAGCAGTAACACTGATGGTGGAGGGAACTGCAGAAGTTGGTCTTATCCATGCCCCATTCCCACAGAAGCCCTTGAGAGGCAGTAGTCCAGTGCTGATACACTGCACCTGGAGAGGGTCGGTGTCCTCTCACCTGTCAGCCCTGCACTTTGGGCTAAGGGAAGTCTTAGCTTGGCTGTGTTTGCATGCTAAAAGTGGGGCTGCGCTAGCCTGAGCTGTCAGCGGAGATATCCCCTTTGCAGACCATCCAATTTTAGATCTACATACTGAAGAAATGCACACTATAGAAACTTCTAGCCTTCCTAGGCTTATCTTCTGACACTTTATAGCTATAATGCTATGTACCCTGACTTTCCTATACTAGGAAAAGGAAGTAGAGGGAATTGGAGCACTTGTTCATCATCATCTTGTAAAAATGATTGAGAGCAGTCTCATTAAAATCCTGGGCATTAGGAGTCACTTCAGTATGCATTTTTCACTTATCCAGGGTTTTGAAAATATTGCTTTTAGGGTGAAGTCCTAAAGGAAATCACTTTTTATGACCTAAAAAATCCATTAGAATCAATTATATTGAGTTATACCAAGCTGGAAGCTGACCCCATCAGCAACTTTCTATGACCTACTTGTGAAAATGGTAAGGATAAAATTATCAAGAGTTGCACAGACCTCTACTACCCAGAGGTCTGTTTGCTCTGCTCTCTTATTTACATATGCATGTCTTCCTCCTGCAGATCCTCATTAGACTCCCTCATCTTCTGTGTGAATCAAAAGTATCTTCCTCATCTCCCTTGCTGATGCTGAAAAGGCCTTCATACAGGTGAACTGCAAATGTCTGTCTTACACTCAAAAAGCTCTCACATCCTAGAAATGTCTGTAAAACTACTTAATGCATCTTATCAAGGCAAGTGACTCCTGTTCCCAGAGCCTATCAAGTTCCCAGACCTCAGTCCCCTCCAGAGTCCTCCAAGGACTTCTCTGCACCATATCTATAAAGACACCTTTATCATCCTTCCATAGCAGCCATCCTGGGCTGCAGGTGGCCAGGATTTTCATTCCTTCACCCTTTCTTTAACCTGCACTTCAGACAGTGACAATGCAGCTGATAATGCTTGTTTTGGCCCGGAATCTTCTAAGCTAACTGCAGGTACAGGATAGGGGCTTCCTCTCCAGCAACACAGGAGAAGAGGAAAGAGGACATCTCTAGCAGCAGGGAAAGCTAGATGTCTTCTCTGATGCAGGGGAGTAGCCAGACCATGTTTTTAGCTGAAGACCTTCAGCTGTGGCCCTTAAACTGCATGACGAGTCTTTAGATCAATGTCGACCATTGCCAGAGTTCATCTAACTGTTAAATAGTGATAAAACAAATCATCAGCACCTCCCTAACCCCACATCTAATAGCTGTGCTGGAAGCATTAATGAGTTGGAGAGCTGGATGAGCTCTGCCAGAATGTTCCCAGACACAGTCACTCACAGATTTTAATGAATTTGGCCAGCAATGTCTCTCGGTACTTGCTGCCTTGCATATTCATATGAGAGGCTTTTATCAGCACAAAGCTTTGAGTAAAGGCAGTGTGTCCAGGCTGCACATATGAGCATTACCAGGAAGCAGAGTTTGAAACTGGGCTGTGCAGGTGTTGGAGCTTTAAGTGTGTGTGTGCCCATTCGTGTGTCAAGCACCCATGGCCTGGTGCCGCCATCTGGGCAGCGATGCTGGAGTGAGGACCAGCAAGTCCTCCTCCAGAGTTCTTTGAGACAAAACCACTAGCTTGGAAAGAAACAAACACAGACCTGGAAATGGGCATGCTGAACCATTCTGGGTAGCTGGGAGTTGCTGTTGAGAGCACTGGCTTAGGATGCAGAAGTTTGCTCTTATATCACTTACTCTGTCTCAGTGTGTGAAGACAGTGTATCGAGGTCATCTCTGGCACATAAGCTCATGATGGTGAGCACAAGGCTGTTAAAGTTTCAGTTATTTAATCCTTTAGGAATCTGTAAAGAAAGAGCTGAAGGCCAGGTTGTGGTGCATCACACCGAGCAAAGAGAGGGAGATTTTGATTGTCTGATGAAGGCTCGCTGATTGACTTTCACTGGATCTTGTGTTTGTTCATTAATGTCACTTTACTCCACATTAACCTGTTCAAATACTAACCCAACAAAGCAAATTGTCTCAACCCTGTTACTTGTCTGATAATGCATAATTGTGCTGATTAGATCTTCACTTAATTTAAATCCTTAACTAAATCCTTAATTTGAGGTGAGCCTTTGAAGGTGCACTGAACAAATAAAAGTACCTTCTATCGAAGAGTCAGGCTTCCCATGCTCAGTCAATTGACCTTAGAAGCTCATAATATCCAAAGGCCACGAGTGAGCTTCAGGGCTCCTGCAGGGTTTACGAAGCAGAGCAGAGCTTCTGTAGAGCAAGGTGCTGGCTGGGACTGTCTGCTGCAACCCCCAGACCCAGGTGGGACACACAAAATAGGGTCTGCTAGGGAGGGAGCACCAGCCAGCCTTGCACAGGAGGAAAGGAAAGGTTATTGGATCTATCAATTTTCTCGGTGCTGACTGAGAAATCAGATGTTGTTAGAATATGTGTTCAGTTTAAAAACCCGGCAAGGCCAGATGTTCGCTAAGTGGATACACTTCAGCAAGTGCCTGCACATTAAAATACAAACTAAAAGTGAAAAAGTGAGTGCAACTGAAGCATTAAACAAACATTGACAGGACATGCATGAGCACACACAAATCGCCGTGTTTACAGCACAGGATGCACAGAGCTCCCATTTGCATCTGAAGACATTTAATTGTTCGTATGCTGCATACACACACTCCCTTTTGCCTGCCGAGCCTCGGCAAATGGACACATAAATAGGGGCACATAGCTACATAAATGGCCAGTTCATCTGGCAGCACACACTCACATCTGGAAGTGCAGCAGCCTCCCAGTCTGGGCATCTGGGAGTGAGGCAGCTTCCAATCTGCCCCAGCCATGGGACATCACCTCCTGGCAGCATTCAGATGGTTGTCCGAGCCGACTGTCCATACCACATCCTGGCAGCAGCTGTTGGATGTCCCCGAGAGCTACAGCATCCCCTGACCACTGTCTGTGAAATGCCAGCACTGCCCCAGTGCCTGTGAATGCACTTCCCTGGCTGACACCTCCTGTCTTCCTGCAAACAGGGAGAATAAATCACAAGCAGTTCTTTTAAATGAAATAATTCAGTATTTACACTGCAGCAGTCAGATCACAAAACTGCAGCAGATGTTACAGCAGGGCTCCAACTCCACTGTTCCAACAAGTAATGCAGTATCTGGTCAGCTCTCACTGTGACCAGGCACAAAAGCAGGCACTAACATCTACGCTTCCCACTAGCCTGTGAGGCAGAAACACCATTGTAATTCTGAGCAAGTCAGCAACATGGTCTGTGAGGTCCCATAATGGTTAATGCTTCCTTACCAGAGAGAGTTTTTCAGTAGACTCAGTCTGTGCAATGTGTCATTACCCCCCCAGCTTTGATCGTCAATCTGAAGAGCGTATCACCTTGGAGATTAACAAAGAAATTCTGGCTGCAAAGCTGCTGAAAAGGCCACTTTGGTTGATTTTCTTTTCGTATTGCTCTGTGTTTCTGCTTCACAGAACAGAAGGGCAATAAAAATTAATTTCATGGTGTAATAAAATATTTGCCTCCGAGGTTTCTGGAAGCTGAAGCACTGGTATTTTATTAGCATGCAAAAATTCATTATGGGTATAAAAGTGTGATGACACGGTGTGGTTGCTAAACCTTAGGACATCACAGGCTTAGAACAGTGTAATCAACCAGATGAAATAACATTTTAAACCAAACAAGTTTACAAACATTATCATTAAAAAGTAATAGTAAGTAAACCAACTATTTCCAGTCCATAATTGTTTTAATCTTCATGGAGCGGGGCTAAAGAAAGCGTCATCGGCTGGCCCCAAATGCCTCAGGATTTGGTTTTCAGTTTGGAATGTCTGCCTTTCTGAAGGCTGCCAGATGTTCATAAAATTTCAGGTAATTACAGGCTATCTCTGTTTTCCAAGGTTCTGTTTCCTGTCCTCCCAAATTTCTTGAGCTCAGTGAAAAACCCCATTTTGCTCCCTCTCTTGCTGCCTGGCTTTGCAACAAGGTGGAACAGCATCTCCAGAACTAAGAAAAGAAGCACATCCTGATGACCCTCCTCCAAGAGTCAGAGCACTCAGCTGGAGGAAAGAAAGAGACTGATTACTTAGTGTTACTCGGTTTTTCTTCATTTGCCCAGACACTGTGTTCCCACGTTTAGGTCAGGCTTGAGATGTGCAGGACAAGACCATGACACAAGTTACTTTGTGTTCTCAGTAAGTCAGAAAGATATTACCAAAGTGATTTTTTTCAGAAAAGAAGCTTTCACTGGCAGTGGGGGATGTTGCAGTAGAAAGCATTAAATTGCTGGCTGACAATATGAAGTGTTTATTAACGAAACTGCAGAAGCTAAAAAATCCACTGCAAGCACTCTGATGTGTGGGGAGCCATCACCTTGTGACCTCCCTCAAAGTTTAATCAAATACGCACAACTACGTTTTACATTTTTACTGATTTTGGCTGGGATAGAGCTAATTTTCTTCCTAGTAGCTGGTTCAGTGCTGTGTTTTGGATTTAGTATGAGAACAATGTTGGTAACGCTGATGTTTTAGTTGTGTCTCAGTAGTGCTTACTCTGAGCGTGGGGCTTTTCAGTGTCTCATGCTCTGCAAGTGAGGAGGGGCACAAGAAACCAGGAGGGAGCATGGCCAGGACAGCTGGCCTGAACTGGCCAAAAGGGATATTCCACACTGTAGAACATCATGCCCAGTGTATAAACTGGAAGGAGTTGGCTGGGAGGGATGATCACGACTGGGGGACAGGCTGGACATCTGTCAGAAGGTGGTGAGCAATTGTCTTGTGCATCACTTGGTTTTCTTGGGTTTAATTTCTCTCTCTCACTTTATTATTATTATTATTATTATTATTATTATTATTATTACATTTTACTTTTTTTCCGTTAGTAAACTGTTCTTAACTCACAGGTTTTACCATTTTCTCCCCATCCCACTGAGGGGTGGGGAATGATATTTAGTTGTTGGCTGGGCTTAAACCACAACAGCTTTTGTTATCAGGAGGGCAGTAAAAACAAAAAAAAAAAAAACAAAAGCTATCGTTTCACCAGCGACTGGGTAAGCTGGTGGATGCAAGAGCTGTGCTTTGTTTGAGTGCTTTGCAGAGGCTGAAATTTTCCTGCATGAGATGAAATAGCTGAAAAGCTGCTCGAAACACCCAGCAAGGCAAAGCCAGGACCCAGTGGTGTGAGCAGGAGGGTCTCCATATGGTCAAAAGCAAACAGAGAGCAAAGGGAAAAGGTTCAGGAGCCTGTTCCAGAACCAAGGTAGGGAAAGCAGATGAAGGAGGCAGGAGAAAGCTGAACAGATGAATAGCATGCTTTTCAGCCTGGTCCATGAGCACCCTATGCAGGCAGAGGCTACACTGCCCATCAAACACTCCAAGCAAACCTCATCCCACCAGCCCAGAAGAGGGCAGAGATACATGAGAAGGGTGGGAAATGTCACTGAAGCAGTCAGAGAAAGGCAAGGACCCATCAGAGAAGGGTTTACAGAGTCACCATGACCAGAAAGTTTTTGGGATGAGAAAGGATAAAGGCCATGAGCTGTCAGCACAGAAACACTCTTCTCACCTTCACCCATACCAGCAACATTCAGAGCAATGGCGCTTTGTACACCTTTTGTAAATAACCAGCCCAGGTCCAAAACAGGGACAACATTTTGTGTTTGACCTTCTCACTAGCCAAGCTAAAATCTTGGGGGAGCTCACAGACCAAAGTCAAAGTCTAATTTTACCTCTGTTAACCTTGTTCTGCATCCTAGACTCTTCTGCACAGGGAAGGCTCATTAAGTCTGAAACACATTCATATTTTGCCTTTTATATCACAGCAAGTCAATAGCATTTTTTAAGCATGACTGTAAGTAATTATTTCATGGCAATACCACTTATTTTCCCATGGCTAGATTTTCTTATTTGCTGAAGAAAGCAGCAAGGCCACAGCATGGGTACCAGAAAAGATTTCTGCAAGACACAGTGAGTCTAGAGTCGTTGATATCACATGACCCTGGTGAACCACTGGAGTCCTTGTGTGTTTTGGGAAGAATTAATCAGGTTGGGCTTTTTTCTTCCCATTCTTAATGTCCCCTTAACGCTGCAGTCATGATGGACGCACAGGCTGGAATGACCAGCAAACACTGAAAACTGTTGCCTCTCCCATTTCACCATGAGCACCCTGCTCTGCCCTTTGTTTGGAGCATGCAGTCCAAGAACCCCCAGGAACTTCTAGGCTTAGTGTTTTGGAGGGCAGAGTAGTTGTCCAGCACTGCTTCTGCCATAGTGTCCAGTACCACTTTTTTTATAGTCAGGCCTCAGTCACACTGACAGCCATGGGTCTTTGGGGTTAAACATTCCTTTGCCAGGTAGCTTGAGGATGTTTGGAAGACATGTACGGAAAGGCGCAGGTTCTGGGACCATTCAGTACCCTGCATTTACGTCTACAGCACAATCACCTGAAACTGCTAAGGATAGCACTCAGTGACCCACACAGTCCTTTCCAATCCTCCTTCTTCACTAATCAAGTGGAACTGAGTCTCAGGCAGAATGCAATTATGTAGTGAGGTTCAGTTATGCATAATAAAAACATCCCACCAAAAGGAGCAGTCTGTGAAGTGGCAGCAATACCAAGAGACCAAGCACTGACAATGCTCAGGGCATAATAACTGACAATGAAGTGTAGAGACAAATAAAGATTAATACCATTTTGGTCTTCTTCAGAGAGGACGTTATGTTGTAAGACAGGATATTTTCTCTTTCATGGTAATGGACCTGCTCTCTCTCATACGACCTCTCCACACAGAAAATTACCATGTGTAATTGCTCTAGCAGACTGATGCTCTTAATGCAGTCGCTCTTTAGCTAAGATCACTCCTTCTCTGAAAATAATAGATTTTGATAAGTAGTAGGGAGCTCAAAGAAGAGCAGTGAGAAATCCAATGAAACCAGGCCAGTTTTGTTACTTTCCAATCTTGCATACAGTTATGACAGCCTATTCATAGCACGCACTTTCTCCTGTGGGAAGGTTAGTGAAGTTAAATAGACAGCTGCTAGATGACAAAAACTAAAGAGGAATAAAGTATGCAATGGCTATTACCTAGGCAGGAGACATCGTAACTGTCAACTATCCTGTGCAGAGAGAGAACAGCCCACCACAGCCTATGGAGTAATTTTCCCCCCAGAGGAATCCAGTCGTAAAGATCACCATGAAAACCTATTAAATTGACCCTGGAGATAATACTAATAGAGAGTCCTGTATCAGCAGAAAGATGGACAAAATGACATAAAAAGGTCTTTCTTTTTTATGAAACTCAGAAGAAGGAGTGATGCTATGCATTTTTTCTTCCATTTGAAAGGCTTGCCTAAGTAAGATATTTTTCAAAGGAATTTCTCCTGACAGCATGCTGAAAATGAAGACTTTTCTTTGATAGCAGCAAAATGCATAAATGATTCACTGGAGAGAGAAAAAAAAATCAGAGTTAGGGTGACAAAGACACTAAGCAAATGTCATTGTGAAGAGGCATTTCAGAGAGCCAGTAAACAAGCTTCCACCCCTGGTACATGCCAGCTTGTGGACTAAGACCTCAGGACCTGACTTTCAAGGAAGGATTAATCAAGCTTCCATTTCTGCAACTGCTGATGAGAAACCGTGCCTGCATTATTGCACTGCAAGTAAGTTTTGAGTGGAAATGTCAGCAGCAAGACACCTGAACTTCCAGTCTGTGGGGAGAATTGGAAAGATTATTAAGTAAAGGTACAAAATGATCATTGGGTGGCTAGAGACTTTCTCTTCTAATTAAACTGGTTCTGGATTGTGGAACAG
The DNA here is from genome assembly GCA_013399875.1 of Gymnorhina tibicen. Taxonomy (NCBI): domain Eukaryota; kingdom Metazoa; phylum Chordata; class Aves; order Passeriformes; family Artamidae; genus Gymnorhina; species Gymnorhina tibicen. The sequence goes on from VXAZ01009215.1 coordinate 1,994,920, forward strand.
ATGGTAAAGAAAAGTGTCTGATTTCAGAGTGGAGTCTGACATCACTTAAGGGATGTAGTTACTTATGATTGCAGATGACTGGATTTGGTAGTCTGTGAAGTCACTTTCTTTCTTGTGATTGCATGTCCCTAATCCTACTCCCTCTGGAGACAGTTATAAATGATTCTTCAGCTTCCACAGGGGCATGATGGCACAAGGATGTGAAGTCTCTAGCAAATATATGGTACCTGCCTCCATGGTCTGTGCCTCTGTGCACAGTGGCAGCACTTGGGAAACGCTAATATTGACAGAATGGGTAAAACTGAGCGTGCCCACTGTCAAGCAGCACTGAGAGCTGGGTGTATGATGGTCGTTCAGCTCAGTGCAACTGTGCCAGCACTGCTTGCCAAAGCGGGTGCTCCTTCTCCCTTTTACCTGGAATGACAGCAGTGAGAGGCTTCCCAATGCACAGCTGAGAGATACATGAAGTATCGAGTGCCTCAGTGAGACTCCTATTTTCTGGGTTCAGTGAGGTACTCCAGAAGGATTTTTCTGGCCTCTTTTGAAGATGTATGGATGTTTCAGGGGTACAGCTGAAGAAAGATCTCAAAGGCATGCAAAGGACGAATGACTGGCCTGGATCCCATAGATAGGAGATACCAGTCATGTCTGCACTTGGGCTTGAAAGCACTTTGATGTTTCATTATTGTTTTCAGGCTTGTTGTCAGGCCCATTGCTGTCTGGTCCTATTCATGTTCTGGCCATGACCTGATTCTAAGTTGGTCGCCATCCCTGAATTGAACAGGACCTAACTGTGCACTGTGGTTGGAAGTGAAGGCCTGGCCCCCATCATTTTACACTCCTCCCAGCACCCTTCTGCTGTGCAAAATGAGTTAAAGTTGTTGACAGATGCAGATGGCTGGGTGTCAGCTAGAAATGGTTCTGTACAACCAGGGAATGAAGGAATCATGCCTTCAGGCATGGCTGCAACAACCTGTAAGCATTTCAGGTTGAACCCAACCACTCACCCCAACTCTGCTGCTTTCCCATTTCTTCTGGACTGATTATTTGCAAGCCTGCAGAGAAGAAGAACAGTTCTCTGCTCTCTTGGTTTGATTTTTCAGCCAGATCCACCTCTGTGCTTGTTCCACACAGTCCCACAGAGAAAGCAGAAGACCGCAGGAGGCAATGAGTTTCATGAACCCCTGGCTAGGAATAAAACAGGCAGAAGCTGCTAACACCAGTCCAGCCATTGGAGAACATACATCGGTTTGTGGCTGACCCATTTCCCTTTACATTCATGCCAAAAGGCATTTCCTTTATCTTTTGAGCGTTCAGAGAGGGGAAGAGAAGCTAAGCTCACAGCAATTGTCCTTTCATAGGCTGGATACAACTGGGTGGTTTTGGAGACAGTGAATGAAGATGATTAATTATCACTCACTTTTTCACTCCATCAGATATACAAGGGATATGCCTGTCATGCTGACAGTCTCCCTGCTCAGCCCTCTGTACACACAGCGTGAGTGGTGTGATTCAGTCTCACACGCCACCTTCTGAAGGGAAGAAACAGAGCCATGAGTCAGTGGGACATGGTTCCAAGTGTCCTTAATGCAGTAGTGTCATGCTTATTGAGCAGCACTGAAATATTTATTAAACACAAACACGGGAGCAATTATTCTTAATTTGGCAATGCTATCTGAAGAGTCAGAAGACACAGCACAGATCAGCTTAATAAAAATGTTTCATTTCAGAATGATTGTTACCTGGCTACAAGGAAATCAATGAAGGAAACAGAAAAAAAGTTAACTATAGCATTATAATGAACTGTGGGACATAATAATAAGTGTGAATTTCCTTTTCTGATGCCCAGTTCCCCTTTGTTTATGTAGCAGCCAGGAACCATATATCAGATAAAAGAGATGATAGCTATGCCAAGGAAATCTGGGACCCTTAGCTGGGCTAATGGCCCAGCAAGTGTTAAAGCCTCATTAGTAATGACAATGGAAATGAATAATGACTGTAATAAATAATCACTTGGCCTTTAGGTAAAATGTATTTTATTTCCCATTGTATATGCCAGAAGTTATGAGTATTTATAAGCTAGAGTCACAAATGACTGGCTTGTGCTAAATGTAGCTGGGAGTAGGCAGACAAAATTTTCTTGGAAGTCTCTGGGCCAAATTCAGACGTCAGCCATGCTTTCAGCAGTACCACTCATCCTCTATCTGCAGAAGCAATATGCAATTTAGTGTTTAGAGTATTTGAAGAAAATGGTTACAAGTGTAGTCACAAAGCTTTGCACAGTGTCCCTGTTCTTTGAGCACTAGGGTAGGATGTAGGAAACCAAGAGGGGAACCAAAAAAGGGCCACAGGGAGAAAGCCTTTCCCAAAATCTGAAGGGCCACAGCTTCCTTGCATGGGGATAGTCAGGCACTGGGGCAGGAATCACCAGGCTGATGGTCTTTTCCCTTGGACAGTCTCAGCAGAAAAGTGCCTTCCCCTCCCACACACTATCCCCCTTCCTGCCTTCCCCAGGGAATGTGGGACCTCCACGGGCATGTGGGAGAAGCACCTTACAGAGGACTGCTGTGGGCAGTGTTGGGCAGGAGTCACTGGTGTTTACTCCTCCAGGTGCTCAAGAGTTTGAGCAGACTAACTCTGCAGACACACTGAAATCGCTGGTCATTCAGTGGCACTTCAGGATTCATTAATTCAGAATAAACCAGAGTAAGAGGTTCCTTAAACTTGCCAATCAGTGTCACCCCATCCCGCAAAGAGGAGCAGTCGGGCAGTACTGCCAGCTCTTGGAAAGTGTCTATCTCATTTCTTTCCACTTGACAGAGTCCAAAACAGCTCAGTGGATTTCATTTTCCCTACTCCCAGGGTTCACTTTTTACCCACGCACAAAGGAAGAAATATATTACTAACAGACCAGAATGCTGGAAACATTTAAAAAGCGGTGGCAGGGGTGGGGAAGTGAGGAGCTCTGCCAGCTAGCTGTGGGCCAGTGGTTTACAGCCTGTGATGTTATTCATCACAGGCCTGTCCATGGTTTCCAGGAAGGTGCAAAAGCCCAGAAGTCAAGTGTAAGTCAATTGCAAGTGGTAGTTCTCTTGTTTGGCTTTAACGTACCCCTTGAAGTACTCCACAGCCCCTCTCAGGGATCTCTGACCATGGGCTAAACATTACTGTCCTATCACTGTAGCTATTAGAAAAGAGACAATGTCACTTGAGAGGCCACTGTTGCAGCCACTGAAGCCATGGGGAGCTGCTTTAGGGGCACAGGCGGATGCAGCAATGATCTGTTTTCCATTGCTTGGAGCAGTGAGGCTGTCTGGTACCCTTGTGCTAAGCTGCTGAAGAGAGAAATGCTCGGCTACTACAAATCTGTGTATATTGTCAAGACAATTTGGACTTTACAGTCCATTTATTTAGCTGTTAAAGGCACTACTGATTCTTTTGGTAAGCAGAAAGTTTTCACACAAAATTGGAGACTTTCAGCAGACAGCACTGCCGTTCCTGTGATGACCACGCCTATGAAAAAAAACCTCTTTGGTAAAGAGGAAAAAGGAAAAGGTCTGTTTGATTAGTGACTGCAACAATATCATTTCTAGAAAAGACTAGAAGAGGGGCTACTTAGTTTCAGATAACATTTGCTCCAGTGGCGTGACCTGTTGTAAACCTCGAACAGTGAAAGAAATGTGAACAGAGACACATTAAAATGTCAAGCTGCAAAACCTACAAGCAACAGGGAGTGTAATTACCTGGAGAAGAAGTGGAAGGCTTTCTTGAAAGCCAATTTCTTTTCTTTGTACTCCTGTTCTCCTTGCAGTTTTGTGCTGTCTCTCTACCAAAAACTACGTGGCCATCACACTTAGCAGGGGAGACAGAGAAGTGGATGAGTTATGAGCAGAGCTGGCTAAAATATCGAGATACTTAAAACCTGCCTGGATGTGATCCTTTGCAACTTGCTCCAGGTGACCCTGCTTTAGTGGAGGGGGAAGGGGGTGGACTAGATGACCCCCAGAGGTCCCTTGCAACACCAGCCATTCTGTGATTTGTGGTTCTGTGATAAACAGAAGCAAGACTTAAAGCTCAATACATATTTTAAATGCCAACAGAGTATGAAGGAAAGCCAGCATATTTCTTGTAAGCAACTGTCACAGGGAGATGAAGGAAAGAAACTGAGATGGGTTATGAAAGAGTCTGAAGATGCCAGCACCTGAAGGAAATAGTGTCATGACAGTTCTTTAGGCTCCCAAAGTCATTCAAAAGGTTAAACTGAATGTCTTTCACCAGACATTATACTAAGCAAAATCTCTAAAAGTAAAATCACGTCACTGTATGACTGACCTTTCTTCTGATAAGAATTTAAAATATGCATTTTTAAAGCATTGTTTATGAAAGAAAAATCAGCTTTTGAGACAAATTATTTACGTGAGCAATGTGGTTTACAGCAGTCCAGAGTCATCAGAAACAGTACTTCTCACAACTTTAATGCAGCAAAATACACAAACCCAGCTTTTGTTTTCCAGAAAAATTCTGTTCTCTAAAGCAAAAGTAACTTAAATATATTATAAAAAATATATTTATATTTATTATAACACATTATGACACATATATATTACATATAATGTAATATAATTTCTATAGCACATACATAATATGTTGTATTTAATGTAATGTAATAATATATAATAAAATGTTGTATATAAAATATAAATTATTAAAATAAAATATAATAATATCATTGTTTTCTCATTAATGTCTTTTGTTCTTTCTCTAATAAAAGAAGATGTACATCAATGGACCAATTTTTCAAAAGAACTAATTTTCCAAGACAAAAGAGTTGTGAGTGTATGAAAGCATCCCCCAAGAAATCCAAACCTGCCAAGCTCCATTTTAGATTGCATTTCTCCAAGTCAAAAAATGTCTGCAGTGAATATTATCAAACTCAGTCTCTGTGAGAGATCCTCTGAGCCAGGTTTCAGCCCAGAAGAAATGGTTTTTCCTGTGAGGAGAGTGGGGAAGTCGTTGAAATCAGAGCATGATAATGGCCTGGTCTCCTAAAGTTTAGGTACAATATTCCCAGCTGGCACCACTGTAATGCACTTCATTGAGGGATTCAGTGGACACGTTGGTAACCATGAGAACAAAGCTCAGGGGTTTTCTGTGTACACCTGAGGTATACAACCCTAAAATGAAATATACATTACCCATGATATCAGGTCAGTATACAGCATCTCTCTGAAGGCTTTTCATGAAAATTCATGGCTGCTTTGGGGCCTTTCAAATGTCTGGATTTCAGGAGGGCAGAGCTGTGTGACAAATCTTACCTGAAAATTCAGTGACAGAGGGCAGACCACTGGGTACCATTTCCTCATGGACTGACCTGACCTCAGGGAGGATGGGGGTGGAGACTGGTCCTTCCCACTGGGACTGCAGATGTTGGGGAGAAGTTCTGGGAAGGTTCTGGAAGGGAAATGCTTCTCCAGCCTCCAGCTACTGCTGGCCTGCCCTTGTCCTATGGGACCATGGGATGGGCATTGGACAGGAGATGGCAGCAGAGAAATGTTGCTGCAGTGAACCTGATCACAAGGGGCTGACTGCATTCCCCAACACGTCAAAAAGCATTTTATAACTGTATGAGATGCACCTTCAAAAATTAAACTGCAGTAGAGGTCATGCGCCCTCTTGTTCTCCATCCCCTGACTGCAGGATTTCTCCTGCAGACTAATTTTACTCAAAGTAAAGCAAAGCATGGCTGAGACTCATTTTCAAGCAAGCAGGTTCTTTTTCAGTACAGTGCTCTGCACAAATTACTCTGTCAAGAAAATGTTACATTTCAAGATTGAAACTCTTAATACCTGGCAATGCCAAAACTGGGGCTAATGCATCAGCCTCCACTGAAGATGATGCACCTTTTAAGGGGGTGAGAGAAGCTAAGTTATTGCTGCTAATAATGCATTTGCATTTCTTAGACCGCTTTCATGTGTCTACAAAAATGCCTCCTCCCCCAGGGTAATACTATCAGCTTTGGGTCTAAGAAGTCAGTGAGGGGCTATAGTGAGAATAAAGCACGAGCTCAAAATTCAGATCAATTTGGGTCTGATTTATCTCACTTGGCATCATCCATCCATAAGTCAGCCTCTCGGCGATGAAGAGAGGAACTTCCAATTATCCCCTCCTAAAGGGACAAGTGAGCCAGCTCTCTGAGAGGTGCCCATCTCTGTTTGGCTGGAGAGGAGGCTTAGACATTTACCTTGGATGAAGTGCCCAATGTTTCAGCAGCTATGCTTACATAAGAGAAAACCAGGAGATGATGGCCTTGGGGAGACGTCAAGGCTGTGATGTTTAAATGTCTTGTCCAAAACACTCCAGTGAGGAGGGGCATGGACTTCTTAGAGAAAATAAACAGCCTCAGCTGGCTTCACTGTGTGTCACAAAGTAGATAGGGTGACCAAAGCCTGCAAAGATGTTATGCAAGAAGTCTCCTCCCTCCAAAAACACACCACTAAATGAGGGACCAGGGACATGCATGCAACCCGTAAATATTCTCTCTGCCTCATTTAATCAAGACAGCAAGATTAGCTCTGGGATGAAATTAAATCAATTTTCTGATGAAAAGCCCTTGGAATTAAATTTCTATTAAATATTTCATCACTGTCTGATTTCTACAGAGATTTCAATTTAGTTTTGGAAAAACTATTATGAGCAAGTACACTATTCTTACATATTGACAACTAAGGTATTTTGATTGAGAAGTTATGTTTTGTACGCAGTCCAGTTTCCTCATGTTCTTGTACCTAAGTGTCAGTACATCAGCAGCCAAAAAACCTCTTTTGACAGGTGCTGCCTGACACCCCCATGGAGACACCATGGTCCACCTTAGCAGACACAAACACACAACACAGCCAAAGTGAGGGAGAAAATGCATCTGAAGTATTTCAAGTTTTTTCTCAAAACCACAAGTGCTTTCTGCTGAAAAATTTTGCCCACCTCCCCTTCACTTTCTCTGAAAAATGTCATTGGAAAAGACCCTTTTGCTAGCAAGGTGCAGTTTGTACCCAGGGCAAATCAGTCCAATGACAAACGTGCAGATCGGAACCTGGCCCAGGATTTCACCGGACCCAAGCTCCAGAGCACTTTTTGCCCCCAGTTTCAATTAATGTCAGGGGAAACTGGGAATGCGTGGCACCAACAGGACACAGGTCCCTCTAGGCCAACAAAGGTCTAGTTAATTGCACAGTTAATAAGGATGGAGTACTGAGGGAGATGAGGAGAGCTGGAAGTTCATCCATCACACTGCTGGCTCTCTAGGAGGGCTCCATTACAGGCAAATTCACCCACAACCACCCAAAGGCAGAGCTCCATGCTGGACATTTGCAGGACTATCAGTTTCATCCTCACTTTGCTATAGCTAAACTGCAGTTTCCATTATGCAATTGCCAGGGGATTATTGGGAAATCACACCACCAGGTTCTAGGTAGGGTTCTATAAATACCATCCTGCCACCTCTCCATAGCAGCTTTAACACCGTGGCTTGCAAAAAACTATAAATAAATCCCTGTGAGGAACTAATAGAAATTTTCATTTGGACCACAGCTGGGAGAGTGAACATCTCATTCATTTTATATCCTTTTTTAGTTTTTTTCTTCTAAAAACTTGCAGGTTTTTTTCCTAGACAGTGAGAGCTGTTCAGGATCAAAACCAGAAATAATTTTTGGAGAAAAACAGTTTCTTTTAAAAAAACCCTTGACTAAAGATACTGTTGAGTTTTTAAAACAATTTGAAGACAGAGGTAAAGACACTCCCAAAAATCTTATGTTCTCTAGAATGCAACAGTTCCTGGTTCTGAACTGGCACTATAGGTTGGAAGGGACCTCAAGGATCATGTGGTCCAACTTTTCTTGGTAAAAGCATGTTCTAGACAAGATGGCCCAGCACTCTGTCTCTCTGAATCTTAAGTGTCCACTGTTGGGAATCCACCACTTCGCTGGTGAGACTATGCATCATTCACTTGCAAGCTAAATAAAAGTAGGCATGAAGTTTTGAAAAGTGAAAGGAAGAAAAAAACCCATAGAGTGTTTATGTGAATATTACTTTTTGCTGAACCTAAAGCTGGGAAAAATCCACAAGTCTCCTTTTTAAAACCTTTGTCAAGAGTGGTCATTTTACAGCCTGCATGCACCATGTTTTTGGCAGAATGATGAGCTCTGAGAACATATGGATTAGATCGGGGAAGATGGGGTGAACCTTTTCTGGTCAATGAATGGCTCTCAAACTCACACAGCCCTCCAGTCCTGCAGGTTTCCTGTACCAGGGGTTGTCCCAGGTCATTTCATCACAAACACTGGAAAAGCAACCCAGTTCCTAAAGCCTTCCAACAGCTCACATAGGTTTTTTGATCCCAAACACCTCCCAAAGTCCAAACAGAGACTCAGGTACCTTGGAGGTACTGTGGTGAGCCAAATCAGGGCTGTGAGGTGAGGCTGGTTAGATGTTTGGCCATGCACAATAGGCTTGTTAACAGCAGGATGAGTGCATCCATGAATCTTCATGTATGTCCCATGTGCACAAACATAATGCTGTTGTCACTCAGCCCACAGCATGACTAGCAGATCCTTTAAAAAGAAACCACACACGCACAAATATTTTATGTGCATGCCTTATACATAAGGCATGGGCCAAATGACTTGCCCACACAGTTCTAAAATGTACCCTTTTCCTCCCTTTGGTGCCAAGGAAATGTTATTGACTACAAATGGTGAGAGGGAGAATTGCACAATCCAGTCCATACGTATGAAAACCAGCAGGCTGAGCATAAATGTCTATTTGAAGGAATACAGATGAATCAGTAATGATATTAGAGTGATTAGCCAACTGCCTTAATTGATATGTACAAAACCATATGTGCTTATAAGCTTACAAATGCTAACTCACGCTTATCACCATCTGCACAGAAAAGCCACAGTAAATTTCCTTTTTCTAAATGCAGGTTTGTCATTTTAAAAGAGATAGGCTGAGGAGGGTAGTGAAAGGCTGTGCTGTGGAATGTCCTTTGCCAGTAGCACGGGCGTCTCTCAGACCAGATTTATTTAGCGACTATAATAGAGCTCAATTATTGTTCAGGTCAGTGCAGACATGAGGGAAATTTAATAACTAGCTTTTCAAGAAGAAAAATAAAAGCAAATTCTTAGGAGAAATTATGAGGGAGGCCAGTTGTACATTGGCTTCCCTCCCTCTTCAGCTTTCTCCAGGCTCTTTCCTAGAGTTGTATATGAACCCAGAGCTAAGGAAGGCTAAAGAAGAGCAATCCAGAAGTGCCTAAATGACATACAAGTCCACAGGCAAGTCACTGGTCACCCCAACTTCTGCTGGAAGAGCAATGATGACCAGAAATAGTTGAGTGTATTTTTCATAAAGTTACTGTGAGAATCTCTGACTGTAGCTACAAGTTCTTACCTTCAGAGCCAGGTGGAGTGGGAGCTCAAAGTTGAGGTGCTATATACATTCATTCCAAACCCTTGTGTTTTCCCGTCCCTTGGCAGCACAAACATGTTCCAGATCACCCACGGCCAAGGGCAATCAGTCATATTTCTGCTAATGTAGCCAGAGCACAAAACTGCAGTGTTGATGCCAGCTCCATGCCTGACCCTAGGGAGACAACTGACGTCCAACCTGGCATAAAGACCACAACGTAATTTGGTCCTTCTGATCCAGGAGAGTGAATTTTGTGTCACGTATTGGTTTTGTCGAGTATCAAGTGCCCTGTAAGGTTACGGGATGGATCTATGAAGATATTTGGGAGTTAAATTCTGCTTAAAATGAGGCGATAAGGGGGAAATAGTGCTCATACACCCCCATGGCCTCAAGGCTAAGTCACTTGTTTAAGCAACACAGCTGAAAGTTTTATGCTGCCTCCACAGAAAGATCCATCAGAATTTGCTGTGGTACAGCCTGCCATTTTTGACTCAGGCTTCATGGCAGAAGACCATTAAGATAGAAAAATTGATAAGGATTCTCCTGACACTTCTGAAACACGGAGGACATACGTGCGTGACAGGGGCAGGTGAGTTACTCTCATTTTAAAAATCTTGACAGCGCTGTGCATTAATAGTGTCATAAATATTGTATCTGTGCTGCAAAGGAAACTGAGAAGTTGTTATAATTCAGTTGTCACCATTGTGTGGGCACTGTGTTGTGTCTGGGTGACCTGCAGGCTCAGAATAATAACGACGGTGATTCATCAGACCTCACCAGCGACAAAGTGGAGAGGGAGTATGTGATGGGTAAAGGCTTTGATCACATTAGACAACAGCAGCTGAAGGAAGGGTTGGATGATAAGGTGCATGTGAAAAGTGCGATTATTAGACAGGTCCCAGTAGTTCTCGAATGACAGGGAATCCCTGGGTGCTGGCAATAAGTGTCAGTCACTGCCAATTTAACAGACACGCCTGAAACAACTCACTCTGGAGGAGGTGGCAAACATCACAGGGGTGAAAATAAGCAAGAAACGGATACGGGAGCCCCTGACACGCTCCCATCCTACCTGATGCTCCACGCATTTGCACCTCAGAGGCAACAATGATCGGTAAAGCACAGCCATTACAGGAACAAACTACAGGCCATGGTCCTGTTTGGATATGGGCAAATTATATTATAGGAACGGAGATACCAGCTCATATTTGGTGGCCACTGGCACCTTATGCACATGGCCAAAGCAATGCAGCTTCAGTGCTTCCTGAGCCAGGCATTTGCAGAGCAAATTAGTCCTTTGGGAAGCAGCTGCTCTAGAAAGCCCAACAAACCATCTCAGGTCTGAGGCTCTCTGGGTGTTTTCTTCAGCTGGAGTATCCCACTTTCCGCATCTGCCTGTGCCCAGCTGCCTCCTGTTATGGAAATCTGTACGCAGGATTTCACAAGTCCCAGACTGAAGTAGCAAGAGCAAGTAATATGCAATTGCTTGCATACTCAAACATGCCAAAGAGAAGTGAACTTGGCCTCTGTCCCATGAAATCCACATACCACGTAACTTACCATGTAAATATAGCAAATTAAGTCAATTTAAGAAAAAAGACCTAATACAAAGTAGTTCAGGCATACATTAGCATACATTAGCACCTTGCTCAGTACAAGCTTGGGGTCAAAGCTACAGCATGAGAAAAATGAAATGTACGTCTCTAAAATGTTCTGGCAGGGCCGCGAAACAGTGGCCTCAAAACCAAAGAAACTTACTGTGTTTTCACCCAACCACAGCATGAGTAGTAGAGTTAACACACATCTAAGTCAGTGTAGCACACACTAGATGTACTGATGGATTTGAAAAGCAGTAGTAAACATGGAGCCAGAATCCAATGACAATTTTCAAAGGCATTTGTGATTCCAAAACTCAGTTTTACAGCAAATATAGCAAAAGAGTTCAACAATAGAACTGTACATCAGTAGTTGCACTATTGCAAAAGAGGACCAGGAGGAACTTGATAGGTTATCCAAATCACCCTCACCCCAAGGAAGAGTCAATGATACATTTACCAGCCCCACAGGGGCTTGTTTAACCCATATTTAAAAGCCTCCAGTAACTGCAAGTTAAGCTGTGCACTTCCTGTCCTACAGACATGGCAAGGAAGTTGTTCTTTTTAGAGAGACTTTTAACAAATTTGAAGGCTGTATAAGTTCTTCATTCTGTACACTCTGCTGACCCAGTTACTTTAGTCCTCCTGTGGAGCCCATGTTTTTGAGATGTGTCAGCAGTGGTGTTCTCCTATGGATTCCCTCCAGCTGATTCCATTTGCTTTGAAGTGCAGCATCTAAAATCAATCTTAGAGCTGCAGCAGAAGCCCTTCCAGTGCTGACCAGAGCAGGAAGAATATTTAATTTGTGCTGCAGGCTAAACAGACATCTATATTCCCCACTGTAACACTTACCTCTTTCTTTTTTCATCATATAGACAGAATTGACTCATGTTGAACCTGAAATTCATGGAAAACTCCAGTCTTTTCTGCAGATTTGCTGAAAACCAAGTATTCTCCCTTAGATATTCCTGTACAAGGGTACTTCAACCTGAGTGTGCTACCTTGAATTTCTACTTCTTGAAACTGATTCTCTTTATTTTCAGACCATGCCTCTCATTTGGGAAGACTGTTATGAATTTCTAGTCCTTTCTTCCAGTGTATTAGCAGTTCCTCACAGGTTCATATACATCATCCAAGCCATCAGTGGAAACACAGAACAGAGTTAGAGCACAATTATAGTATCTCTTTAGAGCATGTAATAGTTGCTGGTATTTAAATCTATAAGAAAATCTAAAGCCATGAACACTAATATTTACAGGTGGTACAAAAAGTGATGTACAAAATGATACAAAGAGATACAAAGTCAATGATACAAAGAGATTTAGATAATTTTGTAAAATGGATTAATCTGAGAAGCATGAGTTTTAATATGTCAAAATGCAAATCACAAGCATCTTTGGAAATTAAGAATGCAGGTCACACCTCTGGGATGAGGAAGTGGGTTTTTGAAATGGACTCTCAAACTTAACTCACTGAAAAGGGATCTTGAAGCAAAACCACAGCAGGGCATAACAGCAACACTTGCTTAAGTAAGCAGTGAACCACAAAACAGAAAAAAATATCCAAGGAAGGGATCTTTTAAAGAGTCAGAATGTCTGCTACATAAATATTTCCCAAGTTAAAATTAAATTGACAATTCATTTTTCTAGGAGGCCACCAGTGCACTTCTTTCAGACACTTTCCCACCTGCTCATCATATGATATATGCATATCAGCACCTAAGATCTGCACTATCAGCGTGGTTGCTTACTCAATGAAAGGTGCAAGGACATTTGTACTACTGTCAAACATGAGGGCAGAATTAAGGTTTATGTATTCACGGCACCAGACACATGTTTTGGACAAGGAACAAAATGCTGCAGTCCCCAGAGGAGTCTGCAATAATCCATTTCAGACTTTCAAAGTCTTAGCCTGTAGCACAGAAACTGCACAAACCTGTGGTTTCCATTTCTGAAAGTTTTAAGAAAGGAAGTTTTCTTATGTAGTCCAGCTTGTCAGTATGTCTGATCACAAATAATGCTTATGAATTAAGGACTAGTATGGCTTTATAGCTGAAGAGCTGAGGCTGAGAGCTCCATTCTGAAAGCATTAATGCTGCACAGCTGAGTAGAGACTACTGAGATGGAGTCATTTGCCCAGGGACGGTTAGGAATTAAAGAATTGAGTAAAGTTCTTCAGTGCCTGAACCACTGACAGAACATATCTTCTAAGGGTTCATCACATAGAAGAACTTTTTATAAATTCCTTTCTAACAACTTCCCACAAGCAGGAAGAAGGTTTGCAAGGAAGAAGCGCCAGACCTCCACATATCAGCATTCTCAACCAAAAAATGAAAGTGCAGGAGGAGTCTGGTTTCTACCATAGCCTCACAGATAGACAGTGTCAGATCCTCAGACCTGTAAATTCAAAACAGTCTTGTCAAACTGCATGTGAAGTGCCACCCATCTCACCCAGCCCATTAGCTCCAAGGATGGCTATCTCAGATACTTTGGAGGCTGGTGTGAGACCCTTCCTGTACCAATGGCCATGATTATGCAGGGTTATGCAAAGCTGTACTTGAAAAAACTCTGTCTGTTTTAAAAATAGCATTGCAGAGAAGGCCATCTATCTAAAACCCACAAGCAGTTTCATCCACGCAGACTTTAGAGAGCAGACTCCAGTGCCTGGAGTTCCTTGGAGAACTTAAAAAAGCTTGGAGAAGGCTTGTTTTTGCTCCTCTATGATACTGAGAGAGAACTACTGAACCAGTATTCCTTAGCTCAGGTGCAGCTCTGAAATCTCCATTATTTTCCATATTTTTAATGTCTAACTGCCTGAACTGGTCCCATACAGCACAGTACAGATCTAACCTCTTTCTAATGTATTTAAATTTATGCAATAAAAGTGTGGCTACAGTGCAATTAAAGTGCCATTTCTGTTCATTTTAAATGTCAGTGTAATTAAAGTTCACAGATAATAATATTCATAAATCTGTAGGTTTTTCCAGGCTCCTCATTTAGTACTTCTGGAGATTTCCATATGTGAAAACTTCGGCCTCTGTTATCACTCATGCATGGATAGTTGTGGTGCTTCTCTGCTCACTGTCTTTGACCTAAGGCTCGCCTACACCGAATATCTGTTGCATGATGATACATGGTCTATCATTTTAGACTTGTACTTGTTCATCACTTTTTATCAAAAATCACCTTCCTTTTTACAGTTCTTTTATCTGCAAACACTTTATTGAGATACAGGGATAGCGTATCCCCATGCACACTAGAAATGGATTAATATCCTTGAGAAACAGCTGCTACACCTGCAGCAACTTCCTTCTGCTTTCACACAGGGCTATGTCAGTGGCAGATATCATACAGCCTCATCATCACTGCACTGTGCTGTTCTGGGTTTTGGGGTTTTTTGACCGTCTTGTATGCTCCCTGTGACACTCGTAGCACAACTAGATCCTCACCATGGCTTCTGTCTGAAAAGCCCTGGGAACTCTCGTATTGTTCCTTGTTTCCCTGATGAAAATCAAGAGACTTTTCCACTCTGGAGACAGCAACATTTCTTATATGCAGGAACTTTCAAGATTTCCCTGAATCCTAACCAGGGTACAGGTGGGTGTCTTGGAAAACCAAAGTTCACATTTTCAGAGCCAAGCCACTGAGGCAGTAAGATGTTCTGGTTGGGTTGTAAGGAGGTTAGCACAGCTTCCTCATGACCATCCTACAACCCACAAGTGAACCTCCCTGTCTCTGGTACTGATGCAGTTTTGGACATATTCTTCATAAAGAAAATAAAAAGCAAGTGTTCTTACAGACTGTGCATACCACTGGAGAATAACCCTTCTTCAAAAATGAGGAAACTACATTAACTCAGACAACAGCATATGGCAAGTGTAGAGCCACTACCTTCCCTAGCATTGAGAAAGGTCTTGAAGAAGACAAGCACAGCAGACTTTCTGTAAAAACACAAACTTCCCTGCACCACCTTAAATTACTTTTTCAGCTTTGCCCGACTCTGGGTTTTTTCAATCTTTTTACTTCTCACACATTTAAATTGTACATATTTAGTTCTATATACCAGAAATTAACAGCTATTGTCCTGATAGTTCTGCTCATCAAACAATTAAGGATGATTAATTAAACATACCACAATCTCCCACAAAGTATGAGTTGGGCTTCATGCTGTTGCAGTTATACACTAGCTTATGGGAAGTTATGCTGATTCATGTTTAAACATAAAATCAATCAAGTACCTAGCTGAAATTGGCTTCTGACTGGGGACATGATGCTTTTAGACCAGGAAGTATATCCTAGATAAATTTTTTCCCCCATATGCCTTCTCTATGCTTTGGCAAAGGACCCTCACTCCTTGCTTTTAGATTGTAAAACACTCAGAAAGCTGCTGATAACCCTCATCATCCTCCACAAGTGTTTCCTTCTTCTGGTCATTCAGCTGACCAGGTGAAAGAGATCCATATTCCTTCTCAATTCAATTAACTAGAAGTGTAAATGGGATAATAATGAGCAGAGCAATGGAACAGCACTGAAGTCCATGAATACAGAAGTTGCATTGCCCATTTCAGAAAGCAGCTAATACCCTACTGCCAGGGATTTTTCAGCAATACTCACATTAGTTAATTCACCCCAACATTGTTAATTCACCTTGTAGCATCACTGTGAAATACTTCTTCCTTTTGAGAAAGTCCAAATCCTTCCAGGGCACAAAAAGAAGGGGCACACAGATCTCCCGCAGAAAGAGAGCACAACACAACTGCACAAACCACAGCTTTCCACAACAGTGCTTTCTGTATACATTTTTTTTTTAGCTTGTCCCAGCTCCCAAGATGGATCCCTAGATGGACTGCTGCAAAAACAACTCTTGGAGAAGTGTCTGCTTGCTTTAGTCTCACCCTCCTCAGGAATGTGGCTCTGAAGTCACTGCATGAATATCAATGTATTTGCAGCAGGATGATGAGGTTCAGCATCAGTGTACTTCCACACTGAATGCACTTGGGAAATGGCTGTCACTGACTATCAGAAAAACCAGAGGGAAATGGAATAAAACAAAGAGAATGACGCGGATTATTTAACTGGGCTACAAACTCCTTAATATTGCTGCTTACTTGTGCATAAAAGTCCCAGAAATCTGAAGGTTTTATTCCAAACTAGCAGCATGGTTGACATGAAAGCAGTTTATCACCACGTCAGGACTCATTTCCCTAAGTCTGTCTGTCTAAAATTCAGGTGTCTCACTGTCTCTGGCCCCTCTTTAAATACAAGAGAGCTAGGTACTTCAGTAAGTTGTGACATGGGTAAGGGACTTGAGCCTGATGATTCAGATCCTCCTCTAGATATCCCTGCCTCCCTCCAGCAACAGGATAACCCAGCATCACTTCTCAGGCAGGAACACAACAGAGAGAAGAAACTTTGAGGGAGACCTTCTTTTGTCCATGTGCCAGCACTTCCACCACAACACCTGTGGGTTATTGGCATGTGAGGGTTATGCCAGGCAGGCAGGTACCTCTCCTGTCTGCTCTGGGAAAATGCCCTGCTCAAGCACCTGCCATCTCCCTGGGACCCCAGTACCTGCTGCAGATTGATCACACTGCAATAGCATCTTTCTGAGCTGCAGTGTCTGGAAAACACGGCAAAGGAGAGAAAACAAACTTAGGAAGCTGGGTCAACGCCACAAGGAAGGAAATGCTAGGCTTTATGGACTGAAGAGAAATCCTTCAGGGAGACAGCCTCTTGCATCATAAATAATGAGTGTGCATCCTGCTACCAAAGCAGACACCTACGGAACAACTTATGCATCCTCATAAAACAAAGTATTTTTGTTAGTCTGCTTTGATTATAGTAATGCCAAAGGGAAAGAGAGCTTGTAGACCAACAAAATTACGTGAACACATTTTCACTGGAGACTGCTGGATCCTGAGAGAATTTTTCTTTCTAATTTAATAAAGGATGTCTGAATTCATAAACAGCTCCTTCAACTAGAATTTCTACTTTGTTGAATTTGCTTTCAGTCGCACTACCTATGTCTCTGATCTTGGCTTAGGATGATGTCTGATTCAGACCTGTCCAAAAAGAGATAGTGCCCTAATTGCTAATGCAAAGAAAACCTTATCTGTTTCAAGCAAAAGTCTGATGGAAGAGGAAACTTACAGTTACAGATGGCAAAATCTATCTCTTCCTTATTTGGGCTGGTTTAAGCTTTGCAGAGTGAAACAGAGGGGAGCTGTTTGTTTGTCTGTTTGTTTTGCTCTGGGAATACAGGTCTTAAAACAATTAGTCATCTCAGAGAAATTAAACAGAAGCAGCAAATATAACTGTGAAAAAGCTATTATTCATGCCCACATTAACTAAACCACTCTTTTTATTCTTAGAGGGGAAAAAAAAGGAGATATTATTTGATTTAAAAGCTTATTTGGTCTACAAAATGCAAACAATTCAGAGATTTTCATTGTTCGTGTGCCCTTCATGAGCAGGGAAGGACAGTGCACATTCCCAGTCAGGAGAAACTTCCCACTCCATGTTGAAGTAAAACAGCCAGAAAGTGGAATATTTCCAGTAGAAAACGGCTCTGCCATGGCACTGAAATGGTGCTGTTCCTCAGCATATTCATCATGAATTACAAGCAGCACACTTGTACTGTCGCTGTTGTACCAGGGACGGAGTTAGAAATGACACAGCTCGATCCAGGAAGAAATGGAGTTATTTATTAATTTACAGACAGGTTTTTATATCTTAGTCCGCTTGAATGGCGCAAGGTTATTGGTCCTTGACCATCCACCTCTTAGAATGATTGGTTAAACTCTACAACACCCATTTCAAAATATTTCTCCAGTCAGTATCGCAACAATACTGCATAACAATCTGCACCTGCAAGATAAAGGGACTGGTTTACAAAAACCTCTGACTGTTTTTGGCCAGCATCCGTGTGAAAGCAAGGACTTTCACACGGACGCTGGCGGAAAGCTGGAAAATCTCTCCGCTACCAAGCTTTCAGCATCTACAATGCACAGCTGACAATATTAATATTCTGACCTTAACACTCACATTAGTATTCCAAAGTGACCCAGCCAAAGTGAGCCTATAGCTTAGGTTAACCTTCCCTATAAAGCTCCCAGCCCTCTTACAACACAAGAATCACAAGGCTGCCAACACAGGCCAACGTAGGGATCCCCTACTACAACCAGGCAGGGTGGAAGAAGGAAAGCACACTTCTTGCCTTCTTTGGGATGGAGCCACAGGAGCACAGGCTGGCTCTGCAGCAGGACCAGGAGAAGCATGAGCATGCAATATGTGCAATATGGCTGGCTCAGTGCATCCTGAAATGTAACTGTGCCTTGGACACAGCGTTTGGTATTGATTCATACCAGCTTGGCTGGGCTACCAGGTCACTGAGGTTGCAAAATCCATCTCCAGCATCACACTCGCCCAAGCAGAGGCTGGGGTCATTCTCCATTCACCTTGCAAGTCTGTTCCTCAAATGATAAAGCAGAAAAACACAGCTAGAGGTGAGAGAGAGGGAGATGTCTTTGCTTTTTCCAACATGTCAGGAGCATGAGGAAAGCACAGGAACTAGCAGGTGACCCAGTGTCCCCTCCCTGTGTACATACAAGGTCAGTGACAGAGCCGGGACCTGGTGGAGTCTTCTGGGGAGGACATGTTCTTCTGTTTGTCAAATGCAGATCCTTCAGCTCCTGTACAATGTGGAAAGGACAAACTTTGGGGCTGACTGAATGGCCTCCCTTTGCCTCTTGTGAAGAGATCAGGAGAACTCCCATCAAACTCCACCCACACAGGATGCTAGGCACTGCTGAAAGTCCCCATGTACAGGTGGAAACCACAAGAAAGATCACTTTTTTATCAGGTGTTTCCATTTTCTGTGGTTATTTAGGGATAGTATTGAAAAAATACCAGTCACAAACAACAAAAAGTGTAACAGACAGGAGCAAGATCCCATTGTGTTAGCGGTTGTACAAATCCAAAGAAGACACAGTCACTCTGCTAAGAGCAGGGATTATAAAACATTAATGGGAATTTGGATTACTTATCACTGACCTTTTGGTCCATGGTGGCCTCCGAATCATCATTAAATCCTTTGTGTGTGTCATGCAGATCTCGTATTCAAAACCACGCTACTAAATCACACACAGGCATTAGCTACTGCTGCAGAAACTATCAGTTGTTTCCCCTTCATATCATCTGATGCTCCAGGCATGCTTGGAGAAGCCCTGGACTCCCTTTTATAAGTTTGATATTATCCTTTTCTAAGTAAGTTCAATATTACAGAACTTACCCTTGAAAAGAAATGCCCAGCTATTTTTGGTTGGTAATTTTTAACTTCAGCAATTCAGCCCTGTGTTTTTCTTAAATTCATGCTAAAACCTTTGCAATTCTTGCTTTGGATGGCAAAGAAAAAAGCCTGTCTTTGAGAAAGGCAACAAGCTCAACCTTTTCCTGCTGCATTTGAAAGTTTTAGGTGAAGAAAGAAAAACTCTTGTCTCGTGACAAGGAACTTCTCAGATGGCAACTTGCCTCATCTGATCCTGGCAATTCTTTGGCAATACTATTTATGTCTGAGCAGCACCAGTACAGAAATATCAAAGATCCTCGGCTGAGGACAGACAATGAATGCAACTCATTTTTATAACAACCCTCTTCCCGTTCCCTGATAATGAATGCAAATAAATGTTGTAAGGTGTGATTCAAAGAACTTGACTGACCCTGTGGCTTCAGAAAAGGGATGTTGAGGTCAAATAGTCAGAAACTGATATGCTGTATGGAACTGGGTGCAGACAGACACTAGAGCCAAGCAGAGGTTGGACCACTGTCTGGAGATCCAAGGGAACTGCAGTGACAGGCAACAGAGCAAGAGGATGGTGGAGCTATGGATGTAAAATAGTTCATTTATTCAGAAACTAAATATATGGTATGTCCTGTACTACCTGTTGTTGCTAATGATCAAATATCCAGTTGAAAATAAGAGGACTAAGAGCCCAGAAAGCATGAGGTGGGTCTGGGATGCTGCTGACCATCAGCGCCCATCAGGGGAGTTTAGCCCAGGCACAAGCTTGGGAACTCGGTCCTGCAAAAGAAACAAACCTGCCTGAACATCTGCTGCATGCAAAGCATAACCTAGCAGTGCCCATGCATCATGTCTGTCCCTGCTGGCAGCCCACGCTTCACATACAGACAGCACAATTGTGGCTGGCCCTGGAGGGAAGAGGTTTTCTTCACCCCCTGATGTGATGATTTTATAAGCAAATCCCAGATATTTTAATGCCTTACTTTATCAGGTGAGACCAGGACTATGTGATGGCCAACTTTAAGAGTCCAGCTTGATTTGGTGTCATTTCAGTGGTTTGATGTCAGTGTGTGCCTCTGTTACCTTGAGGAGAGCTGATGTTTTCATTAGTGAGAGCTTAGAGTCACGTCTTTGGTAGTCACTGGCAAACATCAGACTGGAGGGATAATTCTTACCCTTAATCAAGTTACATAATAGCAGGGAAGTGGTTACAAGATGGTCTCATCTGGGGTCTAAAGGCACTTGAATTGCAAATGGTGTTTGTTCTGGCCCTTCTGTGCACTAGCACATCTGCACCTGGGAGCAGAAAAAGGAACCACATGCTTTATCAAGGATAAGTGAATTCAGTATTCATTTTAAAACATTAAAACTTCAAATGGCTTCCCAGGAGTGGTCTTCATGTGACGCAATTACACTGTTACTGAATCTTCCTTTTTTATTCTTGCATGACTTTCACTGGTGAAAATCACATTGAAGCCACAGCTAGTTTATGAATATTATAGTCCTGGCTCTAACTGTTTGCCAAGATTTTCTATTAAGTGCAGGCTACGTTGAGTAAAACACTGTGTCAAGGCCAGTATACAGCAAGCAGATTTTCATTTAACATCTCAGTTTTTATTGCCCTGTTTGCCCAAAACCAAATAACATTACCTCTTGTTATCAGAAAATTTAACTTGCATGCAAGCCTGCTTTGATTTTATTGATGGTCCTTTTAGGTATCTCAGAGTAAATTTTCAAGCTATTTGTAGGAATAAACACCAGAGAGGTGTGCAGGCTGCTCACATGCTGCCAGCCTGACAGGAGAAGCAGGAAAGAGAAAGCAGCTCAGGTGCAGTTGAACCCAGGACATCCACATGCATGGACAGACAGGCATTAAGACTTTGGGACAGTTACAGTATCCATTTTTTTTTCTGCTATCTTTCCTCCTACTTGTCTTTTTTTTAGTTATTATTCTAACCATTGGGTTTTGGTGAAACCCTTCAACAGTGATCTCCCCACCTTGTGCACGTCATGTCCTACAGGGATGGAAGCACCACCACGATATGCTTTACTGATAATTCATGGGGTTCATTTCAGGTCCGACAGTAAGGAAAGGGTGTCTTGCCAGCATTACCAGGGCATTTTTCATGGTCATATTTGGATATGAGAGCCCTGGAGAACTCTGCCAAACCATTTTTCCTGTTGTCATGCAGCTGAAAAATAGCCAAAAAGCAACTGTGACAGTGAGGGAAGAGGAGGGAAGGAAGACTCGGCCAGAGACACCCTTGTGCCTGTTCTCTTGCAATGGCACTCTGTGTGCCTTCCAGAAATGTCATGATTTCCTGGCTGGTGCTCCACCTTACCTTATGCAGCAGTTCCTAGGGAACCAATACTGTGTTTTTAAGTTATATGAAAGTTGTGTCAGCTTGAATGGGCAGGTACCACTTGTGCAAACGTGAGACAGTGACAGTTGTGGCCTCTTTTGGGCAACCACAAGAGGGCAATAGGACCAAACCTAACTTCTCCTGGATGAGCGGTCTCTTTCAGCAAGAAGTAGGTACGTGCAAAACTCACCCCTGCAAGGTGCTGGGTGCTCTGTAAAGGACACGTGTATAGGAAGAGCTGTCTGGTGTCAGGGAGATGCCTGGACCAGGAACATCAATTTTGTCCTGCAGCCTCAAGCCAAGTCGGCCTCACTCAGGAGCCATGAGCAGGTCACAGGCAGAGCCCTTGTGCTGATCTGCCTCCCATGGTCCTGTATGGAGCTCAGCAAGGAGGGGACACTGCAAGTTCTGGTGCAAGAAACTTGGTAGGAACTGCTCACCCACCCTGCTCCTTGGGAAGCAACCAGAGTTGCACTACTGCTTTCAGGAGACATCTTCCAGCTCTGCAGCCTATA
This sequence comes from Gymnorhina tibicen, assembly GCA_013399875.1. NCBI lineage: Eukaryota > Metazoa > Chordata > Aves > Passeriformes > Artamidae > Gymnorhina > Gymnorhina tibicen. The sequence continues at coordinate 2,017,150 of VXAZ01009215.1, forward strand.
GCAAGCAGTGTGGAATGATAAATGCTGTCAGCATATTCAAATAATCATGTCCTTTGCCCATACTAAAAGCTGAAGTGTTGTATTCTCACCATAACAAACCCCAGTGGGAACAGGATAAATGTTCCCGTTGTGAAAGTACACATTGTAGCGGGGTTCAGCAATTAGCTGCATCAGAATAACGAAGAAAGCTGCTATTTGCATAGAACATCACCACATTTTACTTTTGTGCTTTCCGTTTAGCAGCCTTCAAACAATCATTAAAGAGACAAGTAGAGACAAGAACAAGAGGGAAAGCTGTATGTTTACTTGCTAAACACAATGTGCCTTGAAAATAACAAAAAAAAAATCATATGACTGTTGAATCCAGGTCAGCCCTGTGTGAACAGTCCTGCTAATAGGCCTCATTATCAGAGAGAAAATTAGTTCTTGCTGTTGGGATTGTAATAAATGAGGACTGTTAAAAGCTGAGTTTATTACTGTGAAGCTGGGCTGTATTTAAAAACGTTACTGAAGATTTTCCAGTCCTAACAATTTTATTAGGAACCACTTAAAAGATCAGCTGAAAATGTGGTAATTTCTGAATAATAGAAAGAAGACTTATTCTTCAGCATGCAAAGGTACTGTGGGTTTTTATTTAAGGTTTATGTAAAGGAGGTTAGAGATGCTGGTGACCTCCATGTGAGAACTGGCTTACTAACAGAGCTCAGCCCCACAAATGCACCAAGTTTTGAAAATGCCCCCCAGAATAAAGGCCTTTGGGTTGAAAATTAACAGCCAACAAGTTAGAGAAGACTACCCTGCACGGGGGACTGGCAATTTAGCTCCAAGAAACTGACTCAAATCCAGACGTAGTCATCATAAGTAAAAGTAGTCAGGTCCAAACAGCCTCTCCACTAGGGTGCGATGGTTTGGATTTCTCGTGGACAGAAGTCTCAGGAGAAGATGGATATTATGTGTGCATCTCAGCTGACCTGGGTCGACCTCACTGTGGAGCAGACACTGCTAATGGTCCCAAATGTTTCACTGACAGAGGAGAGTGCCCAATTTCCCAGCTCAGAAGTCAATGCCTGCTGGGCATATTTAATTCAAGTTTTAAAGTCAAATCACAGGGCAAAAGAAATATCGTCCCTGCAAGACTACCTGGGCTTGTCCCAGCAAGCAATCACCCAAGCTCAAAGACTTACCTCCTTGCAAAACCCTTTTCTCTGAGGTTGTCTGTGAAGTAGCACAGACCAGAGCTCACGCTGCCGAAGTATTTTGACTGTGGTGGCCTGGGCGAGGGAATGGATATGATCACCACATCATTGCTGTTCATTTCTCCAGAAAGTCCCTTCAGAGCCAGGAGGGAGGGATACAGCACAACGCCCACTCTTTATGATGTGGGAATTCAGGACAACCTTCTCATTGCAAAAACTGGGAGCCACAGAACATGCCTCTCACCATCAAGAGCCACGTTGGTATGGGCACAACAGCACCTGGGTCCCTGCATAGAGTGGACACCAGTCCCACAGACACCAGTCCAGCAGTCAGGGATATGTTCAGCACCAGCAGCTCGGGTAACTCCGCAGAATGTTGTGCCCTGCTGTAAGGGATACGGAAGGGACAGCTGAGGAGGATTTTGTTCTGTCAGCTGCATGAAGGAAGGTCAAGACATGCCACCAACCTTGTGAGCTGATCTCATGGGGGAGAACCCCCGCAGCGCAGCCCAGCAGACACGAAACCTCCCCTTTCCATCTGCCTCCATGATTTCCTGGAGCCCAGAGTTATGTAAAAGGTTTTGCTCCATTTCCCTCCATGGCGATCATGTCAGCTCGTGGGTAAATTGCCACGACAATTAGGGAGAATAATAGGAAGACGTGACATATGTTTCTTTTACTTCAGCACTGTCTGCTGAAAACTGGAACTAAAAAGTACCAGGCAGCTCCTTCCCTGTCTCTGGAATTTTATAGAGAGTGACTCTGAAGCATTAAAGAGGCACAAACTAAATTAAAAGCCATGAAAGAAAGTGCATTATTTTCTTTGTAGCAGCCCTTGCTTGCAGCAGTTCTGTATGTTTCAAATAAATAGAGTAGATGCTGCGAAACCTTTTGGAGGCTAATCAAAACCACCAACACAACAATAAAATCTTCTCACAGCTGGAGCCAGAGTGCAGCATTAATATTTACTAGCCAATGAACATATTTACATGACAGAGAGGATTCTAAGAGTATCTTCAATACACAATTAAGACACACACATGTGCTAGCAGGAAAATAAAATAAATCATTTTATTATGTCTATGCTACCATCTCTGGTAATGCGCTAATAATTACAAATGTATATGCCAGGTTCTTGTAATAGGGAAGGTTTTGCTGCAAACTTTATTCTCATTTAAGCACATCCTGAAGTCAGTTGTGGCTTCTAAATTGTTGGACACAGAGGAACAAAACCCAAAGGTTTAATTTGGGATCAACTACTTCACCACATAGCCTGTCAACTAAGATTTAGTGTGAGAACTGTGGATATATTTCAAAAATATATGTCTGGGTAACAATGGCACTCGGTTTTCAAGCCTAAAGAAAAATTATTTGGAGAGCAAAATACATCCTTTTTAACTAGATGATATGAGATTATATTCTTTTAGGTCTACCCTTGTCTTTGGGATCTGTAGTGATGATGGCCAAGAGATGCGAGTGTGTACAACTCACAGCCCATAAGAAAAATGGGGCATGTGAGACCCACCTGGGTTTGCAACATCTGCACCATGGTAAGGGTTTTCCCAAGGAATACTACAAGTCAACACCATCACATTAGGGAGCCTGGTACATTTGTATTGCAATTTTACTATCTGATTTAACATATGTTAATGGGCTTGTTTGTACACACAGACACGACTAATTTACCTGAAGGTCCAAGGTTGCATCAAAGTAGGGATATTTTGCACAAGGACAGTTCTCCATAAATGTGAAAACCTAGTTTACAAATCCTATCATTCAACCAATGACAGATCAAGCTGTAAATATGTTTCCATAACAAAGTGGTTTAATTATTATAGCACATTAGCGCATATGGCTTAGGTACAGCATTAACAGTGAAATGCTCTGCACGTTCATTCCTATTTGTCCCGAGAAGCATCTAACTCTAGTGCTGATGAAAGTTGAGTAAGATTTGCTGGCTTAGAACCTCAGTTTAATCACGTCATTTTTGGTTTTTTATTATTATGCATTTGCTATTCATTTGAATTTCTGCTACAGGAATACCAATAGAATGTACTGTATATCCCAGAGCAAAACAGCTGAGAGATGGGAAAAGAAAATATTGCCGGTGTTCAAAGAATGAATGATTGCCTACATCATCTTGTCTCGAAAAGTTTGAAGTACAAAAAAAATGAGCCTCATTCTTAACAAAAATTATTTGGTTTGGTCTATCAGTGATTAGTGATTCCTTCTGCATCTTTCAACGCTCTGTTATCAAAATGTTTTCAAAAACATATTGCTAGCGAAGATCTTGGATTTATTGTAAAGAGATTATTAAAAGGGAAAAGGAAAACAAATTTGAACCTCCAATTTATTTACCTTTTCTGACTGTTTCTCTCAGCTTAGCTAATAGAAAGTCACTAACATCGGTCTTGTTTCATGTTACCAGAATTTCACTATTGGGTTGTCAGAGCTGCCATATTACAGCTGCCAACACTGCAGGAGGATATTTATTGCTTGAAAAACAACAGTTCCCCCTGGATTTAGAAAACAATATAATTGCAGTATTTTATAGGGCATAAGTTTCATAATGCCAGAGGTGATTGGCCTCTCCCCCCACCCTCCGCACCCCATTTCCTTTCCCCGCTCTGCTCCCCCAGGCTAGGTCTGGGACCACTCCAAGACAGCAATGCTCTCTGCATGACAAGCGTGCTGACGCACTGAAAGGAGAACAGCTCTAATTGCCAGCTTAAGCCTAAAACCGCACAAGGGAATTGCTGAGCAAGGCTCGAGGTCACGTACAACCAGCCTTACCCCACTGAAACAGGGAATGACACCAAATGTCATTAGAATATCCCCATGCAGAGGATCCTGCTGCAGACCCCAGACTGACCTGAGAACATCAGACAGCAGCGGTATGTTGGTTTTAGTCTCCTCTAACTAGAGATGTTAATTCTCATTTCAGGGCAAGAAACAAAGATAAGGCCTTGGAAGGTATACAGGTCTGCTTGAAGGACAAATAACTGGAACATTCCTGGAACATGAAGAGTAAAGAAAGTGAGACAGAGTCCGGTTTTTATTTTGTTCTATCTTCCTTTCCAGCATCAGTAAACTTTCACTGCAAGCCATGTCTTCCAGAAAGAAATCACAAAGAAAAAAAAAAAGAAAAGAATTTGAAAGAAATGGAAAAGCATAACACTATGGAGATGGTTAGAGACAAGAAAGTGGCTGTCTAATTTTAGGCAGAGAGACAGACAGAAAAGTTATGAAAACTGACACATTTCTTGTATGAAAAGAAGGGATGTATAAAGAGGGAGGTAAAAATAGTTTTTAAAATGAACAGAAGCCAAGAATGAAATTCTGTTAAGCACAACACAGTGCTTTGCAAAATATTTTCCATAGGATTTCAGAAAAAATGTCCTTAGTTTTTCCATTTAAAAAATTCTCCATACAAATAATTTCCAAGCCAAAAAACCCAAGAGAAATACAGACAAGTGCTTTAGCTCAGGGCCTGGAATAGGGAAGCCATAGTTTAAAGTCATGCAGAGAGTCCACAGGAAGTTGCACTCCCACCACAAGTTACAAGCATGGTCCTTTCCCCATGGTGGAAGCATCTCCTTCCCATCCCTGCACACAGGTTCTCACTCATGGGAGGCACAAAATGCAGGTGCCAGGGTGGTCCAGCACCAACACATGCTACGGATGGAGACCTCAGCAACAGCAGCATGGTAATAGCAATGCAGCCTGTCCCAAAGGGACATAGAAAATACAAGCAGATACTCAAAAGCAAGGAGTATTTTTGAAAACAACCACTTATGAGGGGCATTTAGAAGAGTTCTTGGGGGAAAGTGTGCAAGCCATTCCATTAAGAGTCCATGGGATCTAATTGTAGATACATAAACATTTGCAGAAAGTGGGTTTTCAGACACAGAATAAAAATCACCATGGCCTTATTTTTTTAAAAGGAGAGAGATCCTTGTCCCTACATGGAAGCTGCACAAAGCACTCTTAAATGTATGCTGTTAAAGCTACTGATGTACCTATCAATGAAGTAGCTGCTGAGTGCCTAAACAGTTCCTATCCAGAGGTCCCTTCTAGAGAAACTTCAAGGTGCTGGTTTTGCCCCTGCTTGTGGCCAGTGTTTACAGCCAAAGACGAGAAACAGCACTGCTTAAGCTGATAATCAGCTTTTGCTTCTGACACAGTTTTAAAAGCTGGCTGGGCAGGTAAGAGTGTACAGGAGGTTTGAATGTGCCAAGGGCTGAATTTATACCGACACTGCACTGGGCTGTCAAACATAGAGCAAAGACATGAGCTATGCAGCTGCTGCCAGTGTGTCCTGGGAGCTGTTAACTTTGTCCAGTGGCTGTTTTCAAACTGAGCATCAGCTAGGAGCTTCTCTGGTGAAGCAAGCTTGCCCAAAGCTACACTTCACAAAGGGTTATTAGTTATTTACAGAGGTGACCAAAGCAGGTATTAGTAGAGGGTCAGAGGAGATGTCACACCTGCTCTGACCACTGCTTAGCCAGGTCAATAACCAACCCTTTGTGGTGGTCTGCATGCCTGGCAGTGTGGGACACTCCAGTCCTGCTTCTGTCCTCACTTTTCAGTTTGTGCCTCTGTGATCTCTGTGACCTTACAGAGAAGTTGTTCACATCCAAGCCCCTGAAGTGATGGATAGTGAAGTCATAGTTGTAGCTAAGTTGCATCAAAAAGAGGAATGGAGGTACCACATTCTCCAAACTGACTCATCAACTCCCAAATACCTTGATGTTCCCAAGATAGAAGTAAAAGGATTTTATTACCTGCTGCCTGCATTTGTACAGCACTTGCCCAAGATGTAGTTGGTCTCAAGATCAGTGGCTTCACAGGAAAATATAAAAACTTACATAGCAATAGAATGACCTGGTGAGATTTTCCAACTGTGACTCTCTTAGCTGCTCTGACTGAGTCCAAAATCCTAAGGTGCCTGGGGACCTGGTAAAACATCTGGCTTGTAGAGTCTCTACACAGCATGTAGGGGTACAAGTAATTAATTTCATAGCCACTTCATCTTGCTGAAATGTAGCACAAAGACAACAAAGCAGTTTCAGTCTAAAACACTAGCTCCCAGGTTGGTACAATGGATTAAATTGATTAAATCTGGGCCATATCACCCCATGGGGCAATTCATAATGTCAATAGGACATTAAACAGTAGGATTTGTCCTCTTAGCAGTCAAATCACATATCACCCACAGCCCATTGGAGGACCCTTTTGTAAAGGTCCATGTCGGTTCATGGGCCCTAATTGTCATGCCTGTGAGTCACCAGAAGGGCACATCTCAGAACATTAGGCAATAGCATGTATCTGCAGCTAGTCAGTTCACAAAGAAAGGCAGGGAGATAACCCACTGTGTACACACTAACAACAACACAAAGTATTTCACAAAATCCCTTTCCATTTTCCTGGGAAGAGCTGATTTTCATCAGCTGCTGATGTGGCTTGCCAGATCTTGACAGAACTAGCTTTGCTTCAGTTGTGCTCTGGGCCATTTGAGGGTAGTTCCCAGAAAGGTCAGTTCCCTCCTGCTGCTGCTACCTTGGCTGGCAAGCCCAGGACACACAGCACAGTCCCAGTCCATACCTGGGGCTTGTCTCCTGTTAAACCACTTGTCCTCCATACCTGTCCTCACCATCAGAGTGGGGCATGTCCTAGACGTGAAAGACCAAGGGGCAAATGAAAGCCCATGGCTCAAGACTCCCTCCCAGAAAGATTTGACTTCTCCAACCTGTTTGCACTCACATCTCAAGGGCATTTAAACCACATGGTCTAAGGAGCCCAGCTGCTCAGCACTAATCCAGAAAGAGGCAGCCTCCAATATTAATGGGTATAATCCCGATAGTTTGCAGATCCCCTCCTCTCTAACTCTGGCACAATTGCACACACGTTGCCTATTGGCATCCCAAGGCCTCCTTTTGAGATTCTACTCACACAGCCTGCCAAATGTTAGGATGAACAATTACCTCTAATGATTGACACGAAGGAAGAGAGCTTCAGCAGTCATTAACAGAGGCCTTCACTACAACAGAACACATTCGTTTATTCTCTCTTCCTGAAACACAGCTTGTGAAGAGAGAAAGAGAGCAAGAGAGAAAAAGACGGACAAAAAGAGCGAGCAAGCAAGCTTCTTTTCCCTTCTGTAAACTTAGAGCTGTTTTCAATTTTCATGGGTTTTAGCCTGAAGAACTGTACAATTCTTTTTTAAGGGAATATATAAATTGCCATTTCATAAAAAGAAGAAGTTTGCTCTCTAGTGGCTGAATCTAAATAGCTCAAAAAAACCACAGGCTGCTGAAGAAAGGGAGAGTTTCATTGAAAATGTGCTCAGTTCCTAATCTCTGTGCCACAAAATATTTGATCTTTGCCAATATTCACTGCTGAACGACAACAACTGGTCTGATTCTAACAAACAAAACCAAAGTGCAGGGTATTAAGATCTAATCCTGTGGAATTTCTAGTTGCAAAAGGAAAAAGTCCTGTCTCTAGATGCTTCTTGATGTGGGAAAGGGCTAGGATAGGGTCTGAAGGGTCAACTGACATAGAAGAACATGCTGAACAATTCAGATGTCACTGGCCATAGAAAGTTTGTGAGAAGACCACTATAACAGCGGCTGACTCCTGCTGGTGGCAGGTTGCCTTTGACCATATCAGGCCAACCCTGCACTATGACACTTCCATTCATTATGGTATTTTTGAGCTGGGACTGGCTTGTGCCAGCAGCCAGGATGTCATGGGATGCAAGAGTGCAGGACTAGCGGCAGGTGAGGTCAAGAGGTGGCTGGGGTTTTCCCCAGGCCAGGGGGAGGACCACAGACAGTGCCCAGGCTCCTTCACCCATCCCCCACTCCAGGGTAGCTTGCAAAGCTGCACAGTTGAGTCAGGATACAGAAGAGACTTCCAGTTTCTTCACACTTGCATTTCGGTCCCCGGTCTTTAGCTCAGGGATTTCAGAGCAAGAAGGCCCAGTCTGCTCCCTGCACGCAGCCCTGCTCCCTGGTTTCCCTTTGCATAGACCCCCATGGTGACCCCTCAGACCTCATCCCAGCATCTGGGATTGGAATGGTGCTTCTGGGAAGTGTTTTTCCCAGGGCAGTCCCACAGCCTTTAGCAGAAGCAGGTCAGTAGCAGGCTCTCTGTGTGCCATGGCTGTCTCATTTCTCTTCCTTACAGCACGTCTGGCAGGAGGAGTCGTGTGCCACGGTGTGATTGGGTTAGCCTAGGAACTGCAGTGAGTATCAGATGTTTCCTATTCACAGGGGAGGGAAAGGGAAAAAAACCAAAGATACCGCCTCAGTGAAGGCCAATCCAATCCACTTCTTAATTAGTGCTCTTATTTCATGGAGAAGTCTGTGAGACCTCGTGCTTCGGCAGCCAGATGGAGAAGGGGACAAGGCAGATGAGTGACAGCCAGGTCTCGAAAGCCCACCCACTTGTGAGCCCCATTCCCAGGCAGTGTAATTGTCAATCAGAAGCAAACTACTTTATAATTAAAGCATTGTATGAGCAAAAAGATGTCTGGGGCTTTTGCTTAATTGATAGACATGGCAGAGAAGCACAGACACATGGGGAGAGGGGCTTAGGCAACAATTGCTGAAATCAGTGAGGGTTTTGCACAGAGTTAATCCTGGACAGGAGCAGAACTAGGGCAGGTGTAGAGGCACTAGGAATCCTCCAGCCAAACCCTGCTGTATCTTAGCCCAGGAGAGTGTATACACCTCCTTGTTCCACACACCCAGGGCAGGCAGGGGCACAGCCAGGCCCTTAGGGATCTCATTCCCAAAAGAGGAGCTCCACATGTTTTGTCACCATGGATCATGCAAGTTTGGGCCATGACCCATGGCTTCTGCTGCTCTGGCTCCTGGCCCATTGCCTGGCTTGCACGCTGCATTGAGAAGCCCTTTATGGAGCATGGGCCTTGTAAAGTTCCCCATTAAGGAGTTCTTCTCTTTTCTTCCTGTTTCTCCTTCTCAGAAGATGGGTCTCAGTTTTTGGCCACAATGCTAGACTACCTCTCTTAACTGTCCTGTTCTTCAAGCTCAGGAAATCCTCTTTTGCAACTTAAACCAGAAAGAGAGTGCTGTGGTTATCCAGTCTGGTCTCCATAACCTGGTTCATTTGGCCTCCCAGCGCTGAGCCCTTCTTGAACAAAGGTATTATCTTTGAGAAGTATCTTGTTTAAGAAGTGCAGCGTGATAAGGAAAGTCCATCCCTGACGCCAAGCACCATAGATGGTACAATCTCACCCCACAGAGCAGAAATACTGTATACAATTGTTGTATTTTGATCTTGAAACAAATAATGCATACTCATTTACAGAACAAAACCACCCACACCTCAGTCATATTTCATCATTACTGTATTACTGTATTGCAGCATTTCAGAATTTTTTTTTCATTTGAAGTTAGTAATACTCTAGATGGAAAATACAGAAGCAGTTTTAGAAATAATTTCTGAGTTTAATCAGACCCTTGGAGATAAAGAAGTGACTACATTAGTTTCTAGGGCTGTCTTTTGATACAGCATCATTTCGTATTATGAGCTAATCCAGAGTGGCACAACATCAGTGGGAAACAGGTTTTGGGGCTCTTTGCAAATCCCTCACCTCCCCAGTAACCATATTTTACAACCCAGCCCTGGAGGCGAGGGTAACTGAGGTTCTTGTTAATAGATCCCTCGGGGCTGATTAGAGTTAAACGACATTGAATGACCGGTGTTCATATATATGTATATTTGTCAGGTTTGTTTTAGAACAATTTGGTTTCAATGGAAAAAAGGTATGTTTTGGTTATTATCTGCAAAAATGCAACAATATGAAAGTATAAAGCTATCACTTGAGAAAAATTTTAAGGAAAAGAAAGAACGAGAATAAAAGGATAAGAGTAGATAGTGGACAGGAAAGATCAGCGGATCAAGCAACAGGATTAGGTTGCAGCAATTTCGATGTCCCTTGGTCCAAGTGATGGTCGCAGTCTTGATCCGTCGGCACGTGGGAGAAGCCCGCAGAACACAAAGTTCAAGGCGTTAATAAACGCTCAGCTTCAGGTGGGAACAGCCAGGTACCTCCCCTGGGGGGGCAGTTTCACACTGTATTGCAACACTGTGGATCGTGCCCAATCCTCTCCGAAGCGCCCCCTAAAAGTGAGTCTGGGGGCGCTTCGGGGGTCTTTGAAGGTTTATGACTCCTCCTAAGACTTGACAGCCGTTTCTCACGCCAGCGCCAGCGTAGTTGAGCCCCGTCAGAAAGCGATGAAAACCTTCAGGCCCATGTAAATGTGAATGTTTCCATACCTCCCGGCAGGGGAGATTTATATACCTGAACCACTTGTGTAAGGGAGGACATTGTCATGATAAAAAGCATTATCACCTCTGCAGGATGTGTTTCTTATCGGCCTTTCCCGCCACGTGGCTCAAAACCCAGCTTGTTGCTAGACAAAGGTCGGTTTGTCTTGGTCCTCCTCTGGCGGTGGGAGCACACCCCCTCTGCACCTGGGCTGTTCTTATGCAGATAAGAGGTTTTGCCACCGCGGACACAAAAACTCTCCTTCTATGCTTCGGCTGGGGGTGCAAACCTGGCCCCAGCAAAGCACCCTGCTGCTTTTGCAGCTGGCCAATTATTTGAGTCATTAACCCTTAACACTTCAGTCCCTCACCCCATCATCCTCTTCAAAACTCCTCCAGCACAGCCTGCCGGTGTGCTGTCTGCACACCATCAGCTGGGCCACACTGAGCTAGGTCAGAGGAAGACTCTATTAATCCGTCTCCGAAGAGACTATCAACCCCTTCCTCTAATACAAGGCAACAATGGAGTTAAGTTGATGACAAGACCAAATAAACTGGGACTGGTAAAACAAGACACTCTCCCTCTTGGGGGTCTCCAAAGAGGCCTGAGGAAAAGGAAGATGTGTATCAGCAACCTTCTGCAAATATCCCCTTTCTTCCCATGGGTCCTTCCAAGAGGCTGAGCATACCAGATTGGCCATGATATTGGACTACCTTCTCCACTGCTCTGCTCTTCATGCAGTAGGCTCTAGCACTGGAAAGGTACCCCTGTGACTATCTTTTCTGATTTCCCACATAACCTGGTTCATACCTGGAAATCACCTACCTTTAAGAAAACCACCATGAATATTAAGTTTCTTAGGAGGGAAAAAAACACTTCAACCTTGTTTAAAGTCACTGAAATCCAATTACTATTATACTCACAATAAAAAAAATGCATCTTATTTTTGTCTGAATTTCCTTACTTTCAACTTCCACCCAGTTCTTCCATTCATCTATAACAAAAAGCATTTGGCCATCAAGTATCTGTCCTCATCCAGGCAATGGTAAGCAGTGACCGGTCTTGCTATCAGGAGTCCAGTGAGACCAGATTCTTTCCAGTGAGCCAGACAGGCCCTGGAGACTTTCTCATGTCCTGCCACTTCTGTTCCTAGATCTGTAACTTCATGTTAGACACACGCTGAAGCACATATGGTTTGTTTGCACCCAGCTAAACCACTAATCCTCTTATGACCACAAATGTTCTCTGTCATCATCTCCGCATGTCATCAGCCATGCGTCCTCCTTCCGTAGCATCAATAACATGTTCAGTAAAAACACAGCTTGTGGATAATGATGTGTACCTGTGCTTATGGATTAATCCCCAGCATTACAGAAGAAAAATCTAATGCTGCTTAGGCAGATGAGAACCAAGAAAATAGGTCTTACATACAGTATGGGGTTTTTTGTTTGGAAAGCAGTGATCCCAGGAAACCTATGAGACAAGGAAGCAGGTTGAACACCAGGTCCTTGGGATGCTGTGACCTTTTCTGGCCCATCTGTTCTTTCTTTAATGATGAGAAAGGGAAGATCTTGCTTGCTCTGGAGGTAGAAATCTGTCAGAACTAAGCCTGAAACCAGCTTTCCCTCAGCAGGACCCTTCTGCCAAGAGACTGTAGACCAACTTGGGTGAGGAGACTGTGCCTAGTGAGGTCTCCCCTGGCTTCTGAGGCCAGACATGCCATTCCAGATGGAAGGTAAAGTCATTCAAGTTGCTGAAATGTCTCTCCTGCACTTACAGCGTGTGGGGAGGCTGGAAGAAATGGCAGGCAGATCAGGAGGGAGGGGGGAATGTAGTAGTGCAACGTGACAGGAGTAGAAATTACATCGCACCAAGCTTTGATGTCTCCACTAATAAGCCCTCAGAAAGAGTTTTATGGATTTCCTTCTCAGTACTGTCACACAACTAGATTAGATTTTGCTTACAGTCAATCTGACCAAGGCTTCGCCAAAACCTAAGACTCTGAGCAGGATACGCTGGAAGTTTGTTAGTGTGAGTTGCCCTTCAGCAAAGCTGAATGTTGCATAAAGCGGCTTTTTTTTGACCAGCATTGAATCTGAATGAACTCCTCTTTTGACTGAGCTTTCATTCCCTGGAAACTAAGACCGTTCGTCCCTGTTTTTTAAAGGAACTTAGTTCCCGTCTCACTGAAAGTGAAATCAGGGCTGATTATTTCTGCTGACTTGGGTGCTGTGCTGTGAACAGGAGATGTCTTTTAATGTAGCTCAAACTTCTTTTAAAAGTGTATCTAAGGAATAAAAGTGAATGATGAGATTGTTCTTATGTATTCTTAGTGTTGCCATGGAAACCATTTCCTGCCTGTATTTATCCCAATTCATCTCTGTTTTTTCAACAAGGGGAGGTAAAACTTCCAAAATAAATAGACAATACTCTGAAATGAAGGTACTTATTAATGAGACAGGGTATCCCCAAGATACACAGCATGGGATCTGGTACTTTTCCAGTCAAGGTCACTAGTTGAAATACATCCCAAATTAAAAGCTTCTGTGGGGGGGAAAAAATGATATAATGAAGAGATAGTTTGTATGACTGGTGGTCTGTGTTTAACCCATCTTGGACAGGGCTGTATCTGGGGGGGAAAAAGAAGCATTAGTCAGTATCACGTGCAGCTGGCCCTTGAAGTCTATTCCCACCTACAGCTGGGTTCTCCAGACCAGACGTGACACACAGCTGGAAAGCACTGCAGGGACTTTGCAACCCTGTGAGTAAGGAGACACACTCATGGTGGGCCCCCAGAAGCACTTGAGGTGCTCATGGCGCACATTGCAGAGGATCTGAATCTCATACAGTACCCACAACACAACTGTCTGCCATGAAGTGACGTAATGTGGCCGGGATCCTTGTTCCTCAGGAGTGAACTGAATATATTCTTAGAAGAACAACAGAGATAGGAAGAAATGCGTGTAGCTGCCATTCACAGAGTCACAGAATCACAGAATGGGTAAGGCTGGAAGGGACCACAGTGGATCATCTGGTCCAACCTCCTTGTTCATCCTAGAGCACGTGGCACAGGATTGCATCCAGATGGTTCTTGAATATTTCCAGGGAGAGAGACTCCACAACCCCTCTGGGAAATCTATTCCAGTGCTTAGTCACCTGCACAGTAAAGAAGTTCTTCCTCATATTAAGGTGGAACTTTCTGTGCACCAGTTTCTGCCCATTGTCTCTTGTCCTATCCTCACTGTCCTCCACTGGACCTGCTCCAGGAGTTCCATGTCTCTCTTGTCCTGAGGAGCCCAGAACTGGACACAGCACTCCAGGTGTGGCCTCACTAGTAGAGTAGAGGGGCAGGATCACCTCCCTTGACCGGCTGACAATGCACTCCAGGATGCCATTGGCCTTCTTGGCCCCAAGACACACTGCTGGCTCATGGACAACTTGTGTTCCACCAGAACCCCCAGGTCCTTCTCTGCAGAGCTGCTTTCCAGCAGATCAGCCCCCAGCCTGTACTGGTACTCAGGCTTATTTTTCCCCAGGTGCAGGACCAGGTGCATTTGCCTTTGTTGAATTTCAGAAGGTTCATCTCTGCCCCTCTCTCCAGCCTGTCTTGGTCATTCTGAAGGGCTGCACAGCCCCCTGGGGTATCAGCCACTCCTCCAGCTTTGTGTTAGCAGCAATCTTGCTGAGGACACCTCTGTCCCTTCATCCAAGTCATGGAAGAGTAAGTTAAACAATACTGGGCCCACTACTGAACCTTGGGGGACACCACTAATGGCAGGCCTCCAACTAGACCCTGTGCCACTGATCACAACCCTGTGGGATCTGCTGTTCAGCCAGTTCTCAATCCACCTCATCATCCACTCATCCAGTCTCCACTTTCCAAGTTTACCTATGAGGATATCATGCCATTGGCTTGGTGAGATTGGCTGCACTTGAGAAAGGGTGCCTATCTTCTTCCCTTTTACTGAGAAGGAGTCCAATACTGAAGGAGGATGGTTAGACCCTAGAGCTCAGTTTCTCACTTTTCACATCCTCTGTGACTTCAGCCCAAGAGAAGTGGGTAATAGTAGCACTTACCTATCTCACAGAGAATTAAAAGCATAAAAGACAGAGACAAGGAAATACCATCTTCTTGAAGACTAAACCCTCACTTTTAGTGGCATATTGCCCTATGCTATCAAAAATGACAGCAAAGTAATTATCCTCTTGCCTTCTGTCCCTAACAGACAACACACCACTCCCCTGCATTTTGTAAATCCCTGGCAGCAAGCAACTCTCTCGAATGGGATCCCCCTTTATGGAGATCTGGAGATCCACCTTGCCCTGGATTAAAAAAATACCTTGGTCAGTGATTTGAATGCAAGCTCCGTGCAGATGCGATGCACTGGTGTCTGACATGCAGCACATGACAATGTACAATGAGAAAGCAGAAGCATGAGGACCAGAATGCTGCTGCCTGTACTTGTCACAAGTGCTCCGTAGGACCACCATGGGACAATTCTGGAAGCCAAAACCCATGGTGATGGGACCAGCAGGAGAGAAGAGGTTGCCTCTTTGTTCAGGTGTTCATATCTCCCTGCTGTGTTTTCCATTTTGCTGTCTTAAACATTCCTCACCGTGTCAGAGCACGAGTTTAGTGGAAAAACCCTCACTGATAAGATTATATGCAAATACATTGAAATTGGAGCATATTGCTAGAGATGTATGCTGTGGATCCTGTGGGTGTGTTTGGCCTGTAGCTGTTCAACTGAAGAGTGCTGGTTAGGCTGAAACCCTAACCCTGTGAAAGCCAGAGGCTTTCACTCTTCCAGTGACTCCATTGGGGTGGGGATGAAGCTCCTCAAGTTTGGTGCCCGAGCATTTCCACTGACATGTGAAGGAGGTGACTGGCATGGCAGGCACTGTGGCTGGCCAATGGGTTTTGCAGGACCCCGGGGACAGGAAATGACAAATGGAGTGTATGTGATGAAAGTTTTAATAGGAACTGGGCCTCCATATGAACACCCAGAACATCCTTCCTCCTGGGAAGACAACTGAAGGGGTGTTCTGAAAGACTGGCTCTCTTCAGCAGGAGCCTCCTCTGTTTCTGAGAGGGTTTATTTCCTTTGTCTCAATTACCAGCTAACTTAAGTGTATGTCTCATTAAGCTAGAAGAAGAGTGGCAATGGGAATTAAATGAACAGCTATTAAACCAACCTAAATGAAGGCGGTAAAGGAGCCTAATGGAGACAGACTATCCACCTGTGGGATGTCACAGGCTGGGTTAAATTATGCAGCCTCACCACACCCCTCCATTTGAGATAGCTCTAAGAGATAGCTAAGCACATCTTTAAACCCAAAACAAAAGCAAACACATGAAGCTGCTCTAAATTCTAGGCAGAGAAGATGGGCCAAGGGTGGAGTTACCTACGAATTTTCCATTTTCCAGGAGGATGAGAGTCCCTTCTCATGCCCTCAGCTGGTGATGGTTGCTCCCGTGGCATCAGCCTGGGGTTTTGCACCAGGAATGAGCTTCCAGGGGCAGGGGTGGCAAAGGAATTTCAGGTACAGACTTCCTATGAAAGGGAACATGCAGGGCGCTGAACCCTGCTCCTCACCTTGAGTAGAGGCAGCAGAAGGGGAAGGAACAGAGAGGCAAGACATGGAAGCAGACCTGTTGGATTCAGATCAGAAAATATAACAGCCTGTATAGCTGCATGGCTCAGGGTGACAAAAAAATCAACCTTCTCAGTCCATGAAGCTGCCTGGGGCAAAACAGGGTAAAGACTCAGCAACTTCATCTTATTTTGAAGGAGATCATGGTTGATAGCTACACCACAGACACCACTTTTGGAACCCTCAGCTGCACTGCCACCATATCACCTCTGCTTAATGCCCAGTACCTGAGGGCAGACCAGAAGTACTTGTCTCCTGGAATGTGGGTTACATCTCGGGCTTACATCCTGAAATGTAAGCAGGGAATGAGGCATGGAGGTATGCCAGCCTGGGCTGCCTCAGCACTACTAGCTGGACCCCAGGGAAGTGCCTCCACAGATGTCTATGGGCTTAAGGCCAGGCTGGGATCCTGAACCTGGTCTAGCATCGAGCCAGCTTCAGGAGATACACAGGCAGAGAGCAGCAGGGCTCCCGGGGTTGAGTGAGAGGCAGCAAAACGGAGGCAGGAGGAGGGCTGGGGACTGGAGCTGGATCCAGGCATGTACCAAACATTGCCAGACAGAAAAAAAGCTGAGAATTGTTATGCAGGTAATCCTTGGAGAAGCCCAACACATCCTGAACCCTCACTGTGTCTTAGGCAAAGCCAAGTACTTTCTCATACGTAAACACAATTGACCAAACTTTATCATACTTTGCACCTCCTAGCTACAACCACCTGCACAACACTCAAAGCTCTTAGCTATTTGGATCCAAAACACTGTTTGTAAAGCTAAGTTTGACCCAGCTATAACACTGATTTTGGTCCCAGCTGTTTATACTCAGAAACTCATTACAGCATAAGCATATTGAGTATATAATATAGAACTATTAAAAGGGATTTTGTTTTGTGGTATTTAGAGTAGGTCTTAAATCAAGACCTAGTCTGTCTCTTGACAGTATTATTACTGCAACTTTCTGATGTTCGGTCGATGGAAGGATAAAGTATCATTACAGCTTCTTGCCAAAATGCAGTATGATGCAGTCAATTAAAGAAACATGAAGTTCACATGTGATGCTAAAGATCACCTCTGTGCCTCTGAATGGACACTGGCATTATATCAGTTGGGTAATGATGGGCTAATTTTGTTCACCATTTTAAGCTGAGGTTTATACAGTCCATTATAGGACGGAAATGTCATCTTATTATTTAGCTGAAGGTGATGTCAGACTGTACGGTCTATAATTTAGGTCAGATTTCCAATAATATTTTGATTTGATGACTCTGAAGTATGAACTTGAATGGTCAGACTTCTGAGCTTAAGCTTAGGGTG
Organism: Gymnorhina tibicen; assembly: GCA_013399875.1. NCBI lineage: Eukaryota > Metazoa > Chordata > Aves > Passeriformes > Artamidae > Gymnorhina > Gymnorhina tibicen. The sequence continues at coordinate 2,034,612 of VXAZ01009215.1, forward strand.
TTTAAAAAGCTGGAGATGCCAGAGGAGAGACTCACAGCCTTGCTGCCCCTTTGCTGCTCCGTGCACATCTTCTAGCTGGCAAAACATCTCTCTGGGGGGACATTTGCACAGGTCCTCATGACAGCTTCACCCAGGCAAGAACTGAGGAACATAAGATAGGAAGCCTGAGAATCGGTGTGTCTCCTGCACACTTCCGTGTTGCTGAGGGAAAATGGCATCGGGAAAATGGTGGCTTTTAAATGAGCAAAGGCACTGTGTTAGTTAGCCCTGATAAACACACATCTACAGAGAGACAAGTGACTATATCCAGAGCATCGGTGGTTTAATACAAAATGCTGTAAGAAACAAACAAAAAAAATACATTCACATTTCTTCAGTATAGCAAACCTGAAGTTCTCTTTGAATAATAAGACAACAAAGCTCTTTAGAATTCATGTTTACCAGGCTGTGTATAATATTAGCACAAAGCAGAGACAGTAATCATTTTTTAAAGAAGATATATAGCTCCACTGGTTACAGCATGCTAACACTGCCAAGGTTGTGGACTCAATCCCTTTATGGGCCATTCGCTTGAGTTGAACTTGGTGATCCTTGTGGGTCCCTTTCCATTCAGAATATACTGTGATTCTGTGAAACTACATGCCAGACACAAAATTTCAGGGGACTGTAGACCACTTGCCCTCAGACTCCACAGCTTCTGCTTGGAAGACCATTTTACCAGCATCCAGAACAGAACTGGCCTATCCTGTGAGGCAGGAAGAGCATTTCTAGGTCCATACTCCAGCCCCAGGCACATCACTGGGACTTTGCCAGACCGAGAGCCCAGATCCCAGCAGAGTTAACCATTTCAGGCTTCAGTGTCCATTTACCTGCCCTGCCACTTTTGTACATCCCAACCCTCCAGTCTCTCAGGCTGTAAATCCCAGAGAGTGAGCCAAACTCTGCAGCAATGAGATGCTTGCAGAGGGTCAGGGCAACAGGAAAGATCAAAACCTGGGCAAGCTGGGCGATGACTGGCTGCCGGATGCTGCGTCAGAGCAAGAATCACTGAAAATGGGAGTGTTTGCAAAAAGGGAACGGGCTTCATCATTCATTCCTGACAGAGTTATTCAGCTGTTACTTAAGCCAGTCCTTGTCATGCCACAGTTCCCTGATAGTATCAGGAACTACATGGACATTTGTCAAAACAGGATGACATCTAAAGATAGCATTGAACTTAAGGGAAAGGAATTTAAAAGAAAACAAATCACCATGGTTACCGTGTAGGGTGAGAAAAGTTCCCTGTGTGTGGAAACATGACTTGGGCGACCTTTGCTGGGACAGACTCCTGAGACAGCACTAAGCAGTGCAGAGCCATCGAGAAGAAAACAAGGGAGCCTGAGCAACGAGTGAAGATATTTTAAATGTTCAAAGTGGTACAGTGCAGCTGTTGCAGGTCACACCCCCCTACAGAGACCACGGGCTTGGCCCAGGGGGCTTAGTGATTTGTAGCTGAAGCAGTTGGACCCTACATGCTGCCACAGCACTGGCAGCAAAGGTGAACATGCCAAAACCTCTACAGCACAGCCAAGCACCACTACCAACCCATCCAAACACCCTGGCTAAGCCACAGACCAGACCTGTGATCCAGCAACACGCTGAAACCAGCACTAGGGTGCCTAGTGCCAAGCCAAATGCCACATGTTGCAAAGCTTTGATCAATCAGTTCTGGCTACTCATGCTGGTTTAAAATCATTGGTGGGTTAACCTTGTACAAGCAAGCTGGGTGCTGGACAAGGCACTGATTGCTCGTGCTGCTCTGCCTCTGTGCTGCATCACATCCTCCCAGGAGCCGTGAAAAAGCATAAAGTCAGTGGCAAATCTGATAGCAGTCGCGTGCATGCTCTTGCCCAGCACCTGTGGAATTGCAGCATGGGTTTATAAAAGTGCTTAGGGCTTCCTGTGGCTTGATCTGAGAAGCTGGCAAAGGCCAGAGCCTGTTTACCTATGCACCTGGATGGTGACAAAGAAACCAGGGTAAATTGCAACCCCTCTACACCCCTTGAAGCAGCAGATGGGGTAACCATCTTAACTCTTGTCAAATCCCATGCATTGGCCAGTCTCTATAGAAGAGTGCTGAGTCTTTTGTTACAGCTGCACAGCAGCTTCTCACTCAGCCCCTAACTGGCAGAGCACATTATGGCAGGAGCATATCCTGCCTTTCGCAGTTGCTCTGCTTCCTCCTGCTGCCCCCACTACCACAGAGCTGCTCTGGTTTGTGCCTTCTGTGGTGTTTTGGTACCCCAGGTCTGACTTGGAGGAGAGTTCCCACTCCACTGCTCAGCCTGAGAAGAGATGTAACATCTCGCTACAACCCTTTGAGCAGCTTGGCTACCACTAGGCAAACAGCCAACGCGTAAGGGTTTCTGGCACAGGTGCAAGCTGGCTGTGCTATCAGAGTAGTAAAAACATAAAACCCCCATTTGCCTACCCAGGCAATGCAAAAGAAGTTCTTGGTCTTCTCTTCCCTGTCTCTTGCATGCCTCTATTTCAAACCTCACAAGCACTCAGGCACCCAGGTATTCACCTTTCTCCACCGTGTGAAATGCTGAGACCCAAACCAGGATATTGATGCGGGAACTACTGGTAATATATGTTCCTGAAATTCTGCTGAGCAACAAGGCCAAGAAAGTCTTTCTTTGGTGACTTCAAAGAGAAAGTCTGCAGAAATCCTCTACCTCCTAAATTTTTTATTTGATATTTTTGAGTGGAGTGGCCTTCTCTCCCTAGGCAGTTTGTGGCAAACTGTGGTAATATAGAATGGAGTGTCCGACTGTTTGCAATACTCAGGAAGGGACAAATTTACATGAAAACATCACTTCCATGTTGAGCTCAAAATAGTGTGACATAAGCAAACTGTGATGAACTGATGAAAGTTTGTTCTGATGATGTAATCCCAACCGTGTTAGGTAACACTGAAGGTTGGCAATGCCATGAACATACAGATTTTGCAATCCTCCCTTTTCTAGATTACTCATGCTTTAAGTTAAATGCAGCTGAACTGGTCCTTTTATATTAATTAAAGTCTTGTCTTTGCCTTCTTACTACTAAGCAACAGTATGTCCTGAAAGTTTTAGTTTTACTATACTCAGACAATAGATGCAAGAACAGGATGAATATACAGCAGAGTGATAAAATTACTATATGGCCTAGCAAAGTTTACAGTTGTCCCTTGCACTCCAGCCAGTGGTGGGTCTTCCTGTGATGTGAAGGAAGATAGTAAAGGTGCTTTAGCCCTCAAAAAGTACCTCTGTTAACACCAGTCATTGCTGTGACTTCTCTGGTGTCCCACATCCTTTCTCCCAAATACAAAATCAGCATTTCAGTGATGTAGTCATTAACTCTATTTTTTTTAATCAACAGTAAAGCATCTGACTAAAATTCCCTTCAGCTTTCACTTCCCATTCTTATGACATCATCCTTTCAGTATCTCTCCAGACATCACAGAGTCCAGCCAGAGAGGAAGACTGAACAAATGCAGAAGCAGGCAATGAATTTTCCCAGAATCTCTTCATCTGTTCCAAATAAGTTAGACAGTAAAATGCAATGGAAAAGGACATTTTAAATTCGCTACACACCTTTAAGACATGAGTTAAAATTGCAAATGGTTATACTGTGTAGCAGAACCAAATGCATGATTGAGGTTACAAACAGATTTTATTGTTTACATTGGCCACTGTGTAACCTAAAGCAGCTGACTGTTTATTTCCCCGAACCAGTTACATCAATACATCATAAAGCACTGGGTATTTTGCAGTTGGTTTTCCTTTTTTTTTAAGAACTCTGTTGCAATATAGTTTTTAGCATGGAAATTTATCAAAAGTATTTACAGTTGGTTGAGAGTTCAAAGGGGCAAGATAGGAATTCAGATTAACTGGAAATCTAAACAAATGTAAAGGAAAATGAGGATCAGATTCCAAAAACCTTCTACTCTACACTGCAAGCCTAACAAATGGTCTTGATTTGTGTTGGTTGTTAAAGAAGTGTAAATTCCATGATAAATTGATGTAGCTCCTGGGATGAATAAAATCAATAATGTAATAACACTGAGTTAATACCAAGCTGACGTTGATTGAGAATGAGTACATAGAATTCAAGGTCTCCTTCCATGCACAAGGAGATATTAGTAAATCAGAACCAGATTTCCAATTAAACCTTGTTATTTTAGGGCAGATGAATAAAATAATGTGTGGTGAAGAAAGCAGGCCGAGGGTAAAGCTAGTCAGTTCAAAACTGAGTGTTCAGAAGTCTATGATTCCTGAATGGGAGCATGTGAAGAAATTAATAATGCCCTCAGAAGGCTTGCAGAAGCTGATGGTTTATGATGCATTTTTCCATAGTTGTTCCTATATGGGCAAAGGCAGTGGAGGCAAAAGATCTTTGCCCCAAGGAATGGGGCCCCAGTTCACAAATTAGTTTCTGCAATTTGTCTCCGATTTAGACATGTATCATTGTGTTCCCTCAGCATATGGTGAAACTGCTCAATGAATAGGCCTTCTCCAGCTCCTAGCAGACTTGTTCCCTTTGCATGTCCAGTGTCCCTGCTACGTAAATTCTACCCCTGTCATGGGTAGAGAGTCAACACCAGGTGAGCATTAGGCCTTTCCAGATACAGTGTAGAGAGCAACTGAGGCCTAATGGGAGGAATATTTGATTGCTAATATACTAATTTACATTTCAAATCACGAGTAAGGTTTAGAGAATGATGGGTCATGAGAAAACAAACAGAAAACCCAAAATAAAATGACTGTGTGCAACAGAATGAGCAAATGAAGCCTTGTTTCTTATGTCTTTTTCTCTGTCCCTCTATCCCTTTTCCCCTGTGACATCCGGTAAGACTTCCCTCTCAGGAGAAGTGACATTTGAATTATTCACTCTCCCAATTTCATGGAAATTTAATGTAACTTTGATACCACTGAGGCCTCTATACTTATTTGGAGTTGGGTATTAGGGTAGAAGTCACCGGAAGGGATGAAGAGGCATTTGCACATATGCAGGGCACAAAATGTAATCTAGGTTTTAAAAAAATATTCCTTTTATTATGATAAATGGAGTGCATTTGTTTTGAAGCTGGGAAGGAGGAATGACTGCAGAAGCTCAGGGGGCTGCTGGGTCTCAGCAATTATCTCTTGGGGTAGACGTGGAGAGACTTCAGGAACAGTGGGAGTGACTTGCCTGAAGATATGCAGAAGGCTATCACGGAGCCAGACCTCAGGTTTTTCATTTCCACCCTCCACCCTGAAAAAATGAAAAGAGAAGTGTCTTTTCCCATTGTTGTGAGACTTATGTATCAGTTGGGTAAAACCTCTGATAAAGTATTTAGACACCTGTTCAGACAGATCACAATCTCACCTTCTAAAGAAAATCTCTTCTGGGCAAAGACCGCGTTGCTGCTGTGATGTGCAATTTCTTTGTTCCTGGGGTTTGCAGCAGCCTTGGACTCTCCCTAATGGCTGTGCTGGCATCGGTGCTGCACGCACCACTGGGGGTGAATAATTACTTGACCAGTTATCAGACTCTTCAGACTGTCTCCTGTGCATTTACACACTCCCCAGATGTGTTGGACCAGAGGATTTCACACATGACCACCTGAGCTTGTTTCCACTTGATCCACTGCAAGTTTGGTCGCCAGCTTCAGCAGAAATGGGAGACAAATCCTACATGCTCCCCAGGTTTCCTGTCAGATACCAGTGTCTTCTAATTCTCTGTATATAACTACAGAGGCTGATAAGTAATGAGGGAGGGAAGATGTCAGACAGGAATGCCCTTGAAATAAGGTATTCTAACAATACAATGTCAGGATTAAGATAAGCACATCATCCTCAACTCTGTGTGAATGAACTGGGGCTATTTAGCAGCTCCATAACTCATTCAGCTTTTTTTCTCCAAGTAAAGCACCAAACTCATTCATTATAGTTGGCTTCAGGGCTCTTGGGAACCACCCTCAAAGCTCTCCATCTTCAGCATGGACAGCTAATCTGGACAAATAATTTCAATAGTTCAAGAAACAGTTTGACCCCCCAATGCAACATAACTAAAGGTTAAAGGGACATCTTGGTGTGTACCTTTAGAGAATATAAATTGAGCTGTTTATTCCTTGTCTCTGGAGCCTGTGCAAGGTTCAAATTCAGTTTATAAGCTTATCACCAAAATTCATTTTATAGAGTACCTTAAACTCCCACTCAGTCCGATCAAAGCTTTTCCAGCATAAAGCGGCTGAGCTACAATGGGTTCCCTTGTTCAGTCAGCCAAGTCAATGTTCTTAATCAGTATAAAAACATTAGGAGTCAAATGGTGGTTTTTATTAAAATGCGTTTGATCAGCTTCCAAGGAGGTGACAGAGGTCTATGGAAAGAAGCATTCCTGCCTGCTCCTAGAAAATGCATGTGAGCCCTGTAAAAGCACTGGGCTCTGAGAAGACCCTGTGGCTTGCTCATGACTGACCTCATTATCCTGGGAGCAGGGTGCACCCTCTCACCCTTCACTCTAATCCTCCTCCAGCCTGACCTCTTTCGAGTTGCCTACTCCTGAAAACTTATTTATCTCAGCTCCTTCCACTGGATAATAATCAAGCCCTGGGGCTTTGCCAGGGATCAAAGAATGATTGCTCCAGTTGTCTCAAAATCTATTGCTTCTTTAAATGCTGTTGCTGCTTATTCAGACAAAGTGACATTATGCTGAAAGTTCACAGCAGCTGTGGATTAGAGACAGGGCAATGTTTAGGAAGTGATGTATGGGGCACAGCATCCATCTGACTTTCTGGGCACTTGCTCAGTTGCTCAAGAGAGAGTGGACATACCCCCAAAAGCACTGCACAGACATGGCTGGCCCCAAGAGCTGCTTGTTGGTAGCACTCCTATGAGTCTTTTCCAAACACAGGCCCATAAGTGACAGCCTCTGCTCAGTCATCATGCCACATACACCCAGACATGCCCTACACACCCAGACATGCCCCACGTATCAGAACATCTGCCTAGAAGCCAAGGTCCTCTTTTGCACTTACTGAACATAAAGTCAATTCTTGCAGCAGTAGGGAAGTAGCTCCCTGAAGCCCACACCCCTACAAAGCACAGACAGGGAGAAATGCCACATCCCAGGCTGCATGGTCCAGAGCACCGATCACCAGGAGCACACTGGGAGATCAGTTATATTGCCCAAGGCTTTGCTGTGATTTGGGGTTGTCAAACAGCTGGATCTCCCCACATTACAAAATGGAAGAATCAGGACAATACTGTCTTGCAATCAGGTCCCTAATGGGCTCACAACTTTCCTAATGTTTCTCTGCTACAAATGATCTTATTTCAAAAGTCTTCATGTACCGATTGCCAGAAACAATTTACTACCAAGAATAGCTCAGACATGGATCTCTGAATGGCTGAAATAGAGATGATCAAGACACATTCATGCCAGTAAGGCTGTTATGAAATAGAATTATTCTCTGCAATAGCTCTAGACTTCAAATATTTAGGGCCAGAAAATTAACGCTAACTAAATTCTGATCCACGGACTTAAGCAATGGCAACAAGGCAGCAGGGCCATTTTAGATCCGTGTGCTGGGAAAAAGAAAATTACCTAACTCGTGAAGATGCCCTTCTGCATTCATGATGTCCTCTCCTCCCTCCAAAAGCCTGTCAACAGAAGTTGGCAATAAGATAAATATAACTGAGATGTTTGAGGAGGTAGCTCATCAACCACACACACAAGTCATCAACAAACATTTCAACTGGGAAAACTAACCAAATTTGGCAGGTGAAGCCTTTTTTGCCCTTGGGACTATGCTTGAAACTAATCATAATTTGCAGTCATAAGCTCAGTTGGACTCATCACTGCCTCAAGAAGTTTAATCAGTAAAGACATAATCTCTGTTTAGGATTATTTGGGCAAATTTTTCTCTCCCTGAGGAGCCATGGGGAGGCAGGAAGGATGTGTGAAATAATGACAGGTTTGAACCTACACCTTTGATAACAATATGGGGTTTGTCATATATTTCAGAAGGAACAGGATGAGGAGGGTATCATTCTTTGTTCATGATTGTTTCAGCTAAGTGAGAGGAATCATGTAGGGCATTGACTGGAACAGCAGCGTAAAGCCTTCACCCTTCCCAACTCGTGCTGGTGACTAGTTGTTGACATGATTAACTAGTGACCTGGATATTGTAGGATGACAAGAAATGTCCATGCTGCATGGAAAATTCTTTGTTTTACTATTGTATTTCTTGCATCTCCTGTGGCAGCCAGTGCTCACTGTTGTCTGAAGCAGGATACCAGATTTAATTGGCTTGGCCTTGCACAGCAACCTCCATGTTCCAATAAACATGGAAAGTGCATTTTGGCTTCTCCCTACCAGACCGGATGTAGTGTCCATGTGAATACTCACCAGACTGCTCCGTCCTTGTGGCCTCCACAAAACTAATTCCATGCTTCCCATACTTACAGCACAGTGCTACAGTCTGTCTCCTTCTCCGTGATCCCAGGCTTCCAGCAGAGTTGACCGGGCAGTCTTCAACTGGCAAAGTGAGTGCCCTGGAAAAGAGAGTGGTGGAAATGTGAAAAGAAGTCAAGGAGGTGCAGAGGTTGTCTTATCCACCATGGAAACAGCTGCAGGATGGCTGTTAATGCTCTGTCATCCACAAGGTTCAGTGTGGTGTCTCTCCTCTCCTTCATGAAGAATGAGTTCTCTAATGCATCACAGCCAAAGAAACTTTGTGTGCCTGTATTTATATAACATGAACAAAGAGTGACAGTGTCACTCTTGATTGGAGGCTGAAACACAGATGTTTTCACTAAAGCCCAAATAATTATGTAAGGAGTGAGAGTTACAAGACCTTTAATGAAGAAAGGAAACAGAGGCATAGTCTGAGAATAAGGCTCAGATCCTAAGAACAGGATGGGGTTGTGTTTATGTAGCTAGGTAGGTAGTGAGAAATGTGATTCAGATATTTTTATGAGGCAGATCCATATAACTACAAACTGGGTAAAGCTGCCAGATTTCTGTGCAGTTCCATTGTGCTTTAGGGAATTGTCACACCCCTGATGCTGTACTGGAGAGGAATAAGGTGACTTCCCCCCTAGGGGAAGTCCAGCTTGTCATGAAACAGCACCCATATTTTCCCAACCAAAAGCTGCACCAGCCACTTTGCCAGGAATGGGAGAGCCACACCCCATCTGCAGAAAATAGAGGGTATTGCAACAAACATCCCTTAAAAAAAATGCACAGCTCATAATGGCTGCAGGCCGCAGCAGGCCATTTTCTATCCTTCAATTAGTGATCTTCCAAATGACTCACCAGTGAGCATTGCATCAAAGACCTACAATCTGCAAGGGCCGTATCTAAGTATTCATTGACAGGACTGGTAGCACCACTTTTTTGAAGGTTGCCCAACCTCTCTTTATAAGATCCCATTTTCTGTTTCCTTACATCTATGCCAACCCTTTATCAGTTTCAGCTCACAGGTTTCAAGCTTAGTGTCTGCCAACAGCTCATTGTCTGCTAGTTGGGTTTGGTGGTTTGGTTGAGTTTGGGATGCATATCTTATTTTCTGTTTAATCAGTTTAGCTGTTTCCAAGAGAGATTTGTCAAAAACAAAGAAACAAAGAAATATAGTAACAAACAAAAGCAACAGAAAAAATGTCATGGATTTCTTCCTATAATTGCTCCTTATGGCAGAGAACTGAAATTTGTCAGGCAGATGGTCCTCAGGTCATGAATCTGCCAGGAAAGTCAGCACTAAACGATGTTTCAGCTAATCAGATTGCAAACGTTGTGTTGCAGCCCACGCAGTAGGTGAATCTTGGTCTTTCCATACAGCTACTGACTGTGCCACACTGTGACAACATCATCATGAACAGCATTTGACCATCTCAAGAAGGGAGAACTAAACTGAACAGGGCACAAGTATCAGGTGTGGGGAAGCAGGCTTGCAGGCAAGAACCTACTGTCAGTGTGCAGTTGTAGTCACTGAGTGATCCACTCATTCCCTGTAAAGGTGAAAACTACTTGGACCAAAATCAAGAGAACGACCCATGAGCCTGTTGTTGCTATCTGCTTCTGTCATCAGTTTTCTCTTAGTCCAGAGAAATGAGCCCTGCCAATTTGTACAAACTAATTTAGAAGAGGCTCTAAGTAGTTTCTGGAGGTTAATACGTTACTGATGCTCCAGGTAAATATGTGGGAATGATAGGCATGTGGCTGCTGCTTGGGCTTGGGAGATTGTTAAACCAGAGAGCCACCATTGATCAATCAATTAGCATTGATTAATTAAAGGGAACAAGAATGACAGCAAAGATACTGTAATCCTGTTTTCTGAACAATAAAACTGAGCATGTGTAAGCTCCAATCATTACTGAGCCATGGGCACTGCAGTATAAGGTGTCTGGAGTGGGACCAGTGTGTGGTAGGAATAGCCAGGGGGAAGAGGAGCTGTGTCTTGGAGGAGGAAGATACAGCAGTGAGACCAGGCAAGTGCAGCGAGACCAGGCAACTATGTGAAGGTAACAGTAATAAAAGAGTATGGATGTACAGAAGAGTATAGAATAAAAGAGTATATAAGTTAGAAGCTAAAGCAAGGGAAAGGGAGTAAAGCAAGGGAGATATATTTGGAGGATGTATCAAGTCAGATCCTGTACCCTTCCCACTCTCCTCCTTCAAGGACAGAAACAGGGCTAGAGAAGCTTCTTCCTACTTCCTGGGCCTGTCCCACTTGCTCCAGGGCATATTAGAGTGCCCTTGCCACTTCCAGGATGCAGTGGGGAAAGGCATGTGTCCCTGCTGGGGTACAGGCTCGTTCCCACAGCTGCATAAGGGTGCAATGGGATGTAGCCTGGGCAGGTATTTGCAGCACCAGAGGGCACCAGACAGCAAGGAGCAAGTGTTAACTGGGTCCTTCGGGCTGCAGAGCTAAAAGGGTAGGAACAGGGGGCTAAGTTGGAAGGGTAGACAGGAGAGGCCATACATCACGAGGGTCGGACTGGTGATCTCAGAAAGCTTATCTACTTTTTTCATTTGCTCTCTGTAACTGACTCGGAGTAAATCTCAAAATACGTGGCTTCTGGGATTTCTCTCTTTGCTCTGTCAAATCAAGAAAATCTACAATATAAATTCAACCTACCCCCTCTACTAACTCTATCTCCACTGAACTGGACATATCCATACCATTCATACCCCAAACATGGCTTTGCAAAACACTTTAGAGAAAAAGGAACCACTAGAGTTTTTTAACTTCGCAGCTGTGGCGAAACTTGTGCTGTTGTGCTGTTGTCTGTGCTGTTGGTCTATATGGTCAGCACTCATTTACACCCCCAGAAGCAACAAGACACGGGGTAAACCTTTCAGTCATTGCACCACCAACTGCAGCCCCCTCAGCCTAATGCCAAAGATACCATCTGTATTCCCCTGGTATCTGTCACTGAAGTCATTGGTCTCAGTTGATTTCCTGCCCTCTGTTAACAACGCTGGTGTCAAGGAGGCCCAGAGGCACTCCCTGTGACACAAATCTCTGCACTAATATGATCATTTGAACCCTGGAAAAATCAGGCTTCCTTTTTTCCTCTGTGTCCTTGTGCTCTGAAATTAGATTTCCTTAGATGTAGGGTAATTAATATGAGTCCTCTCCTCAAAAAAAAGCACATCAGGCTACACACCTTACTCTTCAGCTACAAACTGAGAGAAGTATTACAGCCTTCCTACATAGCCTGCTCGAAACCCAGTCTCAGGGCTCTAATGGACTGTTGAAGAGAAGCAGCTGTGGCTAAAGCAGACTCCCAGCCTGGGAAATATGTGAAGGAAGAGAAAAGACCCTACCTGGCATGATGATTTATGGATGTGTTCACAGCAAGACTTTCAATTATTCCCCAGCTACATAGATATCTTCCTCTTTCTACCCTACAAATTAGATCCTTTAAATACCCCATGTAAGTTCTTTCCCACTCAACATTTTAGTCAGGCTGCCAGATTTTTATCCTTGGGTTTTGTCACTGTAACTGCTCAGAGCAATAGTGGCCTCCTTTGCAAAGGTCATTGCAGGCCCTTTCAGCTAAATTAGCTGCTTTTGGCCTGACAGCCCCTCATGTAAACTCACTTTCCTGCTGCTCGGCTTGAGTTTCACAGCAAGCTGGGCCACCAAGAGTGAAAGCATGTGATCTACCAATCACACCAGATATTAGAAACACCTTGTTTTGGAATGAAAACTAAGAAAATATGAGGATGCATCTGAACAGAAAAAAGTATTCAGAAAACCTTGATGTGTCATCTTAATCGTCTTCCTATTCATGAATGTACTTGAAACCTTTTACAAGGTTATGATAAGGAGTTGCTCACCAGTGTTACAAGAAGACAAAGCGTTCTGTTTTTTTCCAAGCAGCAAGTTACAACATGCAAGTGAACGTGGTGTGCAGAACACTTTTCACCTCTGTGTTCCCATCCAGAACTGTATTTTCCCTTGATAAATGATGAACTATGTCCTACAGCTGTGCTACATATTTCAGACTAACAAGGGCAGAAGTAAGGTCACACCAATTCTAGAAGACTGTCTATTGAGACAAAGGGACTCAGGCTTGTGTCATGTGCTCTGTATTTCATGCAGCATAGATTTAGACTATTTCCTGAATCCCTTGTTTTCCTAGGGACATGGCAACAGTTTATGTACACTGAAGTTAAGAGACATGGCCAGCTTACGCATTTTTCCCTTCCTCTACCAAACATTATCTTGTTCCTTTAAACCCAGCTTAACCTTACTTTGGTTCCTGTTTCTTCAGGGCACATACACCAACAAGAGAACTGAAAGCAGCTATTTCTGTTTCTTTTGACTGCTCTGAGCAGTTCCTGAATGCTTGAAAATGAACAGCATTCAGAGACACCTCCAAGAGGATGAGTGAATCTCTAGTTCCAGTTCAAAACAAAAAGGACCCTTGAACTAAACCTCTGGTGCAAAATTATTCGTCCTCATCCAGTAACAGGAGTTTGATCTGCCGCCAGCAACGTATGGTCAGACTGTGTAGGAGCTGGACAGTAAACTTGGGATTCATGTTACTGAACACCTGCTGTCTAAAAAATTCAGATTGTCATCTATGCCTCCTCAGCTCACAACGCAGACAGACAGACAAAGAAGGTTCATCACATCCCTTTTATGCCTACTTTGGGCTGGTACAAGTTGTTCCTGGAAGGTGTCTCTTTGTCTCCATAGGGTGTGAAGACTGGTATGAGCTAGATGCTGAGCTATCAGGCTGGGGTTACTTGAGAGGCACTGAAATTGTGTCAACAGCTATGTTTATCTGGGTCTTTTGTCCATCTGTGCATTTATATCTAGGATCTCCTAATGCTGTCAATTCCAAGGCATTCAGAGGACTGATAGTGGTGTCTCTAGTGATCTCATGTGTCTGTTGCTTTCTGGCTGTTTTTGTTTTCAGGAGGTTACTTCCCTTCAACCATGAACACGATTCTAGAATTCCAAAGATGATGGAGGGAAAAAAAAGGGGAGGTTACCTCTCCCCCATTCTTAATGGCATCTGAAAAATGTCCAAAAGCTGCTCTTAAATGAGTAGCTCTGTAAGCAATGTAACTGGTGACTCCTGATTTCCTATGGATTCCTGTTTACAGTTAAATTCTCTGGTGCTTAATAATGTACAAATGCCAATTACAGCTTCTCCGGTACTTGCAGAGGTCATAATGATCCACTCCCACATAAAGTGTCTGGTGTCACATCTGAGTTCTGCCTGGGCCTTTCCTCCAGTGAAGGCATATACAGGGTATGTCTCTTCTAGAGAGACAGCTGCTTTCCTGACTGGAATTGACATATGAGTTCAAAGACCTGAGTGGAATGACAGCAAAACATAGCCAGTCCTCCAGCAAGCAGCAAGCCTCTTGAAAACTCAAAGAAAATCCATTTATACTGTAAGGAAGTAAACTGAGAATGGAAATACTTTTCCCTCTGTACAACTTTCAATGAAAACTTTTCTTCACTTCTGCCTCTTTTCCCCCATTACATCACACCTCTGAAGACACAGACCTGGCAGATGGCAAGAAAAGAGTAGTTGCTTTTGTTATTATTTAGATTTAGAGCACCTTAATGTATGCTAGTAACTGCTGAGTTGGGTGGACAAGCTTCCCGATGGAAAAATGTACCTCCATTTAAAAAAAAAAAAAAAAAGGAGGTACTTGGAAAGATAAAGGGCAGCTCAGTCCTTTGAATGCTCATATCATAAAACTGAATATGAAATAATTACCATAAATGAGGCAACTAGTTCCTACACCCTCTGCAACCTGGATGACATCCTTCTGTGTCATCAAAATAAGAGTTACTTGCAGAAAACACATCACTTACTACCTTATCTCAGTTACCCAAGCTCACACATACAAAAGAAGACCAAAGTCTTCTAAATTAGTCCTCTCCACAAAGAAATTTAACTCTGCAAAGATTTTAAGTCTATTTCTTTCTCCGAAACTACTGGCACTAGGACGGGTGTGATTTTATCCCTAAACAGGGTGTTCCTTAGGCTCTTTGCCAGTTTAATTGGCTTATTCATATCCTTCCCTTCCAGATTACCTCAGGGTGATTTACATGTTGGAGGCCTATAAACACTGATGAATCAGTACATGAAAACCAAAAACATTGTTCAGTGTCTGACAGGGTCCTCACTGGTTTTTGCCCCCAAAGTAATTGTTCTCACTGGAACAACCTAACATGTCATCAACCTCTGACATCATTCTAATGCTATACAGAAAAAAGAGTTGCTAAAATACAATGGCACTAATGTAATTTGGTTTTTACCGGTGTTTCCAGGTACTCTGTAGGAGCAAGCAACAGGTGAGGTTTTCAAACGGGAAGATGCAGATGTTTTCCAGCCTGGTTTCTTTGGTTGACTGGCCATTTTGAAGACTGTCTCCTTCTGATTTTCCATCAATAAGTCACTGTGACTGAGCTCCAAAGAAATGCAAATACAAAGACAATTTAATTTCCTCTCTCTGAGAAACATAACTTTTGTTGTAGCAGTTCAACATCTACACTAATATGGTTTTATTTAGAAAGAGCTGGTGGACTTGCAGTGAATTCAGAACAATTTCCTTTACATGTTAAACCTGAACTACACCTCTAGGAAATATTTTGCAGGCCAATTAAGGACAACTTTACCTCCACTAAATACAGAAACAAGCAAAGATTCGTATTCATGAATAAAGAGCTGAAAGAGGTTCATTTTGCCTTTTTGTTGATTAAAGTCTTGGACTTGCATGTATCTCCTTTTTGTGGCATGAACACTTTCATAGAATCATAGAATTGTTTGGGTCAGAAGGGACCTTAAAGATCATTTAGTTACAACTCCCCTAGACCCCATCCAACCTGGCCTTGATAAAATGGTTTCGATAAAATGTGCTAGAAAGCTTTACAGAACACACCTCTCTACAACTTTGGTAACAATTTAATAAATTTTGCCTCAGTATTCTCACAAAAAGCAGTCATTCCATCATCCTCTAGGGAATTACTACAGCCCATATTCAAACACATTACATTTTCTCCTTACATTATATGTCCCTGCAGTGCCTTTCCTAAGCAAGCTCCCTGCTTCTAGACCAGAGCTATTACTGGCTATGCAGCCACTCATGGAAATACAGCACCCTTCTGATAAGTTCCCATTTTGCTTTCCAAAAAAATCTCCACGCTTAACACCAATCTCCCTAAGATCATCAACCAGCACTTTTTAATCCATTTCACAGTAAGATTTCCATAATGTCTTTAAAAGCCACAGATTGCTTCATAAGGTAGTCCTCACCATTCTGGTACTTGTTTTCACGAGGACTTTTGCATATCAGCTGCTAATAAAGTCAGTATTCTTAATAACAGAGTCCACGCAGTTAAATACCTGCTGGAGGATGAACACTTCTCTACCATTACAGATGAAATATTTCAAAGTCCAGCACTTTTAAAACAGTGCAAATGCCTTAAAACTAGTTTCCCTGTTCACACTGGCAGTTGTGGTTACAGGTGTCATGCACTTATTAGCTCTGCTTATATATTAAAACTTGCACACAAATTCACTCATATTTGCATTCACTGTGTTTATCTACAAAAAATCTGCAATACATTTGTCATGCCCACATTGACTCTATACAACATGTTCATACAGAAGTTCCAAGCAACATTACAGAATTATTACAGTCCATATATGTAAATGCAAGTGAGCCACTGCATGAAGCTTTTAATCTATAATACAGGAAAGCAAACGTGTAATGAAATGGTGGGGAAGAATGAGGGGTGAACTCCCTAGAATTAAAGCATATATATATACATAATTTTTATAAACAGCAGGAATATTTCACTCCTACTGAATACTTTAAAAACACAAACCAGTGAATAGGATTTAGATCTCACAAGAAGTCCATTTCAGGACCTGATCATTTAGAGTAATAGAGAAGCATTGCCTAACCGAGGAAAATAAACAGAGCCCACACTCCAGACTCACTGCAGGAAAGTGGAGAGCTGGCAGCTCTTTGAATTCCTCCTCTTTGATCCACAATGAAAAATGATAATAAGGGTGTGTGTACTCGCCCTTGTCTAGTTTTCACTTTCTTCAAGAAAAAGAGTTATGCTGATTCAGGGCTCCAGCCGTGGCCCGGGAGAATTTTGTCCTTATACTCCTCACACATTAAAACCCTACTTTTTAAAAAGTTCTCAAGATTTTCTCTCCCTTTCCTTAACTCAATCAATTCTAGTAACAGACAGCTTCTTTGTTGCTTGTCACCAAAGTATTTTAAGCACTTTGAATCCTGTCTCATTTTAGACTTGTTTCTAAAGGAGTCAGATCTGGCCTTCAGCTCTTTGTTTTTCTTTCAAAACCTTATTGAACGAGTTGTGCTCCTCTGCGTTCACTTCAAGGACACCACGTTTTCTTTTGTCATGGTAACTCTCACACTGGAATGCCTCAATCAATCAAATGCAAAAATAAAACTATCTTTTCCATTTATTATTTTTAATAGCATCCCGATGGCTGTGAGTTTCAGATAACCACTTAAAAGGACATGCTGGGGGTCACAATGCAGAAAATGAGGCTGAACCCTTGCAAATTGTAGCTCAGGCAAGAAAAGCAGTGCATTTTATGCAGGAATGTCCAGGTTATGACTCTGTATTTACAGCTTATGTTGCAGCAGGGATTGACAGCTGCAGTAGGTCTGGCCTGCTCATCCACAGTGGGCCCACTTCCCTGTAACATTAAATGTAAGCATGTGTTTTGTGAGCATGGGTATTGTATAGAAAACCTGCTTCTGCTTCCACCCAAGTCAACAGGAAAACAAAACAGTCTAGGAGTCAGAGCATTCCTTTCTTACTTTTATTTAAATGTCAACCAGTGTTTTATGTGGTTGTTTATTAAATAATAATACTACAATAATGCCCAGAGGCTCCAATTAAGACTGGGAAGTCGCTGCAGTGGGATTGTGCAAAGGCGGAGGAAGGGACGGCGGGCTGGGAATTGGACGGCTCCCCAGCGGCGAGGAGCAGGGGCTGGGAGCTGGCTCCTCTCGGCAGGCGGGAAGGACTGCTCCCAGCACTCCCCGCCACCGGCAGCGGCAAAGCCTTTTGTTTGCGTGGGAGTTTGATGGTACTTTGGTTTGGGGGTTTTATTCGTTTGGGGCTTTTTTAATGTCAAGACACAGAACAACCAGGAAGACATACAAAGAGGTTTTCTTCAAAGCAGCTGAGGGAAAAAGAAAAGTGTATGTAGCTGTATATGCTAATTCTTATTAATTAAAACCAGAGTGCTGTGCTGGAGCTGTGCACAGGCTTTATTAGCTAATATTAAAACAAAGGGTTGATTGCCTTCCACAGAAATTTCGCCTTGGCAAAGCTCTGTTTGCTGCAGTGGAGCTACTCCTCGCTTCACACCAGTGCGAGCACAGGATCAGGCCAGGAGCCCTCAGAAAGGAATCAAAAGCCGATAACAAAACAAAAGGACAAACGGCAGGCACATGGGGAGGACAATCCTAAGGAGTGGGATAAGGGCAAGCATGTTACTCTTGGCAGAAAGCAACTGGCAAAAATTAATTGCGTAGTCAAGTCTCTTGCTCAGTTCTTTTTGTTATGAAACAGGATTTGTTTTTATTATAGAGGAACGGGATATATTTCAGGAGAAGAATCTGAGCTGGATAGGTGTTAAAAAGTACATTTTATGGGAAGATTTGAATGAAGGCAGTGTGGATTTGGTTCACAAGATGGGTGCAGTTGTTCCAGGCTTAAAGAAAAAAGGGCAGCGTGAGTGAAAGTCCTCTGAGGAAACCAGGAGGAGGGAATGAAGGAGGGAAGGAAGTTATTAGAAGAAAGCTGGACTGAACCAGAATGTGTGGGATTGACACAAACCCCAAATTAATGCATCAGCAGAAGAATGCCAGGCTCCAAAGGTGAGGCCTGAAACCAAAGGGATGAACAACCCAAGAATGTCCAAGAAGGGGCACAAAGGAGGTGAGATGCTCCTGGTTAGTGAGGAAAAAGGGTGAGGAGGGAAGTGAAAACTTTGTCTCCTGAAATGGTGAACAGAGAGACCCTGAACTGTGGGTGGAAAGGAGAAACTGAAGATTTTCTGGAAGAGAGTTCTAGAAAGATGGTAATTTATGAGCATCTTCAGGCTAGAGGTGACCTAAGTCTGGGGAAGAATTTTGGAAACAAGGTCTGAGGTGGGGAAACAGATTGCTGGAAATACTCACAGAAGAACAACCATGACCTAAAACCAGCTTTCATATGAGAGAGAAAAAGGAGCAGATCAGCTTGAAGGATGACAGAATTAGCAGTGGTGGTGGAGAAAGGACAAGGAGTGGATTTGCTAGCAGAAGATGGGTGCTGTCTTTTGTTTTATGAATGGAAAATGTATGCTAAATGGGAAGTACTGTACGGGATTGGCAGAGGGGAACAGAGGGGTGATTGATCAGAGGTGGAGAAGTAGCTTAAGCCATAGGTGTGCATAGATGGTAGAACACACATACATAGCACCTACCTGGGAGACCAAGAAGCATTCTGGAGGTCAGCTGCAGCGGGAGAGAGGAAGTTTTTGAGAACAAAATGTAGCCAGGTACTATCTGAAAAAAACAGAAGGATGGATAAGACAGGTAAGACAGTGACAGAGGAGTTGAACCCTTAGTAAACGATCTGGAAAAACAGTAGTTTTAACACAAGTCCCCAGTTCTTCATTGTTCTAGGCAGAAAACTGAGCTTAATAAAAGCAAAATTTTCAGCTGGCTTCCATGCAAAATTTCCAAAGAAGCAACAGGTCTCCAGTGGAAAGTACCTAAAGTACCTGCCCATTACTTACGTGTTGCAAGTGAACAGAATGAACAGCGTCTCAAACATCCTCCTAGTCCTGAGGAAGGCAATAGGAGATAGTTAATACAGGTCTGTTGTCATTCTGTCCTATGCTGTCTTGTTCACTAACATACTGGCACAGAAGAAAAGCCTGACCTTCACTGTATCTCAGCCCAGCACAGCTGTGTAAGCTCATGGAGGATCCAGGCTCCAGTCCACTGCAAAAGTGGAGAGATGTTCACAGCTCAGCGCATTTGACTTCAGTGGCTCTTAATTTACATGTTCAGTATTACTCACATTATTAATATTTGGCCTGTAATTTTTTTTGCCATTCCAGCTCAATGTATTTTTAGTTGACTCAATTCTACTCTCCAATTATGCAATACCATGCTGCTCCTTTACCTTTAGAATCAATTATGAAAAGTTCTTTTACAAAGATGTAAGAGAACAGTTTGAAAAAAAAATCTTTTCATAAGAAGTACAGTTTTCCTTTCTGCTAAAGCACTGTGCCAGGTTTTTTTAAGATCAAGAGCAAAGCAGAGTTTAACATGGTGCAGTGTTTGTCCAAAATCCAGGCAGGGAAAATTATATGTGAAGTTTAAAAATGTGAATTCTTAACAACAGTAAAAGGGAGGAAGAAAAGTGATAGGCACAATGTAAACGTTTGTGTATAAAAATGTTTGACATTGTGGGGTAAGGGTATTCAGGACATGGTGATGTAAGGCAATCTTTCTTCAGGTTGCAGTAGCATTTCCAGTACCTCATGACACTGCCCTCCTTATACACCATTACTTTTTTTGGTGATCCTACACAAGGCTGTGACTGACAACAGATAGAAAAGAGTACTGATCCATGCTTTGCTAGTTGATGCTTTCCTGAAATCATTGAGGTAATTGCAGTAGTCAGAGCTGCAAAATTTTACTCAGTGCTTCCTAATTATTCTATATCCAGGTCTGCTAGCACAATTCATGCATATACACCAGTGAGTTTAGTAATTTTCTTTTTATAGCTTCAATATATTATTCTGAATATAGGTGAACTGACTCAAATAGGTTGCTTCTGCCTCACCTCCTTGCAAGTTGTCACATTTTAACTCCAGCCAGCAACTAAGCACCACACAGCCACTCACTGACCCTCTCCTGGTGGGATGGGGCAGAGAATTGGAAAGGTAAAAGTGAGAAAACTCATGGGCTGAGATAAAGACATTTTACTAGGGAAAGCAAAAGCTGCGCACGCAAGCAATGCAAAACAAGGAAGTCATTCACTGCTTCCCTTAGGCAGGCAGGTGTTCAGACCTCCCCAGGAAATCAGGGCCCCATCACACCCAACAGTGACTTGGGAAGGCAAATAGTGTGACTATGAATTCCCCCCTGCTTCATCTTCCCCAGCCTTATATGCTGAGCACGATGCCATATGATGTGGAATGTCCCTTTCATCAGCTGGGGTCAGCTGTCCTGGCTGTGTCCTCTCCCAACTCCCTATGCACCCCCAGTCTCTTCATTGGTGGGATAAGAAGCAGAGAAGACCTTGATGCTGTGCAAGCACTGCCCAGCAAAAATGAAAGTATTCCTGTATCATCAGCACTGTTTTAGTCACAAATGTAAAACCTATCCCACACCAGCTACTGCAAAGAAAATCAACTCCATCCCAGCCACAAACAGCACACCAGTAAAATGTTTAATTCCATTGTGACTTTGTTGTCACTTTGTATTACAAAACTTCCTGGGTTATTCCAATAGTCTCACGTCACTGAAAGCATCAATACCGTAGAATCCCTTTTTGTAAAAATACTAAGCCTTACCTAAAGCCCACCTAACCCTCAGTTAAAGACTGGGGTTTATTTTCACCTATACTAGTGCTACTGGAAGAGTGTTCTGGAAACTCATTCCTCTGGCACTTATAAATCTTCCTCTTATTTCCAGTTTGGGTGAGGTAACTGACAGTTCCTGTACCAACACAGTCTTCATCACTAACATAGATGTCCTGAACTTATTTCGTCCTTGTGCTCTTAGAGAAAAATCATAGACTTCAACAATTAGTAGGGGTAATAACATATAAATAACAACACTTTCATTTCCTGAGGCTAATTTTTCCATTTGTATTTATATTATTCTAATCAGCTCAGTTACCTTTTCCTGTACAGATTCTAGTTTTAATAAATGTTTCCTGAATATGTGAAAGTATATACAGTATTTTAGAGGAAACAGGTGTTTCGAATGTCTTTTATATTGGGAAATATATTCTGTACTTCTGCTGGAAATACCTTAGTAGCTCAGGCCTAAGAAAGAGATTTGTCCTATTGAAAGTCCGTGCATGTTGCAGGTTCAGATCATCATTTTTGGTACAGTTTGTCAGCATAAGTCAGCATCTAAAGAAGCAGAGCTGACCTTCATTGACCTCTGCCTTTCATTCCTGTTCCTGTGTATCTTTTCCCTTTGGCCAGCACTGTCTACGTTCCTACATAGCAAAGCAGACTGAGAAATTTACTCCAGTTTTCTTTCAGCTGTTTTTTCCACCTTACAATTCCTGTACTAACCTCCATTTTTTTCAGCTTAACTAATTCCTTCTCACTTGGCACCACACAAACACTTCACTGACATCATGGCAGATAACCACCACTGCATTTTGTTCACAAAATCCGCAACCACAATGTGTGCCTAATACATAAGTAAGTACCCATGTCCAAATTCAAGTGGCATGACACCACTTAAAGTGAGTTTTGTTCACTTGGGGTGAAATGAACAAGACCTAGAAACTCTTCAGCTAATCAGTGGGTCCGTGTTGGCAAGCACGACTAGTGAACGAGAAATGAGGCACGTGTGAAGTGGGAAGCATATGGTTAGACGGCATAGAAGAAAAGATAGGGACTGTGATGTGGATCCTGCATCAAATGAATAGGATGTCTCAAGGAAAAAGAAGAGGAAACAAAGTCAAGATGGTATATAAAGAGAATGAGAGGAAGACACCAAAAAAAAAAAAGAAGAAAAAAAGAAAAACAAAAAACAATGGGGAAATGGAGCAATGGCAGAAGGAAGAGGAAGAAAAGAGAATGCACAAAGCCAAACATTTGGTCCACTATGACATTTCCATCACCATCCCAAAGCAATACACTGAAAGGGTTACTTTCCCACCTCAATCAGGGCTGTACAGAGGTCAAAATGTTGTCCTGAGTCAGGACTTGCCTTTTTAACAGGTGTCATGCTTGAAGTACACATTCAGTAAAATCTAGCACGACAGTAATGAATAAGCTCTCCCATTCCCAGTATTAATAAAATTTGTGGGTACTATTTTAAAAATATGCTATATAAATTATAATATATAATTTTAAAGGCACCCCATGTAGCACATAATGGGGCACTGCAAAATTAGTTATATAATAACTAAGTAGAAGAAAGAACAATATAAACAGTGGTTTGCAGCCTCGACACTATGGTGTTTCCTGCCACAATGAAAGTAAAAACACATGTTCCCTGACAACCATCAAGCACTTTGTCACTGCTGTTGGACATTTTGCTGCCTTAGGGCTTGTCTACATGCAAAGCTATGTTGGTTTGTCTGGGTTTAATTTGCTGCAAAGGGCTGTGTGAATTCTTATTTTGACCTAAATCAGACTTGCTTCAGTTTAGTTCAACAAATTAAAGGTCAGATAAAAGCCAAGTAACTCTGTTGATTAGGACAATCACAGTTCTAATCAATTGCTTACAATTATAGTGCTGCCTGTACTGGCAAAAGCTGGCTTTCTAGTAGCTTATCTTGATGAAGTTTCACCTGATTCTTCAGACTGTCTTAATTGACTTAAATTGTGCCTGAATGGTCTTTAGGATCTAGTGCCACACGGTTAATGTAACCAAATCTTTGCTGCTGCTGAATGCAGAATATATACATATAATAATAATTTCAATGGGAAAGCGCTGGTTACTCTGAAATTTATCTTCTTTTTCCACACTGCACCCAAACACAGGCAGTCCTCAGCATACAGATGATGGCAGAAGCAGGGCACGGGGCACTCCAAACTAAACAGGTGCATCATACACACACTGAGAGACACTTGGGGTTTCCTTAATTCAAAGCCTGCAAGAGCAATTTTGCCTTGGTCTTGCTGGGTGAAGAGCTTGGTAAGAATTTTTAATACAGGTACCCAAACACAGGGAAACCTGTATGCTTAGGGAAATGTAATGGAAATGAAGAATTAAATGAATGGAAAACCAGCCAGCATTATTCCAAAGGAAGAGTGTCCACAGAAGTAGTTATACCAGTACAGTAATAGTAAGACAATTGTAACACTGTAATAAGATCAGTACATTTCCTGAGTCTTGCTGAAGAGAAGCAGAACTTGTCTTAGTTTTAGAAAGGCTTGTCAGCATCCTCATTTCCAAGGAAATACTCTAAGTACTTCCTCTTCAGAGAAACAGCTCTCAGCAGAGGATTCATTTTGCAATTTTCCAGTATTAATTTTAGGCCAAGGCAACTCAGGTAAGGTAAACTTCACCTAACTGCTCCAGCATTGTCCCGAGCTATCTGTCGCAGAAAACAAATCATTTGTTGAGACGGCTGGCTCTGCTAGGTCACCCCACCACCTGAAACCTCAGCTATCCCAAGAGCAGCACAACCACAGTGCCAGCACAATCAGATTGGTGTTTAGACTGACTGACTGAGTGCCACTATGGCTTAATTAACGATATGTGCCACACACCAAACATGTACAGCAAATCCTGCTTCCAAAGGATGGTAAGGTTTGCGGGGGATTTTTATGCCCTTAGAGAAAGCCTAGCTTACACTTCAGAACACAATCAAAAAAACACCAAAGTGTTAAAACTTTATGAGTGCATATTCACCATTTTCTCTTTCAAAGACCACCTGTCTTTGTGTTCATGGTTAAATTAACAATATTAGATACAGAAAACCTGAAAGTTAACATATATTTGGGGATTATCAACCTCTATTAGCTTTCCCACTGTGGTGACCTGTAACACAGTTTGTTTCAATCAGGAAGCTGCACAGGAAAAGAGCTGTGCTCTTCCCAGCAGCAGCTTTGTAGTTCTTTGAACCTCTTCCCTCACCACCCTTCTTAAGCAAGAATGTGCTTTATGCAACTGCAAGGAAAGCACTCGGCTACGCCGTGACACAGATCCCGACATCGTGAGGCCTTTCCATGCGTGCCCTTAGCTGTCACCTCGGACTCCCGCAGGGTCCCTGCTCTGCCCTCACCATGGAGGCCACTAAACGCACTTTGCCCCCGATTTCACAAGCAAACAAGCGCCACGCGAACGTACATCCGCCGCCGGACCCGCTCGACACCTGCGGTAACAGGAGGCCGAGCGGGACTATCGCCCCCTTTGTGTCCCCGCGTCCTAAGGGGAGCCCGCCGATCCTTCCCCAGAGTCCCGCCGCGTCCTCCATCCACACCCCAACCCGCACCCTCCCAGGGGGGATTTAAACCAGAACCCGGAAGCCTGCCTTGCCGGCGCGGTGCACGCCGGGAGTTGTAGTCCTAGCTCCCCAGGCGACATCCTGCCTCTGAGCGGCGGGGCCGGGGTGGGGAAACCACGAGTCCCGTGAGCCTCCGCGGCGGGGGGGGCTGGCGTTTGAACCGGCGGCGTTGTTGTTGACGCCATATTGCTGGTGCGGGGGTTACGGCCGGGAGCGCCATCACCGCCGCCATCGCCGCCGCCCGGGCCCCGCCATCGCCATCGCCCCGCATCGGCCGCCCCGCACCGCGCACCTAGGACCGGCACCGCACCCCTCGGCACTGCTCGCGCCCCGCCACCGGCCGCGGGCGGAATTTGTCCCGGCCGGGCAGGGCGGAGCGGGCGGGGAGAGCGGAGATCCAGCCGGACTGAGCCGGGGCTGCTCCTGCCGCTGCCGCTCCCTAGAGAGAGGCCGGCGGGGAGGCGGCGGAGGCGGCCCTGACGCAGCCGCCCCCTCCTTTCCCTTCCCTCCCCCCCAGCCCGCTCCAGACAGCGGGGAAGACGCCTCTGGGCAGGGCCGGCTGCTGCTGCCTCCACCGCTGCCCCTCGCTCCGAGCCCCCTTGGCCGCTCCGCGCCATGGCTTGCGGCGCCACTTTGAAAAGGACTCTGGATTTCGACCCGCTGCTGAGCCCGGCGTCCCCGAAGCGAAGGCGATGTGCGCCATTGTCAGCCCCGGCCTCAGCCGCCTCCTCCTCCTTCGCCGCCGCTGCCTCCTCCCCGCAGAAATACCTGCGCATGGAGCCCTCGCCCTTCGGAGAGGTGTCGTCCCGGCTCACCACAGGTGAGGGACGCGGCACCCTCTGTGCCCGGCAGCCCCCCCCCCCGGGGGCACTTGAGCGGGGAGGGGGCCGGGAAGGCG
>VXAZ01009215.1:2060270-2116395 GCA_013399875.1 Gymnorhina tibicen
CGGGAAGGCGGTCGGGAAGCGGGGAGGAGGAAGAGGGGAGGGTTGGGTCGGTCTGGCGTCCCCCTCCAGCCATTTTCTGCCGGGCTGTTCGGCTGGCAGCGACCGGGGCGATCCCTGCTCAGCTTGGCACCGAGAGACACAATAGAAATGGCCGTTTGCAGCAGGAGAGGAGGGGGAGGAGGAGGAGGGACGGGGAGGAAGAAGGGGGGGCGGGTTGAGCCGATGCGGGCGGGTGGCCACAGGAAAGGGGTCGGTGAAGGCGGGGGGGTGAGACTGGAGAAAGGGACCCGAGCGGCGGAAGGGGGGGGTATACTGTTTNNGGGAGTGGGGAAATCGGCGGGGCCCCAATCGATCCCTTCCTCGCAGCCATTATCGGTGGGTCCAGGCGCCGGCACCTCCTCCCGTTGCTCAGACATCGGGGGAGGGCGAGGGGGGTAGGGCGGGGAGGCTGGCCTGTCATCCATCACCCGCAAAACGCCAATGGGAAAAGGCAAAAGCGGATAAAACAAAGGGGTAATCCCACTTCCCAGCCCCTTAATACTGGCCATCGTTCCGGAAAACCCGTTCGGTGGTATCCTTAAAAGTTCTGTAGGAAAACCGAGCGTTAAAAGCGGTTGTGTGCAAGGGTGAGAGTTGCCTTTAGGGCAGATAAAATGGAATCGGGCGGTCTCCTCGTTTGGGAGACGCGGGGCAAGAACGAAACCCTTTTACATTCTTAAGGTGTGAGAGATGAATCAACCGACGACCCTAAATGCTCGAGGTCTGCTTGTATAATGGTTGTCAATAAAAAATCAACCGAGTTCTTTTTAGCAGCGAGTAGGGAGAGAAGAAAGGAGCGACTCTTGGCTGGGCACGCAGGGTTGATTGGCCCGTGCCGTGCTTAGTCCAGTGGGCAGCTTCCAGCAATGCACTCAGGGACGGTGCAGCTCGCGGCCATGAGCGGCTGTAGCGCCGAGGTATGGATGTATCCGTGTCCTTTGTGTGCAGGAAAAAAAAGCCCTCTGCAGTTGTTGCAGCAGAATTCCTTCCGCTGTTGTGTTTGGTACTCCCTTTTATAACAAAAGTTGGCTCCAGGTTACCAAGCACTAAGTTTGAATGTTCACATTGCCATCTCCACGTAGGACAGTGCCTTGTTTCAATATTCTTAGTTTGCAAAACTGTACCATAGAATACATTTTTTAACAGGTTTTAATCAAATAATAAAAAATTGCTATGGAGGAAATATAGAGGGCATACAGAGTTAAACTTGGCATCAGTGCCTTGGTATTTTTTTGAACCTCTAGGAAAGGATCTTGAATGAGTCAGCGGTCTGGGATGAGAGTTGTGATGGATGGCACTCCCTGGTACAGTGAGGCATTACATGTACTTTGAAATAGATGTTTAAAATCAGAATTAATTTGATTCTTTTAAAGGATAAGTGTTGCTTCTTTGCAATGATTTCTTTTGGTTTCTTTCTTTGGGATTTGGAGAGCTTAGGTTATGAATATTTAATAAAAGTATTGTCTGGTCAGTAAATATATATTGCTGAAAGGAGACAAATCAATAAAATTTTCAGCAGAGACAGCCTACAGCAGTATTTGAGGTAATACCTAAGCTCCTGCCCTAACCATTCTGAAGGGCTTAAAAACTGGAATGTTATTGAAATTGAGCAAATACAGGCCTCTTTATCTCCTGAGAAAAATCAGAGGTGCAGATGGTAATCCATGTGAAAAGGTGATTTCTGTACAGACAAGGATGTATTTTATGTATAAAAAAATTGTGTAATGAAGAGTGAAGCACAGTAAATCAAAATGTCTCTTACAGCACTTGAATGCTCCTAAGCAAAACTTGAAGCATTTATAAGTTGTGCACGTTTACATGGGTTTTGCTTAAAAGCTCTCTCTGTGGTTTCTGTTACAGAAAAAAAGTCTTTATACCGTGCTGGTATAAATGTATCTGTTAATCAGTTTGCTTAGCTTTTACTTTAAATTGAATTTGGGGGTATTACGACATTTTGTATATTTCATTTCAACCCTAACTGAGCAAAATAGAGCTCATCATTTTAAAGGGATCTGTTGAAAGATTGTGTGTGATTCATCTAATTTTGTAAATGTACATCGGACCTAATAGTTAGCAGTTTTCCTGGTAGTCACTTGGAAGAATCAGATGGTTTATTCTAGAGCTCTGACTTAGGTTGAGGCCTAGTGTGCTGCAGAAACATATTGCTTTCCATTGACTCTAAAATGAGTTTACATGACCATTTCTGATGCAGATGTCTCCATTAGGGTCAGATAAATCTTGCTCTGCATGTGAAAAGAATTCCAGTCCGATTTAAAAAGTGTTCCCAACTGAGTCACCATTTTGTGTTAGCTTTTGTGTTGGGAAATTTATTAACAATAGCCAGAATTCAGTTAGGCTTTTCTCAGCCTGTTACTGTAATGCTTAGATTTCCAGCACTTAAGAAGCATCTATCTGAATTTTGTGTAATGAAAATTCATGGTCTCGTGAAATTGGAGCTCTGGATATAAAGGACCTGATGCTTAGACTTTATTTTAAGTTCATGCTTAAACATTTTTCTTCTATCTGATACTCTGTCCTGGTAGCGTTTAACTTCACACAGTGGAGACCATATCAGCACCAGGACTTCTTACCACATTGTTCATCATTTCGAAAATAAATTATCTGGAAGCAGAATACAGATTGATTGAGGGGTGTGCTGAGAACTGAGAATACAGTGTGGTAGTCAGATGAGAAAACAGCTGTCTGTATAGAGTGGTCATAGACAAATAACCAATGTCTGTTTGAGAGAGGGTAGGCTTATTCAAGATGAAATTTATCTCTCACAAGAGTGTTTTAATATTTTGTGGTTATTTGAACAGCTGTTAGGTCACTTCCAGTTTCTTGGTGAATTTGGCAGCCAAACTGTAATTGTGGCTTTACAGTCTGTACTTTCCATGGGATTGTGCTTACTGGCTTGAGCATACTCGTGAGTATGTTTGCTAATTTTTGAATAGCATTATTTGCATGTAGAATGATGTTTTTAAAACTGTGTTCACTATGAGCAGTGCAGAACATGCCTGCCTGGTGTAAAACTGGTTTAGTTTTGAAACAGTGGCTCCTCTTAAATTTTTCTACTGCTGGAATACTACAGATGAGCTTTAATTTCATGTAAGTTCTAGCTATAAATGAGACTGTTCTGTGTAACCAGGATAACTGCACCTGGGTCTGGATGCTGCCTGTGCATACACTTGTTGGGTTTCCTCTGAAGTCCAAAAGGTGCTTTTCTGTTTCAAAGCTGTTAAATGAATTCGAGGGTGAAAGGAGAAAGCAGTGGCAGTATTATTTCTCTGTTCTCTGCTGCATGTTTTGGAACCATTGTTTGCAGTGTTACCCTAATGACAGATTGTTTGGGAGTGGGGGAAAAAAAAAGAGAAAACTACACTTAAATTTTTTAAATTCAGAGGCAGGTCAGTTATTGAAAGGCTGCATTTCTGGATATTTCTGAGATTGAAGCTACAGTGGGAAATACGGTTGGTTGAAAGAAATGGAGGGACAGAAGGGAGAAATAATGTTCATCTTAGGGATTTAAATCTCCTAATTCCTGGTACATAGAAACTCTGAAGACAAACTGAGATCAGTAGCTTTTTGTTCACACTCCATCCAAAATCAGAGGTTAACTTGCAAGAACTTTATGCAATCAAAAAGCATGTTATATTTAAAAACAGTTAATGAAATCACTTAAAAATCCACGGACTTGAGCACATGCAGTTTTTACTCCATCTGAAACACTCATCTGCCTCAACACTTCCCCAGCAACTAACAAATGTTGCAAACCAAAACCGTAGTGGGGTGGAGCTGTTGAGAAAAGGCCTCTCATGAGGGACTCTTCACAAAAGGGAAGGTAGATAAATTTGCCTTCAGTATGTCCTTTTTCTTTCACAGAATAGTCTGGAAAAAGATTGGTCTAATTGACACAGTTTTTCAAAGTTAATGCAAGAAAATGTCTTTGACCTTTTTGAATAGGAAGAACTGTTAGTTTTCCCTATGGGCTGTCCTCCTATGACCTTTGAGTTGCCCTCTTGAGCAAACTGAACTACTTCTGTCTGAAACTTGGTCAGGCAATGGCCAAGCATAGGTTTGGCTTTTAAATGAACAGATCCAGTGGCTTTGGAATGTGACATATTAGTAGTGCTGCATCTCTTTCTGCTTAATTTCTGTTTTGTTAACTTATCCACATGTGTATTTATTGCTAAATTATCTTGGTGAGATGCCAAGTTTTTCATTGTGCTCCAGTATTGCAGAAATCATTAGGATTTCAAAAAACAAAACATTCCCACCCCTTAAAAAAAGTCATGTAATGGCTGCATCTGGACTTCATAGTTTAATTTATATGAGAAATTTCTGCCTGTGGTGACTATAAATGTTGAATACTTTGGTTGTAGATGTCATAAAATGTTCAGGCAGTTTTTTTGTTTCAGTGGCAAGTCTGATAAATGCAACGTGACAATTTTTTATGTGAAGGGAAAGATCTAATTGCTGTGCCTAATACATTTTGCATTGCTTGATTTATTTTTCATTCCTCAGTCCCTTGATCAGGAGAACTGGGACTTCCTGAAGTAACACATTTGCAGAATGAGCTAATGCATACGTGAGCATCCAGCTTGTTGTGGGAGAACCAGAACTTTTGTCAGCCTGAAACCTGGAGTAGTTGGATCTCAGGAGGTGGCCTGCTCTGTGCCCCAGTGTGTGGCAAGCTGCTTCTGTCTGTGCTATAGCTATAGCCAGTGGCTGTGAGGTGTTAGCATGTACCCATTATCAGTGTTTTTTCTTGGGCTTAGAGCGTGCTCCTCTGAAGGGGAGCATGGTTTCCAAGAGTATGCATTCTGTTACTAAGGTCTTAACATGCCTGATTAAAAAGTGTAAGTGGAGTGGTTGATACCCGAGACCAAAGCAAGAGAGTAAGAGGAATATCTGGGTTGTTTTAATTTATGTCTCTGCCAGGGTTCTCTAGTTAAGTAGAAAAAAACCATGAGGAATACCTTTACCCATTGCTTTGCTGCAGTGCTGCCTTTAGGGGAAACTGGCATATTAAAATTAACATTGTATGTCAGTAGTCAGGTGGGGAGACCAAAAGTAGGAACATGGTAACATCAGCTAGGTGTTGAATAAGTGTGAAGGCCTAATGGAAATATTACATGTTCAGTTTGAACTAGGACAGTGGAGCAGTTTTGCTTTAACAGAAGCTGAAATCCCTAAAGATGTATGCTATTGACATCAGGATAGCATTTGATTGATTACTTAGAAGAAATCTCAGGCATGGTTCAAGTTTGAGTGCATACGTTGAATGGTGACATTGCAAACTGAAACCTGAGCTAAAGGTTCCATTTCAGGCCAGGAAGACTGCTACTCTGATTTCAGCACATTGAGTCACCTTCCTGTGTGTTTTGCTG
This sequence comes from Gymnorhina tibicen, assembly GCA_013399875.1. Taxonomy (NCBI): domain Eukaryota; kingdom Metazoa; phylum Chordata; class Aves; order Passeriformes; family Artamidae; genus Gymnorhina; species Gymnorhina tibicen. The sequence goes on from VXAZ01009215.1 coordinate 2,065,700, forward strand.
AATTTTCCTTCAGCTAAATGAGAGAAGCCAGGAACTGTGATGAGAGATTGATAGTTTAAAAATCAAGCCCAAAGACGAAAATCCTTCAGGTGAAACAATCAGCACCTTCATAGTTGATAAGCAGTTATTAAAGTGGAGAAAATAATTGTTTGCCTTGTTACCTGTTTAAGTTCAACTGCTGTTTCCTTTGTACATAATTTCTAGGTAATTACAGGTCAGGATGAAGTAATTAGATGGCAGAATTCTGAAAAATATTAACTTGACTTCTTATCATGAATTAAAGGAAGTAGGAAGAGTACATCATTCCTTGGAAATGAATATTTGGCTTTGTAATCCACTAGTGTGACAATCATATTTCAGATGTCAAACTTGAACTCTTAATTTGCCCTGTTCATATTTCATCTTCTCTTCATTTAGAAATCTTCCTTCTTCAAATGGCATCTCAAGTTCTGAAAGACCTTAATGCAAAATTTAGTGAACCTATGTACTCAACTTTATGCTCTCACTACACAGCTCTGGATTAAAAAAAAAAAAAGAGTATCCATGCATTTCATTATATTCAGGTATATTTGACTGAATCCCTGATGCCTTTGGTGATTATGGTGAGACAATAGCAGTTTTTGTTTGTTGTTCTTTATCTTGGCCTTGAACCTGAAGCAGAAGAAGGGTGCATAAAACAGACTCTTGTGTAACTGGTAGAGATTCATAGTCATGTTGAATTTGAAATGCCATTTATGGAGTATTAATTCATTTTGGTGTGTTAGCAGTGTGGCTTTTTCTTGCTGCTACAACAGATTCAGCAAGTCTGATTTTTCACTTTCAGCACCTCTGCCTGGTGTTTCCTGTTAAATAGCTCTGTGCCTTCAGAGGCATCTCTAACCAGTAGGAAACACTGAGCACAGGGGGTAGAGTGAAATTACAAAGAAACTGAAGATAGGCCACAGTGATGTGTATTTCATCATATTAAATATATTTCTTTTTTTATCTCAGATCAAATTATTGTCTGATGTACAATATCTGATTTGAACTTCAGCGTATGTTCAAGATGGATGAAAGCTTTTATTTAAAATATCTAATAAGTTGTTACATGTGTGATTCAAGTTCTCACTTAAATTTTATAGTCTTAGAGAAACTCACAGACTAGATTTTCTTTAATGAGCGTGCTTTCAGATTGTAGGGTTTTATATATAAAATAATTTGTTAATTAAAGTGCATGTCATTGTTTTAAAGGACAGTTTGGGCCTCCACACTGAGGAGCACATAAAAAAACTTCCTATGTTTGACACCAGTTCAGTGCATGTTTTAATTCAGTTGTGCGCTGCTGAGAGAATAGTCAGAACTAATTGGAAGCAAGAGAAGTTAAAAAACAGAACTTGAAAAAGCAGGAAGGTTTTCTGGAAGCAAAACTAGGTTGGATCTACTAATTCTAAGCTTTGTTTAACTGGGTCAGAGTTTTAAAAGTCTTTACAGTTAGATGTCTGCCATATAGGTGGTGTTCAGAAGTTGTCTGCTTTGCGCTACCTTAATATTTCATGGCTTCCTGCAAGTGCTGAGATGCTATAAAAGTATTTTTGTGGAATTACAAAACAGCACCGTAAATGGTGGTAGTAACTTGGTGCATTTAAGCAGTTTTTCTTACTGTGCTAGATTATTTTAATTTGGCATTCAGATTTTCATTTAAAATGAGTCATAAGTATAGCAGGCTTACATTTCACTTCACAGTGAAGTAGTTTTGTTTTAAGTCTTAAGATTTTCTGGGACTGTAAGTTAATAAGAATGTTTGCATAGTCTTTGCTAATACAAAAATGTGCCTGCTTTATTTGAAGCATTCCTGGTCTGGTTGTTCATGTGAGAAGTCATTGAAAGTTTGGTGCTATGTTAAACTTGTGTTTCTTGACTGCTAATCTCCACTTTATAAGTGGTGGAAATCGGGAAGTATAAGATGAGTCATTTTCAGTCTCCTTGCCTGCTATCAGCAAGGTACTGAGTACAGCTTATAGTCCAGTCCTCTGTGCTGAGCAGTAGTGCCTTAAATCTTCTAAGTTACTCTGAATAGAGGAATACCATTAACCAAACCAGCTTATGGGCATGCTTGTCAAGTGTTCAGTCAGTGCTTAACATTTCAGGCTTTTTTCTCCTGGTTGCTGTTTGCAATGTAGGCATTGTCATGTTTAAATAGCCCCTTCCTTTAGCCCACTTTGTTTAGTTCTGTACCTTTAGCTGAAGTCATAGTATTGCAAACTGTCAAACTGATTTTGTCAGGATGGGGGTCTCCCAATATCTCTCAATAGTGTTTCTTGAGATTTTTGATATTCACAGCAAGATTTGAAGGTGGCAGTTTAAAAAGTGTTGCCAATTTAGAAGTAGATAAAATTGCTGTAATATTGAGACTTCTTGTCCATAATTCAGTATAATTTGGAATAGAATCATGTATCTTTGGTGCACAGATCTTAATTTTCCATCCTAGTTGGTACTGTTTCCCAAAGTCCACACCTGATTTCTCTGTGTCCTCTCCCTGTTTGCCACACACACACCCTGTTGCTTTTGCTTCTTCTATTCTGGCTGGTATTTTAACATTTTCTCTAAATTACTGCTTGTTTAATTTCCAGGGCTTGTTAGGACTGGAGGAAACATGGCATATGATTGTTGATTTAACTCTTGAAGTTTTATCAGTTGACCGGAGTCTGTTTACTTTTTTTGTCCTTAATGCTTTTGGTGCTTAGTGTTGTTTGAGAATGTTTCTTCAAAAAGATAAAAGAAAGAATTGTAGAAAATATTTTTATCCAAGTTGTTACACCTGAAATTTGACAGATGTTTTTGCAGTTCACATGGAGTTCAGAAAGTATGGCCAGGACAGAGTAGTCATAGTGAAGGATGGTCATGGTCTTTTATGTTCTTCAGTTAATACAAATGCAGTGTGTATATGTGCAATCATGTTTTTCATAGTGTAAACATGCTTTAGGACAGATGTGATCCTATGAGTTAATTTGGTTCCCATACAAAATTATGCAGTATCACTGCAGCCAGAACAGCACTTGATTTTGAGGAGAAGTATTGTTCTACCACCATAATGCCATTGAGCATAAATATTGTTAGGCCATTTTCTGACTGGTGTGTGTATGCACATGACAAACTCTACATGGGATTCTGCTTAATTTTGGAAGCCTGACTGCATCTTGGTTTAACATGATCTATGTACTTTTGTACCATACTGGAGTGTATCTTGTCCTACAGAAAGTATGAATCTTCCATTCCCCCCTGCGTACTTCCCTCCCCACCACTTTCTCGTGGTTCCTTCTCTTAATTTACCTACTGTGCTTTTTAATACATCTTCTGCATTTGCTGCTGCTTTGAACCATATTACTGACATCCCAGTAGAGTGTTGAAAATTGTACAGCTGCAGGTATGGGACTAAAAAGATACCAAGTCCTTAATTGATGGACAAAATGCAAGAAGCTCCTGTTGACTGGAAACAGCTTTCTCCCTTTCATAAACTGGAAATCTCTAGACTGACTAATGAAATTGAACCATGACAGTATTTAAACATCTGAACTGAGACTTGGTAAGCATTTGCTTCCGCTTGGTCTAGCACGGGCTTCAGCCACTGACTGAAGAAGGGGGTAGCTGAAGTTACCTGCATCTCATGGTTCCTTACTAGAAAATGTTCAGACATGGGACCTCAATAGCATACAGATTACAAACATGAAAGTTGGTTTAAGTTTTCATGGTATTGTACTGGCAAAATGTGGAATAGAAATAGGAAAGTTCTGAGCGGAGTCTTTTGCAACTCTGACATGATCACATGGATTTGTATGTACCTGAGTTTTGGAAAGCTGTCTTTGCTAAAAAGTCTGGAAGTCTCAGTGGAAGTCAATCGTGCAGGTAATTTTTTTTTTTATGCATTTGAGCATTAAAAGTAAGAGTTCTCATGAAGGATGAGAGTCTTTGGAAGTTTCTTTATGGGAATGTCTTATGTAAAAAATAGAAAATTACTTTTTTTTTTCCCTTGAATATTTTACATTGCCAGAGGATATGGAGTTAGGCCACTGATGCACCTGAGAGCCATTTGGTATGTGGAATTTCAGAGAGGAGGCACACAGGATTGGTAGTTCTGTTGAAAGGATTAGTTTTTCCTTTATGATTTTACAATGGCGATGGGATTATTAAAATAATTTGCTGTACTTAATTCATTGCAGTCAAAAGCTGCACTACATATTGCCATACTCCTTTAAAAGAGGCTGTTGATCCATTCACTGTATTTATTTGGATAAATTTGAGGCTGTCAGAAATGTTGTGGAAGGCTTTTGTATTTTGTCAGCTTCCAATTCTTTGATATTTTAAGCAATAGGCACTTAACACAATTTTAACAATATGCATTTTCCTCTTCACTGTGCTGCCTGTAGGCCACTCAGCCTACAGAGAGGAATGGTAATTCATGTGGATGTTTATTCTGGAGTCTCTTGTTCCTGGTAACTGTATGAGTGATAAATGCTGTGTGTGGGTGAAAGATAAAGTTGCAGATTAAATACATGAAACGAAGATAATTAATACGAGTATAAGTTTTATAGCCATATTTTTATCCATGTGTATTGTATTGTTCCTAAATTTTAAGATGCTGGGTATTTATTGTTAGCAGTACTCTGGTGCCAATACTTGACCTTAACTGAGAACATTTTTGCTAGTGCTCTCCTGGTGAAAACAGTCTGGGTTACCTTTCTTTTAATTAGTTTAATTGTTTTATGTCTCAGGTAGAACACTGTGGTTTTTGTAGGTCATTTTTTAAGAGTCCGTATATCTTTTATTGTCTGTTATTTATCTACAGCATTTGATGTTTGAGTGGAAATCAAGCAAAATGGTGAAATGTAAAGATAATTATTTTAGGGGTTTTTCTTCTTTTTGTAGAACAAATTCTGTACAACATAAAACAGGAGTACAAACGCATGCAGAAGAGAAGACATTTAGAAAATAGCTTCCAGCAGACAGATCCTTGTTGTTCTACTGAGGCACAGCCACATGCATTTCTCCTTACTGGACCAGCTTTGCCAGGTACCCAGATAACTCTGTGTAATTTTCCTATGTTTCCTTAGACTTTGCTTGTGTAAGCTTTTGCTTTTTCTAGTTACTTGGTGGTTTATGGCACCTTCTCACCAGTTACTGTTGTTTTTTTGGCTATAAATGTGTTTGTAATTCTGCTATATTCTGTTACTTTGTCAGATTCCATTTGAGTAAATAGTTTTCCCCGTTATTTCTTGTGTTGTGGCACATTCCCACTAGTTACTGCTGCTTTTTTGGCAGTAATAGCATTGGTCTGGAAGATGGTAGCTTTTCATTTTAAGAATTGGTAGGACAAAAAGCTGGCATTGTTTTCAGGAGACCATCCTGCCTACTCTGTCACTGATACTGCTGTCATAGGCTTTTGCAAAGCAGCTGTCTTTGCACCAATATACTGTACTGTAATACTGTACTGTAATTTTTGTATAAAGTAGAAGCTTAAATTTGTTCGTGGACAATGCCATGTAAAAGATGTTCACACTGTTTGTGTAACACTCTTGGGGTTTTGATAGCTGTATGTGTTGTCCATTGCAGAAGTCTTCCTTTTGAGCATCCAGTTCTGCTTCAATAGTGATTAGGAGGATTGAATAGCAGAGAAAGTCTTCTTCAAATGTTTTGTAAAGTTCCCTTAATGTAAAAGGTGTGAAAAAAAGTGATTATAAAAAAACTGGTTCTGGTCTGCTTGTAATTGTAAATTGGTATGCCCAAATATTTCATTTTAGGTACTTCATCTGCAGCATCATCACCATTGAAAAAAGAACAGCCCCTGTTTACTCTCAGACAAGTTGGAATGATCTGTGAACGTTTGCTGAAAGAACGTGAAGAGAAAATCCGTGAAGAGTATGAAGAAATTTTGACCACAAAACTTGCAGGTATCTTACAGTTCAGAATAATATGTCAGAGTGAGTTTGAAAGCTTAAAACTTCTTTTATTTTTGTTACAGTGTATGTTTTTCTCTGACCTAATCTGATGAAGGAATGGGGTTGCATACATGACAGAAAAAATGATGTTTACTCCCTTTGATGGGTTTTTTCCTTCTGTGCTGCTTTGGATAGAAACTATGACTCCTAGTTATTACCAGTCAGTGCAGACAGTGGTTTTATTTCAGTTAGAACTTTCTCTTGCTGTTCTGTCTAGATTGATTATTTCCTGGGGGGTTTTTTGGGTGGTTTTTTTTTTTTTTTTTTTTTTGGTTGGTTGGTTGGGTTTTTTTCTCCAGAAAGACTGCCTTTAGAGCTCTTTTTGAAGGACTGGTTTTTTGTTTTGTTTTTTTCCTGCTTGGGAGCTGACTTCCTTTTTCTGGAATTTGGCAAGATGACAGTAGCTAAGATTTCCCTTTCTCTTCCCAGTACTTACCATTACACTGCTGCCAGCAGTGTTTGGTATCTGCTTGAGAGTCAGTTCAGCTGCTTTTCTGATGCTCTGTGTTGAATTCTTGTATTTCACAATTCAGCTGAAATTCTTGGCACCTGATGCCAACGTATCTTTCCATAAGGATCATGCTAATGTCAGAATTGTAAATACAACCTTTCTTCAGTTTTTGAGGTCCTTTACTTCTAAGCCTCTTGCTAGCATTTGAGCACCTAAATTCTTGTGCATTCAGAGGTAGGTGCTTTCACAATATTATTTGGAGTCTAATTTAACGTTTAGTGTGATGATAATGAAAATCGGAGCACACTATTCTGCAGACTTGCTTTTGAATACCTGCCGCTGTTCTGCTTCCCACCTGCAAATACATCAGAATTAAACTTGGCAGGTCTCTTCAGGTGTGGGAATAAAACCTTTTACAGGCATGCAATGCAGAAAGTCATAAGGCTTGTGGGTTGCTTGTGGTAGTATTGTCTCTGCACCCGAGATTCTGTTCATGTTCTGCACTTGCTGATCTGCCATTTCTGTGTAAGAAATTGGTATAGTTCTATGTCACTTTTAAATCTACATCTATTTAAAACTATAACTGGAGCCATGAATACTTGTGCTGCTTTGGGCCTGGTGTCCCATTTCAGTGTTTTTCTTTTTAACCTGCTTCAGCCTGATGATTTAGGACTCCATAGAACTTTTTTCTCCTAATTTATGTATGTTAGGAATTGGGTCATTTCTTGTATTTTCTTAAATGCATTTCATTTAGCAGGCATCATAACCATTTGAAGACCAGATAGATTTACATTTGTTCCAGACATTTTTGGAGTACAAGCTACAAACAGGAAGCCCCTCTGTCAAGTTCCTTACATGTGCACCGTCTTTCAGTCCCAAAGGGAGCATTATTGGGTTTGTTTCTGGAAAAGGGAGGGGATTGAATTCTGTCTGGGGAATTGTGGTTTAGTGAGATGATTTAGATTTACTTGTTCTTACCATGGTGCTCACCAAAAGAGCAATTAGGAAGATTGTGTTACTGCATCACATATATTAAGCCAGTAATACATTTTCAACATTATATGGGAATTTAGAGAGACTGACAAAAGAATTTAGAAATTCCTTACATAGAAGGCCAGTTATGCTTGTCTGCTGACAGAATGGTTATATCCCTTTCTAAACTTTATGCAGTAAGGTGATACTCTTTCTTACAAAAGTGAAGTCAAAGGAAATGTAACTGGAAATTCCCGAATAAATCTCAATTGAATAGCTTCTTTCAAGTGACTTAACTGAATGTTTCCATCTTGCGTATTTTCTGAATCAGAGTTGTCATGTAGGTAGTTAGCCAGATACTGCCTATTCTTTCCTTTTTCCATGTTCTTTGTGAGCAGAGTTGCTTTTTATGCAGAACAAATGTTTGGTAAATAGAAAACTCAGATCATTGTAATGCCTTGATTTCTCTTCCTGCCTCTGTTACCTGAAACTGCTGTGTTAGCACAAACTTGGTTTTGGAAGAGCCTTAGTGAAACACTAGCTTGAAAGGTTTTAAAGAATCTGTGGAAAACAGCCTTTTATAATACTGTAATTGTATTTGTGTTCATGTCATTTAGCCACCTGACTTAAAATAGTTAGGATGCATATGATACAGTGATGTAAATATTTGTGCAGTGTTCACTTAAATTTTCAAGAAGTTCACTGTAGGCTGCTCCTGCCTTTGGATTGCTTAACTTCGGAATCTGAAGGTCACAAGAAAGGGGCTTTTTAGTAACTGGATTTTTAAAAAATTTGCAAAGCCATAGTTTTAACGAAGATGATGTTACAAAGCAGCTGTGTATGTTGACTTCCACCTTTAAAGAAGAACATTTGCAAGTTAGATTTTGGCCTCTAATACATGCTTTTAGGAAAAGTTCTAGTTGCTGTTACTTTTTGAAATGGTTTCAGGGCAGTAGATCCTTCAGTCTGCTCTTTGTGTTATTTTGTTGTTTGGCTGAAGTCCTTGCATGGCTGCTGAAAAGCCGCTGGTCAGAACTGCAGTGAAACAGGTCCTGCTTGTGGGCAGAGGGGAGCTGGCTGCCGTGACCCCAGGCCCCCTTGGTCAGGGATGAATGTCCTCAGATCTTTGGGTCCGCTCCGTACTTTGGGCTGCTGCTGCACTACTTGCTGATTACTGATACCCTGTTTACTTCAAAGGTGAAGCTCATCCCTGCAAGAGGATGGGGACTTTATTGGGGCAAACCTATGGGACTAGGAACCACTACAAATCTAACTGCATTTTTGGTTGAAGATTGCCTTCTTTGACCTTGCCCTTTTCTCAGAACACCCCACATTGCTGCACATGTATTTTTCCACAAGGGAGGAAGGGGAATGGAGAGGAGCGGCATCTGGTAGATATTACTCTCCTTGTTCAATTTCCTAATCCTGAAAGGTGATATCCTGCTGATGAGTGCAGTATTAAAACTGAATAAAATATTGTGAATGTATTTGTATGTATGTGTGTATAGAAAGAGTAACCTTTCTGGGAAATAATAGTGCTTAGTTCAAAGCCAATATGTTTCATATCAAAATTTCATTTTGGATGACACAGTAACCATTTTCATGCAGTCCCCAGTCAACTATATGTCTCCCATAGAAGCTACTTTTGTGATTGGAATTACTCAAAAGTTAGTCACTTAGCATTTCATCTTTCTTGTTTGCTTTTGATTTTCTGGTGGTCACCAAAAAGATTTTCTAACTAACTCTGTAGCAAATCCCTTTCCTGTACTTCTGTGTTTCCATTTCATTAATTTAATTTCCTTACATCTGGTAGTGATAGGAGCAGAAAAATTACGTTTCCAACCCTAGCACTGGCATCTAAGCCATGTTTTCCTTAACTACTCTGGCCCCATTATGGATCTCTAAAATGGGCATACTTCATTTCTTCAAAATACAGTGTGGGATACGTAGCAGGTGTGAGGTATGTTGAGGTCTTTGTTATGTGCAGCATAATTCTCTTTCTCATTCACAGAAGTTGTAAGGGAAAGCCTTTTAATTAAGGTGACATTTGCTGAATTGTTCTGGAGGATAAAAAAGAAATGGCACCTATGAGCTGTGTAACATTACTTAAAACTACTGCTAGTTGGGGGTGTGTTTAACTTCTATGATTTCTGTGTACAAAAATTAGCGCTGAGTATTTCTCAGTTTGAGTTAAACTTAATACTCACCCTTGTAATGCTTCATCCTTGCAGAACAATATGACGCATTTGTGAAGTTCACGCATGATCAGATCATGCGACGATATGGAGAACAGCCTGCCAGTTGTGAGTATCTGTTTCTTCTGATCCCTGTAGTAGCATTGAGTTACCGAATGTTCAATAATTTAAATGGCCATTGTTTTGCTGTTAAGCTGCTAGGCCCCTAGGTAAAATACTCAAAATTGATAATATGGAATATTGAGGTTGAAAGGAAGGTGTGAGAGAAAATGCAGCTTGTGTTTAAAACGTCTAGAACCGTTTTCCCACAGCATGCTGGGGTTTTAGTTTTGAAACCAGTTTTGATACTACCATAGCAGGTTTGCAGAGAGCTGATACTTGTTACCTCCGTCATTAACTCTTTTTTTTTTTTCTCTTTCCAGATGTTTCATGAATCACACTTTCTGCATATGTGGGCTGCCCTTTACACCCTGTTTTATTGTTGCAAGCTATCCCAGTAAAGACTTGCAGCAATGCCATATTTTTTCCCCCCTGTGAACACAGGTTATTTCAAGCTTTTGTCAGTGGCAACCACTCTTATGCAGCAACTGGTTTTGGAGTGCTCCCTGATGTCAGTACCACCTGGATGTGGACCTTTGCTACCTGTAATAATACCAGTGGCCTCATTTGCTGTATCATTACGATTTGGCTTCTTATGTTAATAAGTTTGAAAAAGTAAAGGATTAAAGCTGGTGTTCTAGAAGTTGCCCTTCACTGGTTGTGTAAATAAAAACGTAGAATGACACTTCTGACTGAAGTTAGTGTGGTTTTCATAACTGTGCACTACAACAAAGCTGTAATCACAGTTAAATTAGAATGTAATCCCAGGACAATTTTAAGCAAATAGCCCACAGTACTGCCTGTGAAATAGTGAAGGAGGGCATTTCTGTATTCCATGACTTTTTTGGGGGTTAAGAATGGGTTTATATGATTTCTCATTTTTGTAGTTTTTATTTATTCTATCAGTCTTTAACAAATGTTTATTGCTGCAATTTTTCAGTGTATCATTGTTTTACTGCCCTTGTAGTACTGGAATTTAGTTGGAAGAATAAAACATTTACTTCTAATCTGTTTGTTTTTAATATGCAGGTGGGACTTTTGCTGTGTATGAATAAACTTAAATCTGAGTGTTTAAATGAAAACTTTATTTACTAGCAATAGTGGGTGGGTCAGTTTTAGATCAGGAGAAGGAGGTGGATTAAAATCTCAGGTCATTCTTCAGAGGCAGAGAAATCTTCCTTAGATCAGCTGTATTCTTTTGTGTTGAGGAAGTATGTTTGGTACAGAATGGACATGAAACTGGTGATGTAACTTGATGCAGCTGACTCAAACAGCAGCTGCACTTGCCTTCCTTCAGATTTCAGTGACACATTAAAGGAAATCTGTTCATGAGATGGAGCAGGTGCATGTACTGCAAGCTGGAACAGTGTAGGTATTGCAAGAGCGGAAGGTGTGTAAAGAGCCTTGCTGGATGCATTCAGCTGTTGACAGACCGCTGTACTGGTGCTGGGCAGTGCTGGGTCTCTGAATCACTGCAAAGTTCCTACATGGCAAGTCCAGATCTGTGTGTTGTGGGGTGGAAGTATTGCTACCAAAGGCCTTCAGTTATCTGCTTTGGGAACAAGAAAGCAGTTTCAAAGTAACCCTTTGATTATAAACTGCTGTCTTCTCTCACTTACTGTCAGCTTCTGGTAAAAGGAAGTCTGCTCTGTGATAGATCTCTGTCCCATCACAAATTAACAGAGGAGTTTAAGTTGAAGCTGGTAGATGTACGCGGTAATGGGCTCATGCTGATGCTTACTTAAGGTATCACAGAAGCCTTGTGATGAGCTCTGGTTCTTGGGGAACTCTTTCAGTTAGGAGTGAGATTGAAGGTTCAGAATTGGACACATTGCCAAAGTATCAGAGAATTTTCTGCTCACTTTCCTGGAACCTATCTTACCTAAATATTTGGGTTATTTCTACTTTATTTTCAGAATCCCAGAAATGAGAAATCTCTGCTAGACTCCCTTCTCAGGTCTTCTGTCACTGAAGATAAAACTATCAAGGGCTTAATTTCTGTTGTCTGCCTTGGAGTCCTCAGTCCCTCTCCTTCCTGCTCCTCAGTTTTTGACCTCCTCTTTTTTTCAAGTTGCCCAGGCTGGGAAAACCCACTGCTTCTACGTGGACCACCATGCAAATTCTGGCATCCTGATACATCTAATGTATTTCCTGTGTTCTTAATATTTTCCTTTGGGATATTAAGATTTATAAATAAGAAGTGATGTCATGTTAGCACCCAGCCACTCCTGTACTGCTCTAAATTGATGCATAATAAGCAGTCTTGTGGCAGATGAAAAGCATGGCACCGTGGGTGCTGATGTATCACAGCTGTGGTATGCTTAATTTGTGCCTGTTTTGGAAACAAGGTTGCATTCTTTGAAATTTTTCATTTTTTAACCTGCTGCTTGTTCTGTCTTGGACTTCAAACTGGCTCCTTTTCCTAATCTCAGTGCTAGTATCTGGTGTGATGAATCACACACAAAAGGCTTGTTCTAACAAGACACATACTCTTCAGTAGGAAAATGGTTGGCAGCTTGATGGCTGTTGAAAAAATTAGGAAAATTGGGGTGCTGTGAGGAGCTGGCTGGTGCTTGAAAACAAACCTGCTTTGCAGAGCCTTTTCAAAGGCTTTTGAGTCAAGGGGAAATGGGTACAATTCAGTAACTACGCACTGGCACTACACTTTGTGATGGCCACGTGTAGAATATTTTTGCAATTTGTGTGTAACTGCAGTCTTGCCCAAAAGCCAAGCAAGCTGAGAGCGGTTAATTGGAACTTAAGAGAGTGAACCCAAAGATCTCGGTTTCCCTGTTTTTAAGGTAGTGATGTGTGTATTTCATTCCAAGCAGATCTCAGTTACTGTGTACTTGAAAAGCAGCATGCGTGTTGATTTTTGTGTCTAGATGTGAGAACGTATAACCGTAAGATGATTCAGCATTTTTCAAGGTTGCAAAGGAAGGAGATTGAAGCAATCTTGCGTGCTGATGTTTGAGATTTGCCTGTGTACCCTTGAACAGCATGACCAGTCACAGATGCTGCTTAGAAACTCTGCTTTGTGAAAGCTCTCTTCATTCCCAATTTGGGAATTGGGAGGGATTTAAGCTTTCTGATTCCACAGTGCGGAGAAAAAATGGAGACTGGTAAAGTATTAAGAGTTTATGGTCTTGTTAACCAGTGCTTGTGACTTTTGTATTGGAAGTCATTCTCAGTGATGAAAAATGTGAGAATGAATGGCTTTTACAGGCACCTGGCCTATTCTTATAGTTTATTGCTGTTGTAGGCTTCAAGATAAAAGAAAAATTACAAAGTTTGTGTTTGAAACCAGTAGTGCAGTAGTGTAAAGAGGTGTCAAAGAACAGCATCTGTAACAGTAGAGAAAAGAGGTTGGAAAACTATTTTAATAAGAGTTAACTTGCATTCAGGTCTAATTTTTGGCAGTAGTTCTGTTGAAAGATGTGGCTACCTAAGAATATGATACAGTTAGTTCAGAGGTGAGGCTTTACACTGTAAAAAGAATTTCAGAACTACTACAGACACTGTCACTTTGGGGTTTTTTGGTCCTATTTTCTTTAAGTGAACATTGCAGACAGTGAAGGTTTTCTGGAGTATCTGCAAAATGTTACTACTATGCAGACAGTTGTAGAAACTGATTTTTAATTTTCCAGTTGACATCTGTATTTCAGCTAAGTTATGTGAGGGTGTCTCAGTTGTTACTGATGTTGGTTCCAGATTCAGTGATGCTAAGCTCTTTCCAGGAAGGTAGGACTGATTGCAAAGTCCAGCTTCGGAAGAAAGAAAGGTGAACTAAATTAAATTTATGACCAGTTTAGTTTGTGCTTTTAACTGTTCAACCTTCCTACCCTCCTTGCTGAAGAAGATGAAGCACCAAGTACAGAATTAAAGATTTGATCCTGAGAAACCATATGAGGCACAGCAAATGTGACTTTAACCTTACAAACTTGTTATTAGTTAAAGGGAAGAAACAGCCATTAACTATTAATTTTACTGTTTTTATGTCATGTTGCCTGCACATTTGGGGATTAAAGGCCACACACTGTTGAGGCTGGTTTCTCTTTATTTCTTAACGTTTAACCCTCTGGGGGTGTGAAAGTTACTGGGGGTGAGGTTAGTAGAGGGGGGTGGCAGGGGACAGCTACACAGCAAAGCACATGGCTCCCTCTCCTCTTGCACATCACAGAGACATTTGGTGCTGCTCCCTTTCATTTGTCAAGTGTGTTTGTGAGATAAACAGGGTGAGGTTCAGGATGGGGGTGTTCAGTGTTCCCCTCTGCTGAAATGTCTTGGTTTCCTCTGCTGCTAGAAAGCTGCCTGTATATGCTACTGAACAGATCCCTGAGCTTGGGCTTCAGGGAAGAACAGGGGAATTTTTTACCTATGTCTTGGAACTTTTTCAAGTGCTCCACTGTGATCCTAAAAATTCATGCTCTTGAGGTTTTTGTCATTGTTTCCCAAGCTGTGTGATCAGGCAGTAGAGTCTGATAAGCTCCTCCTCCTCCCCCTCCTGAACTGTCTGGCAGCATTTAGAACCAGACCCTCACACACAGCAGGATGTGTTGCTGTGACTCTGCAATTACTGTAATTGGAAAATACACGACTCCTACCCTCTCTGAGCGTACTTAAAACAAGCCTGACACCTCTTATATACATTCCTGGGGAAATGGCTGGGTAAGTTACTGGTTCTTGTAACAGGACTTCCCCTCTCCAGTGCAGATCTGATTTACGGAAATGATTCTGCCCTCACAGCTCCAGGCTCAAGTGCCACTGCAACTAAGTAGGAGTATCTGGAGTCTACTGCTGGCTAAACAAGGGCAGCACTTCAATGCCTCAGAAGGAAAGTAAAGCCTGTAATCCTTTCTCAGTCAACTGAGGATGTCTGGAAGTTTTGTGGGGGTAGTCTTTTACAATAAAGTAATTACCAGTCAACTTTGCAGCTGTCTGGGAGGGACAAAGTCTGAACACTTCACTCTGAACTGCAGCCCTTTTGAGGTGGTCAGGCTGCCCTGAAGTCCCTGCCCAGACAGAGTGCTGCAGTGCGCCTGTCACAGCCCTCGCGAGGTTTATCAAAGCACAGCAGACGCGCTGCTCTGGAGGCCAATGCAGCTTTTCCCCTTTGGTTCCTAAAGGCTTTTCCCACAGTTGAGAAACAGGGCACTGACATCGGCATAAACACATTTGCTCCTCAAATGGAGTCAAGAAAAAGGTTGGTCTGAGAAGGCTTTTTGAAGATCGATCATCACATGAGCAGTGCTTTTATATGCTCAGCCTCCATTGCCTTTCACACAGCTGTTTCCTTTGCCTGCATGCAGCACAAACCCTTGGCAAAGAGGGAGGTTACAACTGCTTTAGGTGGGGATTTTCCTATCTTCCACCTGAGTGCACAAGTGCCATGTTCTCAGTCTATGCTGACACAAATTTCCCTAACAGCAAAAGTCAGCTAATCCCCATCAACTTCACTAGAAAAAGGAAATCATTTTAACAGTTCACTTTTGCTCTTACCAAAGAGCAAAACTCTGTATCCTCATAATTATTCTCTCCCTTTCTCTTCCTCAAGGAGTTTTTAGGGAGTTAGGACCAGTTTGGAAGAACACACAGCAGAAGCTGAATATGGAAGTTCGTTGTCGTCTTTAGCATACTTGTTTTATTTATTTTAAAATCTAGTTCAAGGATCTAGGAGGCATTTTATAATAATGACTCAAATCCTATCAGCTTATAAGGATGTTAATACTGCTTCATCTCTTCTGTGGCTTACACAGCCAGTGCTGCCCTTTTGGCTTGCTAGCCTGAGTTGTATCAGTGGACTGTTAAATATCACACATCAAAGAGGATTGGAACTGGCACAACAATACAGAATTTGGAACATGAGCATTAATAGAGCAGAACATTACACAGGGAAGATGAGCATTAAAAAACAACATCTCTATTCAAGCCTGGCCAGGCACTCAGGATGTATCTCAACATTCAGGCACCGCTGACTTTGACTCAGTGTGCAAAGTTAGCGAGGAGTGGTGTAGTGGGAACAGAGCCCTTGCACTGTTGGGAAGGTTTACTGGCACCTTGGTGGGACATTAACAGCCTCCCCATGTCAGCCTTGCCACGTGGTCAGTCTTCTGCTTGCTGGGCTTTATGAAGCCCAGGAGCTCCAGTTCAGAAACGGCTCGAATAAAGCGAGCGCTGGACATGTCAGTGAAGGAAACCAAGTACACTTTTTATGACACAGTGACAAAGACACTTTTCTTCTAGGAGGGCAAGATTTCTAAGTCAGGGTAAGCACAGATTACACAACGTGTTGCACAATAAAATTGTTGGAAATAAGGGCAGAGCACGATCTGCCTACGGAAGCACAGATGGCACAAATCTTCAATCTGATCAGTACTTCTGCCATGTGCATATGACGTGACAGCAAAGGAACAGTTCTTTTTCCCACTGCTAAGAGAAGCTTAAAGCCTACAAACATACCAATTATGTAGTGTCTCACAAGAATTTATACTTTTATGTCCCTTGACAAAAAAATGGATAGATAATTATGGAGATTTTTTCTGAGGTTTCATGGCACCACCTTCTCCTTACTTTTTATTCGCTCTTCCTTTCTTGCTGCCTGCCTGACATACAGGTTTATATTCCCGAGTTAGAGAATTGAATTTATTGTGAGTGACAATTAACAGTGGAGCTTGTAAAAAAGGAAAGCCGGGAAAGCCAGGTATAGTATTAGACCATATAATTATCTTCTTTTAGTTAAGCTTTTTTTTGTACAACTATTCATTTCTTCTCTGTGGCAGCACAACTGCTGTAGCCATGAGTTTTGGTTCTAATGCTCATCTATTAAATATTTTTTTAGACCTCAGTTCAGGATCAGGACAAAGTAAGAAGCAGAATGGGTGTCCTGTGGAAAGTAAGTTCTCAACTCTAAGGTACTAGAACATAATGAACTACTGCTTCTATTTCTCCATCTGCTCTCTCGGTCACAGCCCTCTTTCCATCTGTTCCCCAGTAATGCTCTACCCCTATCTAGCAGCTATACCAACTCTCTGATGATTTAATCAAACAGTTTCAACTTGTTTTATGAACTTTTGGTTCTGTTTCAGACCCAAACAATTCCTATAGACAAAAGCTGCTCTCTTACCGCATCACTCCCAGCCCCACTATTTCAACTGATCTATTTCTCAGACATTTTCAGTACATTAAGGCTGTTTAATTTTTCTGAAATTAGTTAATTAGTGCACATGAAACTGTATTTTAAAACCCCTGGTTCATAAATCCTTTTCAATGGCAAGCTTGAGAGAAAAGAGAAAGGATACTGGATAATATCATCCACCTGGTCTGAGGAAGCTGCATCTGCATTGTGTTCCTCAGCTGCCATCACCACAGTTGAGAAAGCCTAGGAAGGGAAAAGCAGCACATATTTATTCCAGTTCATAGACAGACATCTGCATACAAAATAGTGAGCTCTGAGCTGAAGGCTATCACTCAGGGGGAATAAGATCTTGCAAGGAGAACTCTGTGAGCAGTGTTCAGTTCAGCAGCAATCAAAGAGCAAGCAAGGTTACATATTACCATGGCAAGAATACAGAATGCAAGACAGCACTCTGTGAACTCGTGTGCCTGCATTTTAAATCTCAAACAGTTCCAGGTCCTGACCCATTCTCAGAGAAACTAGAGAACTGAAAAAATATTCTCAAAGTGAGACTGCTTAAATATTCTGCAGAAGTGATAGAGGTAAGTTGGCTGTGAAGCAATCTATAGCACTGAGGGACAGCAAGAGTCTGGGTAGGAATGCACAATACACAAGCAAGGCAGCAGCAAACAAAACACACTTAAATAAAAGGAGTATCCTCTACACTACAGGTAGTTAAGCTACAGAGTTTCTTGCAGAGGATGCTGTGGTTGCTATAATATACTGGTAATGACATCCAGGTAGCTTTATGAAATACAGAAGAACCACTCAAGGTCAGGAAACTTTAGAACCCAAGTGTGATTGTTAGCCAGGGGGACTTTATCATATTAATGTATGTTCTCTTCCTATACTCTCTCTGCTCTTGGCTACAGTATGAAACAGGTTATCAAGCTAGAAGGACCCGTGCTCTTCCCTGGCACAAGAATTCTCTCCAAGAGCCCCACTTGCCTGTTTCCGTAAAAGTGTCACAGAGCACTTAAAAACAAAAAAAGAAAGGCAATTTTGTTAAGCACAAAATCTGATCTGTGCCGAGCATAAAACAGAAGCAGAAGCAAAATAGTTTCACCACAGAGTAACAGAGCTGGAAATAAATTATTCACAATAGAGAAAGACTTATTGGAGTTACTGTGGGTACTTGCGGTCCTGTGGACCAAGGTATGCAATGATTTAAGATGTCAAGAGGGGCACTAAAGAAAAGCAGACATGCAGCAAAAAGATAAATCAGAATACTGAAAGCACGTAAAGGTACTGTTTGCATCATCACATACCTCTAACCAATCAACGAGATTAATCAATCTGCCACACTCCAAATGAAGCTTATACACTATGCATATATCAGGGGCTTTATTAGAAATGCCTCCTCCATCACATTTCAAAGCTCGATTCTGATGAAAAAAAATTGAAGGCAGTAACTTCAATCAGTGTTTAATCTTGAGCAATTTTAAGGGCTACATAAAACATTATTTCAGGTAATTCAGACAGTAGGTATTTTAAGCAAATGTTTACTGTTTGCAAGTTTAATGGCAAGTTGATGGTACAAAGAAAAAAACAAAAATAGGAAAATAAGAAAGCATACCATCAAAAAAACCCCAACAAAACCCCCCACGCACCTACTTCACTCCTGGTGTTCCTTCTATAACTTCGTACACTTATGCAGTATCTACTGTAATGAGTGATTATCTGATTATGCTTTTATGCATTTTTTTTGCTAGTTCTATTTACGAGAGAGAAATATTCAGTTTTATGGACTCAGGAGAAGAAACTAGTCATGATTTGCCATGTAGACAATAGGAAAGTATCCTTTTTCCCCTGCTCCCTTGAAAGGAAGAGGAAGACTTAGTACAGATCTGTCATATGTACTAAAAATCATAATTGCTTCTCTCATCTCAGAGTTTTATCTTTGAAATGTAACAATCATTTATCTCTGGCTTGAAACTCAGCACATATAAAGGCAAAAGTCTAATTTCTCACAAAGTATTCTACATTTCAGGAAATTCATAGAATCATTAAGGTTGGAAAAACCCTTTAAGATCATCTGAGTCCAATGATTAACCCATCACTGCCAAGGCCACTATTAAACTGTGTTCTTTACTGCCACATCTACATGTCTTTTAAATCTCACCAGGGATGGTGAGTCCACAACTTCCCTGGGCAGCCTGTTCCAATGCTGCTTTTTTCCAGGAAGAAATTTTTCCAAATATCCAACCTAAACCTCCCTTGGTGGAACTTGAAGCCACTTCCTCTTGTCCTGTTTCAGATTACCTGGGAGAAGAAGCCAACCCCCACCTGGCTACAACCTCCTTTCAGGCAGTTGTAGAGAGTGATAAGGTCCCTCCTGAGCCTTGTTTTCTCCAGGCTAAACACCCCCAGCTCCCTCAGCTGCTCCTCATAGGACGCTTCACCAGCTGTGTTGCCCTTCTCTGGACACCCTCCAGCACCTCAATATTCTTTTTAAAGTGAGGGGCCCAGAACTAAACACAGCACTCGAGGCATGGCCTCACCATTGCAGAGCACAGGGGAATGATCACTGCCCTGGTCCCGCTGGCCACGCTATTGCTGATACAGGCCAGGTGCCATTGGCCTTCTTGGCCACCTGGGCACATGCTGGCTGCTCAGCTGCTCTCGACCAGCACCCCCAGGTTCTTTTCTGTTGGGCAGCTTTCCAGCCTCTTGGATTCAGGTCATCAGCACTGAACCATTTACTTGGGAAGTTAAAAAGCCACTCAAGCCAGAGGCAAAACTCTCTGCACAGCTGCAGAAACTGACAGCATTTCATTTCAGTTTCATGCACTCTAAGAAGTCATCTGTCTTAACATGAAAACAACCACTGATCATTCCTTTCAGCTCACAGAAGTTTTTTCTAAAATACTTTCATATGCTAGTAAAATATACAAGCTACTTTTGGGAAGTTATTAAGCTGTGGCAATGACAGACACCTTCAAAAGAAAAATGCTTTTCAGGATAGGAAAGAAGGCTAGGCAAATAATGTACCTTTTCTCAAGAATCTCTAGTTTACCCATAGATCTCAATTCCTGCAATTTTTGAGACTCAGCTCCAGTTTGGACTCTGGCACTTATGAGACATTTCACAATTTCCAGAACACCTACCAATTTCCAAGTTTATTTACTCTACAAGGAACATAAAAGCTGTAGACCTTAGGTTAATATCTGTCAGTTCATTACAAGATGATTTCCAGAAAAATTCAGAGCAATATGGCTAACTCCTCAAAATGTTACAATGCAGACATTAGTTTATCAGACTAACTCAGGAGTGTACCACAATAGTGTCAAATACTCCTATGTTAGTACCTGGCACACATGAGGCTACACTTCTGGCTGATCTAGATCTAGTGGCTCACCACTACCCAGAAGAACAACACTACGCCCTTCTCTTTTCCCCTCTCCTACTGCACCCAGCTCTGTGGTTTCCCACTCACCCAGGTGCCACCCTGGCAATGCTGGACACTTTGCACTGATTTTCTAATTTTAAGGTCAGGACAGTTACCACAACCAAGACAGGATGCAACTTCCAGAGCAACTGCACACTCCTGGAACAGGTTCATCTGTAGAAATTAGTATCTAGCTGGGCCACACACAAGTGCTGAGAGTGATCCAAGAAGATATTCCTGATGGGCACTGCGGGGTCTCTGCCAGCACCTGAGAGAACCCAGCCTCCCTTGTGATCACTGGGCCAAGCCTCCGCAGCGCAGCCGGAGGGAGCTGCAGCTGCCAGCAGGGAAACCTCGGCTTCCTGAGGCTGCAGCACACGTGTGGTCCCAAGAGGAAATAACCAGGCTGAGAAGCAGGAAGCTGCCCTAGAACGAGCAGCCAGTTGTGAAACCATCTGTACAGCACAGAGGTGCTGCTCCCAAAAGAAGAGAACCCAGAACACTGCTGATGAGGAATTGCTCTTGCCTGACCCTGCTCCAAGGCTAGACAGAGGACACACTCATACCTTGCTCTGAAATCAATGCTGTTATCCCAAAGACCAAATCCTCTTTCCCTGATATGGGAGCTGGTATCCCAAGTTTCAGCTTGTTCAATTTTCAAGGGATCAGTGAAAATAGAATTACACTGGGTTTGGTGCAGGTTTTTGGGTTCTCTTCTCCCCCACCCACATAAATATAACCCTTAGTTCACGTTTTGCTAAAAAAATAACTGGACTGGAGTCCTGTAAGCAGTGCATCACATATTAATCATTCACTGGTACTCTACTGAAGCTCTTTTCTGTCCTGGCCTTCTGGAAGGAACAGTTCTGGAGAACTTTGCTCTGGTCACGGTACAGAAAAACACACACCATGCAAAAGTCAGAGATGGAAAAAATATTTGACTCACATGGATTAAAATGCTAAGCAAGGTACTCAGCCAATACTGCTACTGTTAGAAACTATGCCAAAACTTCACAATGTTCTCAGAAAACATTGGAAATATGTTAAAGCATGTCCAAGTACAAAGTACAGGATGACAGAGGGCTTTAAATCTGGTCAGCTCATCAAAGAGAAAAGAATACTTATTAAACACATCAGTAGTTAGATTTTCTTAGCTGTCCTAGTCTATATTTTTACAGGTTTTCTAAAAATATAAATTACTGAGGTTCATATTAGGTTTCTTTAATGGTAACTTGCTAGCTACTGTTTTCACAAATAAGCTCTGTAAGTGGTTTCAGTAATAACTCCTGCACACAGCAAAACTGATAACCCTCATTCAAATCGAGGACAGAGCCAACAAGCCCAGTACAAATCAGGCTGTAGATTTCAAAGGCTGATCTTACCAAGTATGGTTCCTGGTAAGTGTTGGCTTTGACTCAAGTAGCACATTACTCAGATACAGCTACAACCAATACTTTCTTCAAAATTATGATCAGTTTTTTAAGAAAAATGTTAGGGTATAAGAACAACTTCAAGTACCCTCTATAATCAAGGACAAAAAGAAATGTATGTTCACTCTTTTTCCAAATCCTAGTCTATTTTTTATTTTGGTCATCCTGCCAGTTTGACTTATGAAAGGAGTGGAAAACAGTCTGCTTTTCTCTTCTAGAAAAGGGCAGGGTTAGGCTGATAGAATCAAGGATGATCCTTTTCTTGGACTCAGAAAACATATCAATACACAGCAAGTATGAAAATAAAATTACAGAGAAAAACAAAGGACTTGGTTAAATACCCTGTATTTAAGCTACTTTAATGTTATGATTCCACCTGAACAGCCTTTACCTTACAGCTAATCTACATAGTGAGGACTGAGCACCAGCCCTATAAAGAAAGTCTCTGGAAGGAGTAACAGACACTGTATTTTTCCCATGGACAGTCATCCCAATTGTAGTGGAGGACAAAATTACTTTTCTGATACATCTACAGAAGAAAGCATCATGGTTAGAATATGCTCTGGAAAATGGATTCCTCCTACAGAATTCTTTCCAGAATTACCTTCTTTATTTCAGCCAGCCAGATTCCCCAGCTTTTTGAACAAAGTCCCCAGTTGCTTATCAGCACTTGCTAGTTCTCTGCAAAACAGCTGAATACGTGCCAAGCTTCATGAAACAGCAAAACTCAGCCTTGCACACCATCCTCACACAGCCTTCCAGACCTACTCCAGCACCACAAACAAACCACTTGTTCCTTACCTTCAGGTACCAGTGCGGGTTATTTAAAGCAGTGTGCAGTGCAGTCCTGGGGGCAGCATTCAGGTGCCCTCGGAGAACAGTGGCTGCGTTGAAATACACAATCTCATGCAGGGTCCTGTCGTCTGCAGGAACAAGGTATTTTCTGGAAAAGCAGGAGGTATGGGGGGAGTGTGGGAGACACAAGCTTCAGCTTAAGGGAAACAACACAAATCTGCTGCAGTCAGACTACAAAAATGCATGTTTCCCAATCAGTACTGAAAAATCTCTGAAAAACAAGATGAACAGCACTGAAATAAACTTTTAAGCAGAGAAGTCTGTTTTTATCAACTCTACATCTAATGGATTTAGCATAGAACTCTAGCTGGGACACTGACAAATTCAAAAATGAGGGCAGCAGCTACAGTGCTAACCCAGTTCCGTACTCCACAGATCTTGCTTATCCATCTCAAGGGCTCATCATGAGTCTCTGCTCATCTTTGTCTTCCTATCTAAAGCTTTTTGCTTGGCACAGTCATGCTTCTGTTAGCTTCTCTGCCTCCCCCCCACCCTCTATAATTAACAAGTGCCTTCATCTCTTTCCCCACCACAAGCCTTTCACATTTTTCACTACAGAGCTGCCTCCAAAACTGTATCTGCTATGGCTTGCTCACCAAAACAGTTCCCAAAACGGACAGCATATCACACTTGACATCTGTACAGTTTCATAAGTAGAACAGATCAGCAAAGATTAGGGTAAAGACCTTTGACTTTATTTTGCCACTTATACCCACTCCTCCCTCAACATGCCAAAGTAGGTTGGTCAATTTGTATCCTAATTATTTCAACTGATCTATTGGAAAAGAGGTGTGGTTTGGTTTTTTTAGTTATTATTTTTAGAGCCCTCAAAGAAAGAATAGGAAGGGGAAAATAAGTGTGCCACAGGGACTGAGACACAAGATTAACATGTTAGTAAAACTTCATTTGCAACTTATGGTGCAAACTAATGCAGGAATATAAAACAGGAAGGCTCACCTTACAAGACTGTCTATATAGTCAACAACTTCAAAACGAAGCATTTCAAACTTTGTCAGTTTCTTAGACCTCCTTGATTCCTTCAACTCCAACAAAGTCTTTAAAAAAAAGTGGTGCATAAGACTACATGGGAGGCAGTTGTTCTCTGGAGAACACAATCTACATGTTTAACATGTATAATTAATTTTTGATGGCATGTTCTCACTGATGATGTTTGAAATGTAATCATGCAGTTATTTTTATTTAGGCCAATGTATTCAGTTCTCAAACCCGCAGGAGTTCGAGAAATTCAAAGAAATATGTGTTAGGCAGATTGTCTAAATTACAAGTTAAATAAAAAGAAAACACCTAATTTGCATTTTAAAATCCTGGTTTATGACAGATATTTTCTATAATTTTCTATGTGTTAGGAAGGCCTGAAATACATAGTTGGTACTTATTCATTCATTTTTAAGATGAGACACTCACACACAACCCTTTACTCAGAGCTCCAGCAAGCTGGGAAGAACTAACCATGAACATTTTAAAGCATTAATTTAAGGAACCAGTCAGTAAAGCCTACGCAGGCCTAACCTTCTGAAGGTGATAAAGGTCTGTCTTCTTCTGGAGCTCCTTCTGCGACGATACGGACCCATCTCGGTCTTGGGAAGCTTCTGCTGCTAGAACAAAACTAATGTTTGATATGTGGCGTAGACGTTTCTTACACCAACCTCCTAACCCAAGCAATCTTAGAAGTGTGCAGTAGTTAGTTGTTCCCATAGACCCACCCACCAGCAGCTTTTGGGTCTTGCATCTTTGTAAAAGATTGTTAAAAAAGGAGTCTGCAGTGCAACTTAGCCAACAGTGATTAAGTAACAGAAGCAATTCAGCCCTGAGCAAAGGCCCAGCCCAAGCCTTGCACATCACTTTAATTCTGTTTAGGCCTTTCTAAGTCATACTCTCAACATTTGTAAATTGGACAGATTAGTACTAGGTACTACTGATGCTTTTGGAGTATTCAAAAAGCCACATGCTGCATTTTTTTTTTTCCCTTTTCATGTGCAGAAAAATACTGAGTAAGAAATGAGTTCTCCCTACATAACACAGAAAATGCAACCAGAGCAGCAAACAGAAATGTGCTAAGGTATTTCATTGCCCAGTTTTATTGTCACCTTAATTGAGAACAAAATTTCATCTTCATGGACATGTAGTTTGTTGAACAATTGCCCCAAATACTAGTAATTTTAGGTAAAAACAAAGAAGCAAAACCTCCCAAAGCACAATTAATGCTAGGATGAGTGATAATCAAAACAAAAGGTATCTAGATTTCTTGCCTTACTTAAGAGGATGGCAGATGGAGATTCCACCCACACATCACAGGTAAAGCTCTATCAGCAGTGACAATTATGATATTTAAAAGCTTTTTGGTGACCTGCAGAGAACAATTTGGTATCTTCCAGGGTCCTGTGGACATTTGTCTGAGTATTGAAGACTTCAAACCAGAAAACTTCCTCTCCACTAGTATACCAATATGTTTTTTTATTTTCCAAATCCTTCAGCTCCAAATAGACTGACCGTGAAGATATTTTGTTTGTTCAAGCTTCATTTTATGTTTTTCAGTTCATTAGGCAGTCAGGACAATGGACTTTGTTGTTGTTATAAAAAAATATTTTGAACTATCCTTTCACTCTAAGGGCTCTGTCGGCAATTTGGGTACATCAAATTCTTGGCAGACTTCTGAAAACTCCCACTGAAGATCAATACCATCACATAAATAGAAAGTAAGAAGTTCTCTAACTCAGCAATCTATTCACGTACAGTATATCTTGACCTCCCCTTCTCACTTTTCCTTTGGAGCTTAAATCCACTTTGAAAACAAACTAAGATCATTCATGGATTCAGCAGACCTTCTCTACTTTAAAACCATCTTCAAGTCCTAAGTGAAAATAAATACTGTCTTTTTTACTTTATAGTTCTGCAAGTTCTGAATCCCCAGAGTTGTTCTTTATTTATTTCCTCAAGGTAAAAATCCAACTACTTAAAAGTCTTTGGCTTTAATTCTTTTTTTCCAAACTAGAAAAACCTTTAGTTTTCCATCATAGTTCAGATTCCTCAGTGCTGGTACCATCAGTGACATACACAGCTTTTTCAGAGTGATGACCTATTTTCTCTACCACAGCTTTGCTTTTACTACAACTATTAAAAAACACATGGTACAGACAAGAGCTGATTCTTTTAGACAACCCTCCATTAACCCTACAGTGTTACATGACTACTTTAATTAGTATTGACTGCATTTGAGGGTTGTTGCCTACTTGTCCAAATGCTGGGTAGCAACCACACTGGTAATGAGCTTAATTAATATGCATAAAACAGACCACATGATAACCAATTCATCTTTAAAAGCGAATCTTTGGGGAGTGCTTCTCCATAATTCAGGGGAAGCAAGGAAAATTCCTGTTCCAGAAGAATGCTGGAATACATCATACTCCTACTTCAGAAAGAATGCAGCAGTTTCAGTTAACCTGCCTCTGACAGACAGAATGCTGCTACTCATTAGCCTTGCTAAGCTGTGAAGTATGTCCTCTACCACGAACAATCAAATCTGTGGGCTTGATGAGCCACAAGTCAGCAGAGCCATGACAACTGGCACTCGGGGTCCTAGCTCTGAACGTGCAGGGGAAAGAACTTTACATGCATTTGGGTTAAATACCATGTCATAAGGAAGTCTGCTGCTATTTATCTTTCAAAATAGTTTGTTTTTAACAACTGCAACATCTGCTAAAATGCTCAAAATACATGTATGAGAGATTTAGGGGATAATGTTTGCTGATCTGTCCAATTTCTTATCTTACATCACTCTTCCGTATTACAAAAAACACGAACCACATTATCAGTAAAGAATATAAACATTTCCTAATTTTGTGCATGTATTTAAAAAAAAAAATCATGGTTTAATACAATGACAGGCTATCTCAGGGAAAATGGAACTCATTGGTCAGGTTACAAAACAGCTTTTATATAATTTGTAATGGAATATGTGATGGTACACACCCACCTTCTAGATTCTGAAACTGGGTCAAGAACTCCTTCAACTTTTCTACTGTCTTATCAAACTCCTTTCCAGAAGATGACATCAAAATTTCCACACATTGTTGGAGCATGGTTACCAAATCAGTCTTATTCAACATCCTAAAAGACACAATTGTTGGCTGAAGATGAAACACAAAATGATGAAACAGTGTTCTTAGTTGAAAAAAGTTTAAAATAAAAAAATTGAAAAAATCCTTTTTAATAGAAAAAATCTCCAGGATTTCAAACATTCAATCTTGAAGCAAAGTAAATTCTTTTCCTGCTGTCACTAACAGAAAGAAACAAACCAATTAGGTTTGGCAATGATGTCCTTCATGTTTTCCTGTAGAACAGTAGATTTTCTGATTACCTAAAAACAGCTGGACACAGGAGTTGCAATTTTTGAAACTGTGAGTCAGACACCAAAACAAAACAAAAAAACCCCAACACCCAAAACCCAGTCATGGTAGGGTTCAGCACTCATTCCCAAGAACAGTAAATGAAATGGTAAAAAAAAAAAATCACTATGCAAACACATCCACAAAATTACTCTCCGTGACTCAAAATGACTCTCAAATGAAATCTGTATGCTGTTTTCTGTATTTAATTGCTTTACATCTAACCATCACTAGAATCCCCAAACCACTCAAGTTGGAAGAGATCTCTTGAGATCATCTAGCCAGCCTCCAGCTCAGCATTTACTTACTATTTAGTTATCAGGGCCTTTCCCAAATGTCACCAAGCACTGCCCAGTCTCAAAATCTTACTTTAAAAGATATCAAAGTGATGGTGGTCTACATCTCAGGCAGTGGGGTTTCCATATCAGCTACCTAAAAACTGACTAAGAAATTTAAGGAAGAATTCAGAAGAGGCTGGAGAAGCTTTGTGGATATCTGGAGGGACAACTGCAATTTGAGCTCTAGTTTCTAACTGGCAATTGATACTAAATGCTTATAAAGGTTAAAAATTTAGAACTTCAGTTTATCTACTTCAGGGTTACAGATTTTTTGCATCTGTATTGCCTTCAGATACACTTGTTTTGTACAGAAAAGCACCAGGAGTTAACAACAGAAAGGGTGTCCTTGACCACTCAAAAGGCTAGAAAACATTTTGAAATTGTCTTGTATAATATAATAACAAGATAGCCTTGTTCCAGGCCAGACAAAACACTGCAGGTAAACACCCAAGATGGAGAGAAGATAAGCGGATCTGGAGATCTGTGAATGGGAAAGAACAAATTTATTTTCATAGTATTATTCAAAAGGAAACTGCAAGTTCTAGAAAAACTTAGTTACAACAACAATGGGATTACAGGGCCCAAAGAACAGGCAGGAAGACAGTTATCACATATGAGAAAACAGTAAAGGATTCTTTTCAACCTTTTAGATTTGAGATTACTGCAAGGTATGCCAGGGATCAGTGGGGTTAAGATTTTAATTTGGTGTCTTCACCAAAAGGGTTAAAGCTGAAAGGAAGATCTCAGATTACCAAAAGGCAGTAAATAAATCTCTCTCTGATTATTCAGACAAAAGTTATGAAAGAGAAGAAAGGAAGCTAGAATGAAGTCCACAGAAACTCCTTCTGAATGCTTAAGTGGGGAATCACCTGAAGAAGTAATACCAGGTTGGTCAGCACCAAAATGACCAGTCACAGAAGGGCAGGACTGTGATAAGCAGCATGTGATGAAAAGCCATCCATAATCAGCAGACAAAAACCAGAGTACAATATCTAGACAGAAGACAACAGGACAGACAGTCCTTGAAGTTTTGCCACCCAAAAGGTGGATGAGATGTCCCAGCCAGTTAGCTCCACATAACCAATCAAGTGAGACACTCTCCAATCTTCTTGATCTCTCTCTTCTGATGGAATTAATGCAAAATGAACTAAAGCTCATACATCCTCTCTGTCATCCCATGGTATGGGGTTTTTACACTGGCGAAAACTCAGGTAGACAGAGTAACTACTGTCTAGACTGCTCAAGTTAGATCACCTGAAACACCATCTTTGGGGAGAGCACTTCTAGCAGAAGGGATAAAAGCCCGTCCAGGGAAAGGCTGAAGTAGAGAAACCAATCAAGAAAGAAATGCGATTCAGCAACTTAAAACCCTACATTCAAACATAATTCACAAAAAGCAAAAGAGATACTTTGTTAGAAAATGAGAAATAAGCTGACCTAAAGCTTCACTATTTTTTTACTTTCTAAATACAAGGAAAAAAAAGATGGATTCCAGAAAAACACTGAAAAGGAATAAAGGATGGGGAAGGGTGAACATAAGGATACCAATAGGTGATGTGGCTCCTGGGAAGGCAGAGATACTAAGGAACAGTGAGTAACTTTTAAACCTGAGCAAAAGGGGAAAAAAAAATAAAAGATTGTGAGTAGAAGGGGAAAGACTATATTTTATCATTTTCTTCTAAAAGATAGCAGCAAGATTCTATATAGAAAAAGCAGAGACAAGAGGAATTATTTGTAAAAAGGCAAACAGAAGTCAAAAGCTGAAAAAACAATAATCACAGATAGAATTCCAAGTATTTGAAGAAATTGTGTTGGAAGAGTTTTGTTAGAAAATGACGAAGTTTCTGGATTAAAAAAAAAAAGAATCATAGAACCATCATCTATGAAAGCAGCGACCATGAACACTGTATTTCTATCAGAGGCTCCCACAGTGGGAGCCAGGACCAGAAGAACAACAGGAGGGAGATGAACAGATAAGAATAAAAGGGGAACAAGCCAGAATCTGATGGCAGCATCAGCTTTGAGATAGGAAAAGAGACAGATGAATTCAGAACGGATGAAAGCAAATTAAACACAGGAGAAGAAAAAGGAGAGGTAAAAATGGCCAAGAGTTATTGAGAGATTACAGACAGACCGTAGAGGAAAGCAGAATGACAAGTTTGTGGGCAAGAGCTCAGAGGTGATTGAGTGCTGTCAAGATTCAGGAGTCAGAGAAGGAACAGAAAAGAAAGACGGCAGAAAAGACAACTCAAGCACGTAATCCTTTCAAAGGGATGAGGGTAAAGAACACAGAAAGTGTGTGGCTACACGTAAGAATCACTCAGTATGGCAAAGTACAGTTGGAAGAGTGTGTTTCCTTGTTTGTGTACCAGCCCAGAAAGTTACCCTCCATCCAACACTGATATGGTGTTTCTGTGCAGTTTTACCGTCAGACACATCAAACCTGACCAGCTCAGGGGGTCTGGAAGAGGCAGTGACAGTATCGGTGTCGCACTGGCTCCTTGTGGGACAGAGCCAAGGGATTGTTTGAATGAGTGCAGCTATCAGGAGACAGATATCTGCTATGTGTCTGTTTAAAGCACATTTAGAAGTCTGTAGCTGCAACACTGCAACTGAAAGGTTTTCTATCACGAAAACTGGCTTTGATGACTTTGGTGTTTTAAACACCGATAGACAACGTTAAGTACAGGCTCTCCTAAAGTCCTGCGCTCATAGGATCACAAAAAATTAACTCAGTCCCTGTAAAAACTGTTAAGGCAAATTAGGAAGAGAAGGAAAGTAGTAAAATAAAAAAGAAAGGCCTCAGCTACTCTTCATTTGGAACAGATTCTAATTTTCAGAACAGATTAAAATTTAAGCCAACTAAGACTAATAATTTGATTGATAATATCTACCACAATCGTACTCTAAAAGGCAAAACCCAACTTATTCTCAGTCACACAAAGTAATCTCAGTGGTTTCAGCATAATTACTCCGGGCATGAGATATTAGAACCAGGCTGAATTTCATAAAAATCAGTAGAAAACCAAACTGAAAACAACAGTCAATTTACACTTGCAAACAACCCTAAAACTAGCTGTGAACAGGTAATATCCTCAGCTTTAACTTCCAGAATAACTGATGACTGATATTTTCCATGTGTACGGCGGTATTAAAACAAAATGGGGAAAAAATCACCTTGCTAGCTGAAGAGATGACTCATACTCCTCTGTCTCCCACACTCGGCTTTCCAAACACGCACAGTGCAACTCCCTGATCTGTTATGCAGAAGGTGAAGAAAGGATAAGGTGTTTTACAAAGTAATGTGGAAATCTTACAACAAGCTTTTCCAAGCAATACCCAATTCCTTTAGAGCTTGTTTTCCAAAGATGCAGAATGATTGCAAAAGAAATGAGAGCACTTAATATCTTCCAAACTAAGCTTCTGCTGGAGACTGTTGCTCTGCACCAGGTTCCAAACAACCAACATTCAGGTGAATATAACTGCAGTGAACAGAAAGGAACTCCAATCAACTGCCCCAGCTAAAACATCCTTTTATTCTCAAATACTGGGACAGTTCATGCTGCTTTTGTAGTCGGTGACAGATTCTAGTAACAGTATGGAATACATTGAGAACTGAGAGACAAGTGCACATGCACACAATATGTAATTGCTCTTTTACTGGAAGGATTAAATGACATTAGAGCAATAGGACTACTAAGAGCAATTATCACTGTTCCTCCTACTACTGCTTTTTTCTGAACAGAAGGTTGCTAAAAACTCAGTCTCTTCATCTGAATTTGACTAGTGAACTAATAGGTGGTAGAAGAGTGTACACTGTCCGCAATGCATACAGATAATCCAGATGTGGGAAGGTCTGTGTGTGGATTCTTTTGCTGATCTGTGCACCTGCCCCTTCCTGGAAACTCCTTCCTGTTGACTGACAAGGTATCATCCCTGCCAGTAAAGACCACACGCTGCTGTCCTCTGCCCATAGAAAGAAAGCACCTGTCTCAATTTTAAGAAGTAGGGTGCAAAACAGCAGTTCAGTAAACAAACAGTAAATATTTATTTAGATGTCATACTTTGAGGCCAAAAAAACCCCCCAAAACCACAAAAACAACAACAAAAACCACATATAACAGTACATCACCTGCTTGCCCAAAGGATACTTCGGAAGAGAAGATGTGAAAACGTGAAGACATCTCAGAATTGAAACATAATTTTCATGGTAAACACGTAAGTCCTCCAGCAACTTCTCTGTTTCTTCCTACAGTGATAGAGTAATTTTTAAAGTAATTCTGACATCCATTTAAAACTCTCATACAGCACTTAAAATGACTCTGAAGTTTTGATATTGTAGTGTGCTATGATTTAAATCACCAATCTTAAATTGAGACCACTAAGCAAATGAGCTGTATTTCAACAGTTCACTGCATTCACATTGCATATTGTTACCTTTACTTTCTTCCTCCAGCTCAGTAGATTTGCTATTGATTAGCATTATTATGTTACCAATTTCAGCTATGTTTAGGCCTTTAGGTTTGAAATGTCATCTCATAATAATGAGAGTATACACTATCCCTTTAGCAGGCAATGAGAAGTTATGTAGCTACTTTTACTCGAAAACTTGCATTTTATACTACAAATGCGTTTAAAATTTTACTTCTTATATTGTGGGTGGCTGCTGTTTTTATTAGTTATGTGTACATAAAAAGACCAGTTCACAGAAAACAAAGAAATATTCAGTTGCCGCTCCTATGTGTTTTGAATTTGACTTTTGTTTATTCATGGGTTGAGAACTATAGAAATAAAAAAATCACATTTAGGAAAAAGAAATTATTGACTGCTGCTACTGAATTTTCTGGATGGCACCACATTATCACTGGCCTCCCATGGAAGCATATATTAACACTTCTGGAAAGCCACACTCAAAAATTCCAGTAATTGTACTAAAGTACTTTGGGCTCATTGCATGTAAGTTTGTGAATCAGAAGATCTTCTCTCCCCTGTCTTCAGTCAAAAATAAAGAGGAAAAACCACAGGATCCTCTATATTGCCCTTTTGCTTAATTCTGAGCAAACTATTCCAAATGGAAAGAGAAAAATAAAATAAGCCACTGAAGTTTTCTAGAGTTAAACTCAAACAAAGAGTATCAATGATAAAAGAAAAGCAAAACCTTGTCTGCAGGCAATATAAGGAAGTACAGATGCATGCAAAGAAAAGGTATACTGCAAAGACTGAAAGTAACAAAGAGTACTATAGAGAGCTTCCTGATGTTAAAAAAAGTTCTAAATTATTAAAAACAATAACAATATTTCTCCTCATAGACTTTTTATATATTGAAATTTAAGAATCACTGATATAACAACTGTTAAGGCAACTTCCAAAACTTAGGGTAGACACTCACAAGTTTGTATTTTAATTCTAAGTAGGATCATTAAGAAAGAAATTATCCTCACCACAAAATAAGCTAAGGAAAGAAAACAAGTTCTCTCTAATGCTGCTATATCACTCTTACTTCCCCAAACCCCAAGCATTATTAACACACTTATATTTCCCTCATCTTGGTCCTAGCTCAAGACAGATATAGTTAATATAAGTAAATAGCAATGTATGTTGCCAAATAATGAAGTGAAAAGGCATAATTCATTTTAGAAGAGTTTGAAATTGTTATTACAAGACTATGCAATATTATTTGCACGACAGAGATAAAAGACACAGATCGCCACATTTATACAGTTTCAAATTAAATTTGCCATGAAACCTTTCAGATAAATTTTTTAATAATTAGAATGTAAAATTGCTTTTAAAACTGATTATTTTAAACAGGTGAAACTCTTCCCATAGTTATTAAAAGAAGTGGTAACAACATGGAATAAAAATGCATCTGATAAAGTGTATTGCAGGTTTAGGGGCTAAGATAGAAGACTAAAGTGACCTCATGCTGAAACATGAACAGTAAGTTTATATGAAAGATTACTTTAGTGACTCTGAAAGTGTTTCCAAAGTCGGGCATGATATTGTAGATTAGCATGACATCAGAATAAACAGCACCTCATTAATGCAGCAGTAGGACCTTTTCTTCCCAGGCAGAACACACTGCCATCTTGGCAAGACAGTAGTGGTCCCACCTCTATTGTGGAGATTAGAACAAGTGTCTTCAATTAAAATTTGTGAGAAGCATCATATGCACCTAAACACGAGAATTCCAGCTTCCTTCCCAAACTTACAGGGTGAGGCTTGTGAAATAAGGGGTGTATTACTAAACATGTAAGGTTGAAAACATATAAAGTTTAAGCTGATGAGTATTCAACTTTCAACGCGAGTGTGAATAAAGGGCAAGGGAACAGTAGTAGCTTAAACTATTTTTGCCAATGAAGATTATGTATCATAAAATTATGTAAAATCATGTCTCATCCTGAATACTGTAACTGCACTTGCAAAGTTGCCTGTTCCTAACCTCCCCTCCAGCCATTACCATTGTTCTTCCCACTTGAAAAAGCCTTACACACCAGGCAAGTACCATTTGCCTGGCAGGTTACAAATACTTGAAATCAAGAGTCAGGAGAAACCCTTTACCTTCAGCAATGCTTCTACTGGGAGTGGCTCAGATGGGCAAGATAACCAACAGATTTTTGATGGTGAATTCCTAAAGGGCTCACAACGGTAGTAGTCTGACTTCAATCAGTTGGCAAAACTTCAGATAAACATGTAACAAATTAGTTTTAATCCTGTATGAGGTCTAGTGTGAATGTGTGCCTTGGGACACAGACTCTGCCCTGCTGAGTTCAATCAGAAAGTGAGGCTATGAAGGATTAAGAGCTTAAGAAATAACCTCCAAGATTACTTACACATTCTTCAAACACTTAACTGACCTTCCAAGAAAGGCACTCTGAGTAAGCATGAAAAGACCTGGCCATAAATAAACTTGTATCCTTCTTTTTAAGCAGTTATGCTTCTAGATATAACTAAAAGTTGATGTAAGAAAGTTGTGCAGCTTCGTATAAAGGCTGACCTGGCAACCCCAGAGATTTGGAATTTTGACCTGCCAATCCCAATTCCTCATTAGTGGTCACAAAGCAGAGTATGTTCTGTATGGAAGATGTTATACAGATCTATACATCTTGGTCTCATATTTTATTATCCTCCACAAAGTGATATATTGGGCAAGTTATTTCTGTTCTCCAAGGACATTCTTAAAATTTTACCTTTAAGAAGCTGTCATTTGTCAGCAGTTCAATCTGTTTCCCTGACTCTTGCTTTTCCACATACCTTACGGCAAGAAAAAAAACAAACAAACATAAAATTATAATGTAAAGGAAGATTCTAGTGTTAGAAACATTTAAAATGTTTATGCTGCTGTAAGAAATATGTATCTTTCTTTGGAAAAATGACAGTCAAATCCAACAAGTTGAAAGGCCACTCCAAAATCCTAGAGATTATGCTTCAAATCAGCTTAACAATTTCAAAAGTGATTTATGGTTATTTGTCAGAATATTTCTGTATTAAGAACAAGAAGAAAAAAAAATAAATTCAAGTGATTACACATCACAGAAGCTGTACTCACTAGAGTAGAACGTTAAGGCTTCCTGAAATTATTTAGAACTGTCCTCTGCTTGATCAATTTACCTTTGCTATAGAAACGTGCACAAATGAGCTACAGTGTTCACAGAACTACATTTACAGATTCTTTTAATCTTTTTTAAAGCTGACTCAACATATAATTGTCCAAAAAACGTATTTCCACCTTCACCTTCTGAAAGAGGGCAGTCTCCGAATGTTTTCACATTGATCATTTGATAAAGAATAAACTCTCTTCTTAACATCTACCAGTTGGCAACACAGTACACTTAGAGGCTGGGAATAGAAGTGTTCCACAATACAGAGCTGAAAAACAAACCAAGAACTAGGGATGTTAAAAAAATTCAAGCTCCCTCAGTTTAATGTTTTCTTACTACTACACTGCATATACTACAATGATAGTAATGTATCCTTTCAAAAAAAAAAAATTACAATTCATAAATATTCCATAAGTCACTACAGGACATGGATTATACAGTTGTAAACAGTCACATAATTACCTTATTTGCTATATGTGTTATTCATTTTCAGTACCTCAGCTTTTCCCACCCTCTTATGTAACATCACACCTAAATATAATGACATGATGGTGATCTCTTGTATTTATCACTTAGAAAATCTGATCTGAAATTGCTTCATCCTTGAATACTTTTAACACACAAGGACACAGCCATACACTGTCAGGTCTAAAACTTGTATTTGCACGTCAGGCCAATGAAGAAGTATTAAATTTTGATGACTCTTTCAAATAAGAGGAGTTGAAACCTATGAGAGCCCACATAGGTCTGTCTTCAGGAAGAGGTACTATGGCCAGGATACTTCTCCTGGCCACATGTAATCACTGAATCTTATATATCAAAAAATCAGAGAAATTCTAAATGTCTGTAATATTAAACGGGCATATTTCAGGTTCACACATGGAGCTAGGCAAGAAAGAAACAATTTCACCGTCCTGCATTAAAACAGGTGGCAGCGGCTACAAATTCTTCAGAGAACACTGATCTGCAATCCACAAGAGCTACAATGAGACCTATATGAAGAACTACATAAGGCAATAAAAATGTAACAGTCGTGCTTGGTAGAGACTCCTTTTGGAAACCCTGAGCTCTTCCACTTTGCCTCCTGAGAGAGGGTAAATGTAACTCCCACATTGCTACACGGCTGCTTAGAGCACAATTATTACCTACTCTGAGGCACCAAGTAAATGACCCTGCAGCTCCTGTTTCCCTGAAAAGGCAGGAAGTCTGCATCCATAAACTGTGCCAGAGGAGTTCAAGTGGGGAAGAGAATAGGCTACTGCTGTAGCCTATTCACACCAAGACAAACCAGAGTACAAGGACCCCACAAAGATGATCAGAACTGGAGAGTTCTGCCAGGAGGTTAGAAAGCTACAAATTAATCTATAGCAAAATACAGCTCTTTCTGCCCACTAAGCCAGGTCACCCTTTTAAATGTAACCTTAAAATATCGTGGGTTTTGTGGCAGAGAAAGCTTTTATGTGCTTCTTCATACCTGTCCTACAAGTTTGCTCTTACACCCTTATCAGTAAAGGTTTTAAAACACCCATCTGTTCACAGATCCAAACCACTTCCAAAGGATACTTTTTCATACAATTCAGCAATATTAGAACCTAAAAAATCTTTCAGTGCCTAGTAATTACTCTTTGTTTTCACAACCATAATTTGAATTCTTGTTACCACTGCCTACCTGAAATCCTTTGATAAAATTCTGGACAGAAAAATCATGGTACAGGAATATGTTGATGAGAACCTGCAGAACTTTCTCACCCAGTTTAAAGGGAAACCTGGATGTCAGAAGCAGCTAAGAGGGAGAAAAAAGAAAAAGTAGCCATAGCAGGAAATTTCTCCTGAATTCAAATCAGCGAAACTTTGTATATACAACTTGATACAACTGTTAGTATGTGTTAACATTCAACTAAACGAGATACTAGATACACTGCCAACTTCTAAAAATAGTATTTCTACTAAAATATTTATGCAAAGATTGATTTTCAGTTTATTATTTTATCACATTTGCCTAAGTATCTTTCACTAATACAACGTTTGAAGTCAGTTTTGCTTAATGCTATTTCTGTAAAATTACAAATAGAATAGAGACTGCTGTAACAAACAGTGATACCACTACTTTCAGCATGTCTAACAGAGATTTTGGAAATCCAGCACAAAGCAGTCTACCAAGAATCCACAGACACAACATTTATATGGCCTGAACATACGGATAACTCAGCTAATGTTTGGTGGGTGGTAAAACTCAGGCTGAACTTTACTTTTCTAAGTTTAAGCTAAGTTTCAAAGCTATCTTTTTCTGGACCAAAGTAAAACTGAAATCACAGCTTGACTTTAATAAAGAGGTGTGAATGTCAAAGCGTAATTGCACAAGTCAATGCAAATGAAAGATGAAAGCAGGTGTGTGTGTGTGTGTGTGTTTCAGTATGAGAAGGGAGCTCTCAGTATTACACTGCTCTGCAGCTGCGAGTAGAAATACCCAAAATCCACAGCTCTCGGGAACGGAGTCCTTTTCAAAACCTTCAGACAAACCTGCCTTTAAA
This sequence comes from Gymnorhina tibicen, assembly GCA_013399875.1. Taxonomy (NCBI): domain Eukaryota; kingdom Metazoa; phylum Chordata; class Aves; order Passeriformes; family Artamidae; genus Gymnorhina; species Gymnorhina tibicen. The sequence continues at coordinate 2,103,112 of VXAZ01009215.1, forward strand.
GGCCACACATGTAAATGGTGCTTCAAAACACACACATTCCTCCTTTCTATTTAGAAAAGAAATTACCTTGTCAACTATAGTAGACAGGTGCTCCTTACAGGAAATGGACTGGAAAAGCTCTATGCACAGCAGAGAGGAAACTGAGTGAGGAAGTAATCTGTGGATAATCATTGGTGATGTAGCGATTCCAAAAATCAGCACTAGAGGTAATTCATGGATATGTTGACTGGATAATGGGGGAAGGGGAAAAAAAAGTAATAGTTACATTATAGAAGCTTGTGTAACAAATGCATTGTGTTCCTACTACAGCACTGAGTTTAGATACAGAGAGGGGTAGATTAAAAGATTCATTACCAGTAAACCAAAAGAGTTTTGGTGTGGAATAAAATGAAAAAGAAAGGATGTTATTTGAAGCCCTAAAGTAGATAAGAATATGAAATTTCATTTTAGGATTAAATTTCAGAAAGTGGCACAAAAAGCATCATTTCAGTTAGAGTCTTGTGCTGATCCTACCTTCCCAAAAAGTTATATTCAGAGAACTGAGTCTTATAATAAGATTTTTCAAAGACACGGAGAAAAAATAAGAAGATGCATTAAATAGGTAACAGGCAAGAAAATTTATAAGATTTACACCATTTTATAAATTCCAAAAAAATACAAAACATCTCCAACATTCTATGTTCCAATCAAAAGCAAAAAAAAAAAATCTGACTTCTCCAGATTAATCTTCCTCCTCAGATAATTTTTTAGTATTTGCTTTAGAACTGAAAACCAGGACTGAATGTGTATTCCTTGTGGACAGCATATAATTTATACAAAATACAGTGTTTTCAATATCATTTCGTCATTATTTGTCATTGTTAATAGTTTCAAGGAGGTACAAATTCTGCTACCTTAAATATCTTCTAGGTTAAAACTGTCAATTTATTTCTTTCCTTTGTTTTTGCCATGGCAACTTTCTGACTTCAGATTTTAATTGTTATCCCACAATTACTTTGTTTCTCTAACTCCTCAAAAGAAATTGCTGAAGACTTAAACATAAAACTAATAAACTTCATATATTACTGTCCATTGTTGATAATCTTAAGAGAATCTTAGAAAGGAATCAGAACTTGTGATTAACAAATCAGAGAAACCTCTCACATTTACCCACTTCACCTTTATTATTAAACATGTTTAAGACTGAGATGAAGAGAATAACACAAGCTATACAATTTCTTGCTGGTGTCTCAGCAAGAGAGGTCTTGTTTAGAGGTAGTATCAGGTGCACACACTGCAGCTGAATTAACTGTACAACTGCAGCCCCACTTCTGACACAACTGTAGCTCCAACCTGGGGACTTAAGTGCAAGATGCTCTTTTTGGAGAGCAGCAGGAGTTTTTGATTAGCATGCCTGAGATTATACAAAGGAAGACAGGCTAAAGAAGTACAGGAGCACCTGAAGTAGACAGCTGCTGATTACAGATCCTGGCCAACTGGGGAAGTTTTATATACACCCCTATTAGTAAGCTAGTGACCTTTAAGCAGCATTACATCAGTAGTCACACAAAAATACACTCTGAAAACAATTTTAAAAGATCTACACATCTTAAAAATTTAGTTTCACATTCACAAATTCTGTAACAACTAGTATCAATAAATCCTACCATGTGAAAAATTAAATCAGCCACCCCTTATCTCAGCCTAGCCCTCAGGCACTCTGGTTCACAGTCACAAGTTAGCGTTAGCATAATTTATGCCTAAAACCTAGCAAGTAGTTTTTTTGCTCAATCACTGCTGCAAAGAAGCACCACCAATCTTGGATTCCAATGCTCCACTGGCCTCACTGTTACATTTCAGAACAGCTGCAAATAGAAAATGGGTAAAGGAGCGGAAGAACTAAGGTTCAAGTCACATTACCTGCTGATGACTATGAAGTCTTGAAGAACTTTTGTGGTGAAACTTTCCATGTCTTTGAATATGACTACAACTGGAGGAGATGGCCAGTGTCTAGAAGAGGAATTTCTTTTTTTGCTTGGAGTTTCAGAATCTGTTTTCTTTAAAGCCATTAAATAAACATTAATACACAGAAGCCAGCAAAATAAAAAGACTGAATCATATCTATGATACTACAGTACTCCAAAGTGACATGACTGACTTTTTGTCAGCTGTATTTATTATTAGCACCTAGAACTGCCATTTTTCTTCCTTCTGTTTGGCACAGCATGAAGTACAAAGAATAAACAGATTTTAAACACACACTCCCAGCAACGACAAGAATAGCTCTGAGAGACAGAACTGGTGGAGTTCTGTTGGGATTGAGGGAGAAGATTAGAGTTGTGTACACAGACATTGCTTATTTTCTGTATCTTTACTCAGTAATAAAAAGAGCATATACTCAGTACACTTTGGTTTATCACACTGCTCCGATGAAGCCATCAGAAAATCAGTTGTAACTTGTATTCATGGCAGAAACAAAACTTAAAACTTCAATAGCTTCAGCAAACACAAAGATACAAACACATTTTGAAAGTTATTTCCTTACTGCTTGCCAATGTAGTGTGGGCTGCAGATGACATCACAGTTCATTAGCACTAATACAGTACCTTTGCCCTGGATGGCTGTTCTTCTGTAAAGTTTTGTTTTAATAAACAAAATATCTCAGCACTCCTGGGAGAAAAGCATCTGGCATGAAGCTGATACTGCATTTTAAGCTTCCAGTTCCCAATTAAACATAGGACAAAATAGTACTTTTTGCTTGTGTTTCAGAATTCTGACATTCATACACCATCAGTAACTAACTCCACATTGGTCTATGTGTCACATATTATATTCACATCATCTCCATATCATGTTAATTTTTAGTATTACATTAAAAATTGACCTTTGGCATTTTCTCACAGAAAGCTGAGTTACGAAATTTCTGTTTTAAACACATCTAAAGGTCAGGTATTTTCATAAACTGGAGATAAAAAAATGCCAACAACATACCTTTGTTACACTCTCATACCAGCTGATAAGAGAAGACATTGAACAACGTATTCTATTCTGTGAAACCTGCACACAGTCCTCATCTTCCAGTGAGTCCACCTCTATATCACAGTTCATCAGCTGCCCCACCAGCTTCTGCATCAGATTTTTTATGCCTTCACAAAACATTTTTAGACACGTGGTAAAAAACATTTGGTTATCTGACAACACTTCTCCATCTCATACTACAAAAAATTACCCCAAAGTTATTACTCGTTATTTTTCGCATTTCTGATTATTCTCCTTCTCTCTCCAGAAAGCACATCTCATGCTCCTGAAAGCATTAATGATATGCATGCTGTTAATGCAGTTTGCCTAGATAGCAACAACTGAGGTTAAGATGTTGCTCTTCCATCTTTCCCTGAGCTCCAGCCATATGCTTTTAAGAGTGACCTAAGAATAAGTAAGGCAGCCAATCCACAGAACTGAGGATGCTGCCATAAGTTATTTTAATCTTTTTACTTAAAAAATAAAGAACGAGCAAGGAGGGTGGGACAATTTTATTCTACCCATTCTCTCACTAAATAACGTGACTGTAAGCATTTAAAAAGTAGAGTGCATACATACACTGTCCAATTAAACAAAAAGAAAACCAACCTACAGTATCAACATGCAATACACTAAGCAGCATGTTCTTAACATTTATGCTACAGCTAACTAGCATGTCAATCTTCACTGTTTTAAACAGAACTGGATACCTCTCAAAATACAGTAGGCATTACTGCTCTGGTGACATAGGTTTGAGCAAATCTTCGGAAAGTCTTCAAGATCCCTCTATTATTCTTACATTTAGGGTAAAAAGCTAGAATTCCTAGTTAATTGGTATCTTATTCAAAAGAAGCAGCAGTACTATTGCAGTATTTACCCGGGCAATCTTTGGCTTCCAGCAAGGCTATATAAGGAGTAATGTTATCCTGAAGGACATCTGAGAGACCTCTGAAAGTCAAGTCATGATCTGTAACATTCACACCTAGAAAGAAAACGACAACATTTTAAGGGGCATTTTTCCCATGACTCATGAGCACAATGATGGAACAGTAAACTGAACAGTAGACAAACAGCAGAAGATACCTCAAATATTTAAGGAAAGAATGAAAAGTATCACATCAGCTGTGAGGAAAGATGAAAAACTAGCAAAAGATTAGACATACATATTGACACTCCCTAATTAAGAGAAACAGGGAGTCACAGTGAAGACCCTTTATCATACAGTTTAGTGGGGTTTTTTAAAGAAAGTTTTCTCAAGCGTGCAAACCTGCAAGAAGCAGGACTGGTTTTCTAACGTCCCTCAGAAGCCATCCACAGCTACGTATGGCCTGCAGACAAGAAGTTAAATTCACCTTCTCTAGAAGAATACCGTATCCATATCTGGATCCTCTCATGGCTCATGTAAAGAAGAAAATTACTGTAAATTATTGTGAACCATAGTCTGAATTCACTATGAATGACGTAGTATTTACTGCCTTTGTTAATATCCTCAATCAACCAAAAAAAACCAACAATCCCCTCCAGAAGGCAATTCAGAGCTGCTTCCACAGAAATATTTGAAGCAGTAGTTTTTCACTTTCTACTACCTACAAAAGTAGAGTACCTTCCACTCTTTGTGAGTGGCTACACGGTAAATTTGAAGCACAGGCCTGATCTTAATCTCCCTAAAATAATCCACTGGAAATGTAATCAACTTGCCTTGAATCAGGTTTAGGATTTATAGTTGCAAACATCTGAAAGAACGGAGAAGGGAAGAAAAAAAAAAGACTCCAGAACTTCACTAACTTCATCTCCAGCTATTTTCTTCACCCTCTTCTCTTTTCCCAAGATAAAGACACTACTTTCCTACATGTAAAGATGCACTGAAAGAACACACATCAGAAATACAGAAGCTACATAATTCCAGGGTTATGTTATAGAAACCACCAGGCATGCTGGTGTCAGAAACACAGATGTAATTGAAGTATCTCCAGTGCCTCAAACAAAAAAACCTCAAATCACTATCAGCTGCTTAATACAGACCTGTAGGGCAGTTGTTGACTTACTGGACTATTAAGCAACATAGGCAAAAGGGGAAGAAGGTTTTATCTGACTTCCTTCTCCCCACCCAATCTCTTCTGTTGACGTGTTTGAAGCTGATACTGCTCACAGTAATTGCTGGGAGTAGCAATGTAAATTTCTTCGATCTGTCTGTGAGTTTTAATCAGACATATGTAACAAAAAATATCTTTAAAAAATTACCTAAGACAATAGCTGCAGTAGGGATTTCTCTGAACTTCATCCTGCAAGTCCATTCTGTCGTCTTCTCTTGAAACTCAGAATGAGACCGGCTCAAAAAATTCACCAGATTATCAAGCAACTGCTTATTCAAGTCTTCCTGTATTTGCTGCAAACATACACAGAGAGAATTTATCTATAAAAATGTAGAAACACCACTGTATCTTCCTTTTTCCACTCCTTTCCTGCATAATCTTTAACCCTTAAAACTCCAGGTTTTAAAATTTTACTGTGATCTATAAACCACACTAACTTATTCACTGTGTGGCAAACAGAGACATTTCCCATCTTGGAACTTCTGGTCAAGTGCCTCAACAACAATTTGGAAAGCAAGTGAGCTTAACTGTGTTGTCACACCACAGCTTTAAAGAAGGAGAAAAAACCAACATACTGACAAAGTCTAAGTGATGTAGGCAATATAAAACAGTATCATTAGTTTCTCGAACAGTGTTCATTAAAATTCTTATTCTTCCTTCTCACCTTACAAAACGCCTGTAAAACATTTTTCTGAGATATCTAAATGAGTGAAAATATTCTGCTCCTCCAAATCTAATTCAGGATTAAAGAAGTGAAAATAGTAATAAAGGAAATCATTAAGTATGTTTTATAGGAAAAAATACTAAACCGCATGACTGCCATGTTTCTTACACTGTCTTTTGACCTTCAGGATGATTTTCACACAAGAATTTGTATAGGCAGGAACATATGAAAATGTAAAACCTTTAAAGGCAGATGTATGTATGTCAGCAGCATTTTGTATTTCTTTTTTTTTTATCTGTGTGCCTTTGTAAATCTGTCCCTAAACCAAGATAGGCCTTCTGCAGGAACAGACAAAAAAACCCTCCTGTACTCTGAAGTTCAGGATATCAATATATACTCTAGAACACAGGTGTTAGAAACAAGATTAAACCCCTGTCCCAAACAAAATCATCATCAAGATTTATTAGCAACAAAAAGTGAGACACACGGCAGTGAACTTGATTTTAAGCAAAGTGGCAAAGGCCATCTCTAGCAGCATTGAAGAGGCCACTATCAAAGAGTTAAGATCACATCTCCAGGAGACTGCACATGATGCCTACTCAATAGCCTGAACTCCATTTCCATAATACAGAAGAGCTTCTGTTGGTCTCCTAAACAACTGATAAAACTGTACACAAAGTCATTTTAGTCTTTTCATCCTCTGCTTATTGAAGAATATCCTTCTGGCCTTTCTGATGTTGATTGTGCAGCTCTGAACTCCCACCTGATAAATTCTGTAAACTCAGAACAAATTGTAACATGACATTTTTGAAAGAATTTATACCATCAGGTTATAACACCATTATAACAACTCCTGTATTACCACAGATCCTGTAACAATCCTCTGAGCTTCTGTTTCAGATTCCATCAAACCCTGAGCTTCCCGTGATTACTATTGTTTTTGCTAAGCTGACCTAACAAGAACCTCAATTCTTACTTTGCACGATTACAGTACATGTTATTTCTTCCATTGTGCACTTGTGACCTTGGAATTCAGTCTGCCATGGCATTACACATTTACTCAGCTTTCTTAAAATCCACCAGTCTTTTCCTGTCAAAACCACTTTGTTAATAGCATCGTTTCGGTAATGTTCCAGAAAGTTCACCAGGCTGCTCTGCATCCCAACTGACCAAGTCATTTACTTGCATGACATTCTCACTCTGGAAAAGTCACAGGAACTGGAAGTTCAGTCACTGCCACGATACCAAGTTTCATCATGACTATTTGTTATGTGGTCTGAAAACCATTATCTTCATATTAGAGCTAAAATTACTGTATTTTAGCCCTGCACTTCACCTTTTTGTTTCTAGCCTGGATCCTGGTAGAACGGAATTCTCGCCTCACAGGAGAAGAATTTTTCCGTAAGCCCTTGATGAGATTTATTATAAGCACATCTGCAAAGCCACTTCTGTCAGCAGGGGTCAAAACTGGGATACGTTGCAATATTGAAGCAAAACGAAGTCCAAAATTCACCTTCCAAAAGCAAAGGGCAGTTCCTGCCATACTTTTGTCAGCCTTCCAGCTGTGAGAAGCATGAAAGGATGTCATTGCCAGATGACAGATGGTGCTGCCACAACCACAGCACAGTTTATGATGGATATATAAAGGCCAAGTGCACTCTACCATGAAGTGCCTTGGAGGGCAAATCCTCTTCTCTTTTCAACACCTCAAGCAGATACCAGAGAACCAGGAGAACACCAGCACAAGCACAAGGCCTGCCAATGAATCACCAGGCAGCAGTGCCCTGGCAAAACCTCTGGAAAATGTCCTCCTAGGCTCCCTTAGCACACTACCAGAACCCCTAGAACAGAAGCCCAAACCAGCAAGACACCTGCTACCCACGTACTGTGCCACAGATCAGGTCTGCTACACTAGGGTTTGAAAGCACGTAAGAAATTAAATCCTGACTAGCTAAAGCCCTCACCTACCTGGCCTGACCTCACGGGTGATGCTGCTTTGAGGAGTTCAGACTAAAGACTTTCTAAGGTCCCTTGCAACCTGAATTATCACACTATTTTACATGTAAGAACCACCAGCAGCTCCATGTTTGCCAACAGCGGGATAAAAGGATGATAATTCAAAACTCAGTAGGAAAAATACCACAGATACCCCAGAAGAAGTATGAAGAAAGTTCTTTGTGTAGCAACCGAAGTAATTGCCCTTGAAGGAACTGTCTTCCATCAGGAGGAGTAAGACCAGAAGAAAGTATCTGGCAAACTCCTAATAGCCTTAAAGAAAATGAGGCTAGGAACAGAATTAGAGAAATTTATGAGCTTAGCCCAAGGGTCCAGATTTTAAGCTACGTCCATCTGGCTTCTACTACACATATCAAAACAAACTTTGGGGAAAGAATTCTCATAATGTCTAGAGCCCAAGAGCAAGCAGAGGAATATGGAATACTTGCTCAGAATCCATGACATTGAATAGAGGAAGAAATCCCTGCTGTATGGAAGCAATTATTCATAGTATAATGCAAGCCAGCTGGCTATAGGGACACAACAACAGCAAGCCATGTAACACACAACAGTCAGGAGGCCACAGTTCAGTATGAAATTAACTCTGACCCCCACCACACAACCCCATTCACACCATCCATACTAATTCAATAGACCGTGTTTGTAGTGGTGTCATTCTGTATTTGACATCCATGCAGCTGTGTTCACATAAATCCACTGTGAATCCTGGGCTGCTGTGCATGAATTCGGGAACACTAAGGTCAAGACCAGCCTAAAATCCTCAAAGGGCTGGCAAGCATTAACTGAACTGAAGGCAGGAAACAGCAGTATGCCAAGAGTTAATAAAAAAGGCAATTAGTAGGAAGAGAAGCTTAGAAGCAGCAGCTTGAAACATCAAAAGTGTACAGTTCTGTGGTTACAAGTAATGTGTACTTGATGCATTAATTACTACTATTTTATATTCTGGACAGTCAATATTTCTGGCCCTCCTATTGCTTTAACCAACTGCCATGCACTTTAAAGCATGTCAAAAAGATCCCCAGAAACAAAGAAGCAAGCAGCATTGTTACAAATGCAAAACACCACTTCAGTGTGAGGCACAAGACTCACCTCTGTTTCCGATTTGATCTGGTTCCATAAAGACTGACAAGTGACAAACCGTAACTCAGTGTCCTCCGAATCATCGCTTCTGCTTCTGAAATCATGAGCTGGAAACACAGACAGCAAAGGAAAGCACAAACAAGCTCATGAAAACAAAACATTTTTTTTCCTGAGACTAAAAGAAAGGACCCAACTGTACATATATATTTCAGGGAGATGACTTTTCTCTTAAGCAGTTAATTAATTGCTGGTATTTGGCAGAATAAGCAAGGGAACAAGCAGAACCTATTACCCAAGTATGCAGGCAAAAGGTAAAGAAGTGGCTTCTATCTCAAGTCCCAGATAAGCTAAAGACTAAATCAGAGCAAACAGCCTTTATTATTAAAATAAAACAAAATAAGAAACAATAATAATAATAGTAAAAAAATCTTTCTCTTGCTTCAGAAAGTTTTGTGGGTCCACCTGGTTGCCATTCAGTGGAGCACCAGCAGTGGTTTGATCTCTAGAAAAGAGCCAGTCGATGAGCATCATCTCCTAAAGCACTAAACCTACCCAAAAGAGGTCTGTAAATGACAAATGAGAGACATCCCTCTGCCTCCATTTTCATTGTCTCCCCTAACTATCACCTCATATGTGTCCCTAAGAAAAATCACTTAGAATATATAACCAACTCTGATTAGACAGATCTTAGACTTTTAATTGAAGAAAATCCAGGCACCATATTATTGGTAACATACCAAGGCATAATTTCCTTTTTTCACTACCAAAAGTCAAACTATAGATGCAAATGTCCCCAGAAAGCTTTTTGTGAGGTTTGACAGTACTATCAACTATTGATGCTGTGGAGTTTCACAACTAAAACTTCACACTGGACAGGACTGGGCTTCCAGACTGGACAGATGCACATCCAAGTACTGTTTCAGAACACCACTCTAAGCAACTGCTGTGAAAAGCCAAACCAGCTCACCTCTGTCTCTCTCTTTTAGGGCTAGTCCAGTCAAATTTATTTTTCCACCTCAAAGCATTTGCTAACTAAAACAATATGCTTAGCAGCTTATCCAAGCATTTCTAATCTTGCAAAAACAAAAACATGATATCCAATAAGGGGTGAAATTTCAATGTGGTCTAAGTGCACAGACCTCAGTTGTTGCAACAACTTGCAATGACAAAAATCTGGCCTCGTTACTTTCCTCTCCATCTTTTTCATACAAATTGTCACACTTTTTGACAGCTCTAGTGATGATAAAAGTAGTTTAACCTGGGAATAAAAACAGTAAGTTTCCCAACTGAGTCTCAAATAGCAATTATTTAAGATGCATTATTTCTGGTTCCAAGAAGAGTCAGTCCTCAAATGAAAACAGACCTGCACATCTATCTAGAGAAAATGTATACAGCAAATACTAGTGGACAGAAGCCACAAATGGCTTGTCTTCCTTCTTTTCCACAAGAAACTTAGGCAAAATACCCAGAATGTGAGATTTATGGATGGGATATAATTTCTGACTCCCACAGATTAAAAATGGCTCATTCAGACCTTGTGGTGAATTGTTTGTCAGTGAGCAAAAAACTTATGGTAGCACGGCAGGAGTTCTCTTGCAAAAAAAAAAAAACTGTGAAGACAAAGATGACTACACAATCTTGATTTCTGGAGATGAAAAAAGCTCAGCATTTACTCCAGCCAATAATTTGCTTGCATTCCTCCAAAGAAATGAGTTTTCAGTAATCAAGGAGCAAGAGAAAACCTCACACAGCTATGACAGAACTCATCATATGAACTCAATCAGATGTGATGAACCTTTCAGGATTAACCCTTCTCAAACACAGGAACATAAATGAAAATGCACTAACCTGTTTTCTCAGACAATCTTCTCTTCTTGGTACTTGGTTTAAAAACAAAGCAGCCCTAGAGAACAGCAAAAAAACCCCAAACAGACTTCAATACGAGCATCAACTGACTGGCTCCTGAGGCCACTTTATTTTATTTCAGTGCTCCATTAAACCAATAATTAGGACTGAATCACCAGCCTCTTAAGAATATCAAGTTACATATTGCCCCTTTGTATTTCTGTTTCAAGCTGGGACACAAGTAACCCAGCAGTAACCAGCAGTTACTGGAAGCAGTAACCCAGCACACTTGTTAGGAATTTTTTCATCTTTCCACTATATGTTGCAATTCAACCATCAACTGGGCCAGCAGCAGATTCTTTAAATGTCTCAAAACCTCCAAGAGGTTTAGAATTAAAAGGAAATTATTCCCTGGGGATACATCAGTATGGTTTTCTCAGTAAAGTTTCAGTTAAAAACAAAACAAAACAAAAGGCAAAAGGCTCAGATGAATGGAAAACAATCCAGAATAATTCAATGGGTATTATTAAGTCACTTATAAAAGGAAATGACATGCCCAAGCCACAGTGAACTGCATCCCAACTCAAAAAAAGTAGATGGTTAGAAGCAGAATGACAAATGGTTGGGAAAAGGTTCATATAAAACCCTCTGTTCCAAGGAATTCCTGTAGAGAGAAGTCATCTCCCAGTTAGACCTATTTCATCACACAAGTATTAAGTTTTGAATTCTTGAAGATTTTTTTCATTTTCTTCTAGAAAATCTGAAATTTCTTCCCCCATCCTCTCTATAGAAGCTCATCTCTTTCGAAGAGTTATAAAGATTTCCTGAGTAACAGAAATGGCATGCACTGCCCAGCTCTCACTGTGAGGTTCTTGTGCTGCAGCAAGGGGAAGGAAACACCTAAGTGTTGGAAATAGATAAATACACTGATTCAATCCTGTATTTCTCAATGGAGATGCTTACACAAGCAAAGATTACTGAACTCACCCTAGGATAGTTCAGCCACTCGAGTAAGAATGATGTGGTGAAAATCAAACACCAGAGGTGTGTTCAATTTTGATCACAGTCACCAGTCTGTTGAGTGACTTCAGACATATTACTTCCTTTCTTACACAAATAAGAAATTGCAGTAAAACACCAACATTTATATTGACCTTCTCTGAAAAACAGCCTCGTGAACTGGAGATGCCTTCAGACACATTCCATTTTACCACGGATATTAAGGACCATTTAAAACCAGCTGGACAAAAGCTGTGGTTATTCTACAGGTACTAAACACTCTGGATCAATTCCACTGCAAAAAGCTATCCTCTGGATTTATTTGTGCTGCTGCATGCACAAATGGAATTGGCCACAGTAACTGTAAATCATACACACGAAAGAAGAATGTATGCTTAATCAAACCAAACATGAATACTGCTGAATGCTTTACAAGCATTGGCTTTTCCACACCACTGAATGTAGCTGAGACCAGAACATAAAACTGCAAAGAAGTATTACATGTAAGATGTGAGAGGCAAGGTGAGGGGACATGATTCACTGCCAAACTATCAGGCGACAGACATTGTCAAAAGTGAAATCCAGCTGTTTTGGAGTAAGTTTTAAGTTTGTTTGGAAGCGCTTCACTCCTGGAAGTAATAAACCTGCACAGTGCCTTCCACACCAAAGGATGCAGCTGCACATCACAACTCAGTGAAAAACAATAGAAGGGACAGTTTTCCTGTGATGATAAAACACAGGCTGTGAACCACTGCTGTTGTTCACTGTATGATCAAGTAAGAAGAATGTTTCAGTCCAACATTTTAAGTCTCGCTCTGCACCGACGCTCTGATGAACGCACTGTCCCTACAGCCAGCTCTGAACGCAGCCCATATAAAAGCTTTCAATTCGGAAATATCAAGGCAATAACAGATATTTAACATTACGTGTGGGGGACAGCACTTCTACTTCTTTGTTTAATTAGTTTTGGTGGAGTGGAAGCAATGAGTGTGGCACCAAGCGACGGCACGAGACTTCAGCTGGAAGTGACAAAACCTACAGCCACAACACCCCTGGCTCTGTTCTGGGTGAGATTTACTCCAAGTAGGAATGGGTTTTGTTGTGCCAGGAAGACAGCGGGCAGGTGACCCTGCGGCGTCACTCATCACTCATGGTGTGACTCTAGGACTGCCCGGTGCCGGGATAAGGGCTGCACTCCACGGTCCTTGTGGGTCTCTTCCGACCCAGGATACTCCATGATTCTGGGGGACTGCGGTGAGGACAAACAGTGGGAAAAACGAGACCGGGCACAGATGCAGAGCCAGCAAGGCTTTGGGAAGGGGCGGGCAGCGGAACAGGGCAACCGGGTGCCTGGGCACCGGGAAGGCGGGAAAGGCAGCGACTGGAGGAGGCGGGAGGAGGAGCAGGCGCAGGACGCTGCGGGCGATGCCGCGGGTCCAGCTCCCGCACAGGCCGCGCTGTTCCCTGGGGAGCCCCCTCCCTCTCTCCCGCTCCTCACCTTGGATACAGAACACGTGCTCATGTCGCCCCGCGCCCGCCGGTACCGGAGCGGAGGAGAAGGGGAAGGAGGAGGAGGAGGAGGAGGAACCG